>OU426852.1:12914688-13218858 GCA_911387685.1 Dolichovespula media | reverse complement strand
ACGCAACCCAGACGCAACCCAGACGCAACCCAGACGCAACCCAGACGCAACCCAGACGCAACCCAGACGCAACCCAGACGCAACCCAGACGCAACCCAGACGCAACCCAGACGCAACCCAGACGCAACCCAGACGCAACCCAGACGCAACCCAGACGCAACCCAGACGCAACCCAGACGCAACCCAGACGCAACCCAGACGCAACCCAGACGCAACCCAGACGCAACCCAGACGCAACCCAGACGCAACCCAGACGCAACCCAGACGCAACCCAGACGCAACCCAGACGCAACCCAGACGCAACCCAGACGCAACCCAGACGCAACCCAGACGCAACCCAGACGCAACCCAGACGCAACCCAGACGCAACCCAGACGCAACCCAGACGCAACCCAGACGCAACCCAGACGCAACCCAGACGCAACCCAGACGCAACCCAGACGCAACCCAGACGCAACCCAGACGCAACCCAGACGCAACCCAGACGCAACCCAGACGCAACCCAGACGCAACCCAGACGCAACCCAGACGCAACCCAGACGCAACCCAGACGCAACCCAGACGCAACCCAGACGCAACCCAGACGCAACCCAGACGCAACCCAGACGCAACCCAGACGCAACCCAGACGCAACCCAGACGCAACCCAGACGCAACCCAGACGCAACCCAGACGCAACCCAGACGCAACCCAGACGCAACCCAGACGCAACCCAGACGCAACCCAGACGCAACCCAGACGCAACCCAGACGCAACCCAGACGCAACCCAGACGCAACCCAGACGCAACCCAGACGCAACCCAGACGCAACCCAGACGCAACCCAGACGCAACCCAGACGCAACCCAGACGCAACCCAGACGCAACCCAGACGCAACCCAGACGCAACCCAGACGCAACCCAGACGCAACCCAGACGCAACCCAGACGCAACCCAGACGCAACCCAGACGCAACCCAGACGCAACCCAGACGCAACCCAGACGCAACCCAGACGCAACCCAGACGCAACCCAGACGCAACCCAGACGCAACCCAGACGCAACCCAGACGCAACCCAGACGCAACCCAGACGCAACCCAGACGCAACCCAGACGCAACCCAGACGCAACCCAGACGCAACCCAGACGCAACCCAGACGCAACCCAGACGCAACCCAGACGCAACCCAGACGCAACCCAGACGCAACCCAGACGCAACCCAGACGCAACCCAGACGCAACCCAGACGCAACCCAGACGCAACCCAGACGCAACCCAGACGCAACCCAGACGCAACCCAGACGCAACCCAGACGCAACCCAGACGCAACCCAGACGCAACCCAGACGCAACCCAGACGCAACCCAGACGCAACCCAGACGCAACCCAGACGCAACCCAGACGCAACCCAGACGCAACCCAGACGCAACCCAGACGCAACCCAGACGCAACCCAGACGCAACCCAGACGCAACCCAGACGCAACCCAGACGCAACCCAGACGCAACCCAGACGCAACCCAGACGCAACCCAGACGCAACCCAGACGCAACCCAGACGCAACCCAGACGCAACCCAGACGCAACCCAGACGCAACCCAGACGCAACCCAGACGCAACCCAGACGCAACCCAGACGCAACCCAGACGCAACCCAGACGCAACCCAGACGCAACCCAGACGCAACCCAGACGCAACCCAGACGCAACCCAGACGCAACCCAGACGCAACCCAGACGCAACCCAGACGCAACCCAGACGCAACCCAGACGCAACCCAGACGCAACCCAGACGCAACCCAGACGCAACCCAGACGCAACCCAGACGCAACCCAGACGCAACCCAGACGCAACCCAGACGCAACCCAGACGCAACCCAGACGCAACCCAGACGCAACCCAGACGCAACCCAGACGCAACCCAGACGCAACCCAGACGCAACCCAGACGCAACCCAGACGCAACCCAGACGCGACCGTAAACCAAAAACGCAGACGCGACCGTAAACCAAAAACGCAGACGCGACCGTAAACCAAAAACCCAGACGCGACCGTAAACCAAAAACCCAGACGCGACCGAAAACCAAAAACCCAGACGCGACCGAAAACCAAAAACCCAGACGCAAACCAGACGCAACCCGACGCGGTCCTAAGGCAACAAACTAATTCCCGACGCGGTCCTAAAGCAAACTAATTCCCGACGCAACCCAGACGCAACCCAGACGCAACCCAGACGCAACCCAGACGCAACCCAGACGCAACCCAGACGCAACCCAGACGCAACCCAGACGCAACCCAGACGCAACCCAGACGCAACCCAGACGCAACCCAGACGCAACCCAGACGCAACCCAGACGCAACCCAGACGCAACCCAGACGCAACCCAGACGCAACCCAGACGCAACCCAGACGCAACCCAGACGCAACCCAGACGCAACCCAGACGCAACCCAGACGCAACCCAGACGCAACCCAGACGCAACCCAGACGCAACCCAGACGCAACCCAGACGCGACCGTAAACCGAAAACCCAGACACGACCGAAAACCAAAAACCCAGACGCGACCGAAAACCAAAAACCCAGACGCGACCGAAAACCAAAAACCCAGACGCGACCGTAAACCAAAAACCCAGACGCGACCGAAAACCAAAAACGCAGACGCGACCGTAAACCAAAAACGCAGACGCGACCGTAAACCAAAAACGCAGACGCGACCGTAAACCAAAAACGCAGACGCGACCGTAAACCAAAAACGCAGACGCGACCGTAAACCAAAAACGCAGACGCGACCGTAAACCAAAAACCCAGACGCGACCGAAAACCAAAAACCCAGACGCGACCGAAAACCAAAAACCCAGACGCGACCGAAAACCAAAAACCCAGACGCGACCGAAAACCAAAAACGCAGACGCGACCGAAAACCAAAAACGCAGACGCGACCGAAAACCAAAAACGCAGACGCGACCGAAAACCAAAAACCCAGACGCGACCGAAAACCAAAAACCCAGACGCGACCGAAAACCAAAAACCCAGACGCGACCGTAAACCAAAAACCCAGACGCGACCGAAAACCAAAAACCCAGACGCGACCGAAAACCAAAAACCCAGACGCAAACCAGACGCAACCCGACGCGGTCCTAAGGCAACAAACTAATTCCCGACGCGGTCCTAAAGCAAACTAATTCCCGACGCAACCCAGACGCAACCCAGACGCAACCCAGACGCAACCCAGACGCAACCCAGACGCAACCCAGACGCGACCGTAAACCAAAAACCCAGACGCGACCGAAAACCAAAAACGCAGACGCGACCGTAAACCAAAAACGCAGACGCGACCGTAAACCAAAAACGCAGACGCGACCGTAAACCAAAAACGCAGACGCGACCGTAAACCAAAAACGCAGACGCGACCGTAAACCAAAAACGCAGACGCGACCGTAAACCAAAAACCCAGACGCGACCGTAAACCAAAAACCCAGACGCGACCGAAAACCAAAAACCCAGACGCGACCGAAAACCAAAAACCCAGACGCAAACCAGACGCAACCCGACGCGGTCCTAAGGCAACAAACTAATTCCCGACGCGGTCCTAAAGCAAACTAATTCCCGACGCAACCCAGACGCAACCCAGACGCAACCCAGACGCAACCCATACGCGGGGGCAGAGGCAACCCATACGCGGGGGCAGAGGCAACCCATACGCGGGGGCAGAGGCAACCCATACGCGGGGGCAGAGGCAACCCATACGCGGGGGCAGAGGCAACCCATACGCGGGGGCAGAGGCAACCCATACGCGGGGGGCAGAGGCAACCCATACGCGGGGGGCAGAGGCAACCCATACGCGGGGGGCAGAGGCAACCCATACGCGGGGGGCAGAGGCAACCCATTCGCGGGGGGCAGAGGCGAGACATACGCGAGACATACGCGAGACATACGCGAGACATACGCGAGACATACGCGAGACATACGCGAGACATACGCGAGACATACGCGAGACATACGCGAGACATACGCGAGACATACGCGAGACATACGCGAGACATACGCGAGACATACGCGACCCAACACATCATTCACATCGTCGATTGATACTTACTGTGTTATAAGTGAAAGTCAATAAAAAAGATAACAACTATCATAATCGTCATTAAAATCTTAATAATCATCTTAATAAAAACATCTTAATAATATTCTTCATAATCAACTTAATAATAGTCTTCATAATCAACTTAATAATCATCTTAATAATAGTCTTCATAATCAACTTAATAATCATCTTGATAATAAAATTCATAATCAACTTAATAATCATCTGAATAATAGTCTTCATAATCAACTTAATAATCATCTTAATAATAGTCTTCATAATCAACTTAATAATGATCTTTATAATAGTCTTCATAATCAACTTAATAATCATAATCATTACCAGAATCTGAATCAGAATCATTATCATTATCTGAATCAAAATAAAAACCGTAATTAAAAACCAAAATCAAAACCATAATCAAAATCAAAACCATAATCAAAATCAAAACCATAATCAAAACCAAAATCAAAATCAAAATCATAATCAAAATCAAAACCATAATCAAAATCAAAACCAAAACCATAATCAAAACCATAATCAAAATCAAAATCAAAACCGTATTCTAAATCAAAATCAAATTCAAAACCGTAATCTAAATCAAAGTCAAATTCGAAACCGTAATCAAAATCAAAATAAAATTCAAAACCGTAATCTAAATCATAATCAAATTGAAAACCGTATTCTAAATCATAATCAAATTCAAAACCGTTTTCTAAATCAAAATCAAATTCAAAACCGTAATCTAAATCAAAGTCAAATTCGAAACCGTAATCAAAATCAAAATAAAATTCAAAACCGTAATCTAAATCAAAGTCAAATTCAAAACCGTAATCTAAATCAAAATAAAATTCAAAACCGTAATCTAAATCAAAATAAAATTCAAAACCGTAATCTAAATCAAAATCAAATTCAAAACCGTAATCTAAATCAAAGTCAAATTCAAAACCGTATTCTAAATCACAATAAAATTCAAAACCGTATTCTAAATCACAATCAAATTCGAAACCGTAATCTAAATCAAAGTCAAATTCGAAACCGTAATCTAAATCAAAGTCAAATTCGAAACCGTAATCTAAATCAAAATCAAAATCCAAAAACGGAATCTAAATCAAAATCAAATTCAAAACCGTATTCTAAATCAAAATCAAAACCGTAATCTAAATCAAACTCAAAATCAAAACTGTAATCAAAATCAAAACCGTAATCTAAATCGAAATCAAAATCAAAACCGTGTTCTAAATCGAAATCAAAATCAAAAACGTAATCTAAATCGAAATCAAAATCAAAAACGTAATCTAAATCGAAATCAAAATCAAAACCGTAATCTAAATCGAAATCAAAATCATAACCGTAATCTAAATCAAAATAAAATTCATAACCGTAATCTAAATCAAAATAAAATTCATAACCGTAATCAAAATCAAAATCAAATTCCAAACCGTAATCTAAATCAAAATCAAATTCAAAACCGTAATCTAAATCAAACTCAAAATCAAAACCGTATTCTAAATCAAAATCAAAACCGTAATCTAAATCAAACTCAAAATCAAAACTGTAATCAAAATCAAAACCGTAATCTAAATCGAAATCGAAATCAAAACCGTAATCTAAATCGAAATCGAAATCAAAACCGTAATCTAAATCGAAATCAAAATCAAAACCGTGTTCTAAATCGAAATCAAAATCAAAACCGTATTCTAAATCACAATAAAATTCAAAACCGTATTCTAAATCACAATCAAATTCGAAACCGTAATCTAAATCAAAGTCAAATTCGAAACCGTAATCTAAATCAAAGTCAAATTCGAAACCGTAATCTAAATCAAAATCAAAATCCAAAAACGGAATCTAAATCAAAATCAAATTCAAAACCGTATTCTAAATCAAAATCAAAACCGTAATATAAATCAAACTCAAAATCAAAACTGTAATCAAAATCAAAACCGTAATCTAAATCGAAATCAAAATCAAAACCGTGTTCTAAATCGAAATCAAAATCAAAAACGTAATCTAAATCGAAATCAAAATCAAAAACGTAATCTAAATCGAAATCAAAATCAAAACCGTAATCTAAATCGAAATCAAAATCATAACCGTAATCTAAATCAAAATAAAATTCAAAACCGTAATCTAAATCAAAATCAAATTCAAAACCGTATTCTAAATCAAAATCAAAACCGTAATCTAAATCAAACTCAAAATCAAAATCAAAACCGTAATCTAAATCAAAATCAAAACCGTAATCTAAATCAAAATCAAAATCAAAACCGCAATAAAAATCAAAATCAAAACCGCAATAAAAATCAAAATCAAAACCGTAATCGATCGCAGACAAAACCGTAATCGATCGCAGACAAAACCGTAATCGATCGCAGACAAAACCGCAAACAGTCATAATCGAAACCGTAAACAGTAATATTCGAAACAGTAATCAGTCAAAGTCAAAACCGTAATAAATAATAATCAAAAACGTAATAAATAATAATCGAAACCGTAACAAATAATAATCGAAACCGTAACAAATAATAGTCGAAACCTAATCAGTAACAGACAAAACCGTAATCAGTAACAGACAAAACCGTAATCAGTAACAGACAAAACCGTAATCAGTAACAGACAAAACCGTAATCAGTAACAGACAAAACCGTAATCAGTAACAGACAAAACCGTAATCAGTCACAGACAAAACCGTAATCAGTCACAGACAAAACCGTAATCAGTCACAGACAAAACCGTAATCAGTCACAGACAAAACCATAATCAGTCACAGACAAAACCATAATCAGTCACAGACAAAACCGTAATCAGTCAAACGAAACCGTAATCAGTCACAATCGAAACCGTAATCAGTCACAATCGAAACCGTAATCAGTCACAATCGAAACCGTAATCAGTCACAATCGAAACCGTAATCAGTCACAATCGAAACCGTAATCAGTCACAATCGAAACCGTAATCAGTCACAATCGAAACCGTAATCAGTCACAATCGAAACCGTAATCAGTCACAATCGAAACCGTAATCAGTCACAATCGAAACCGTGATAAATAATAATCGAAACAGTAATCAGTCATAATCGAAACCGAAATAAATAATAATCCAAACAGTAATCAGTCATAATCGAAACCGAAATAAATAATAATCAAAACCGTAATCAGTCATAGTCAAAACCGTAATAAGTCATAGACAAAACAGTAATCAGTCATAATCGAAACCGTAATCAGTCATAATCGAAACCGTAATCAGTCATAATCGAAACCGTAATCAGTCATAATCGAAACCGTAATCAGTCATAATCGAAACCGTAATCAGTCATAATCGAAACCGTAATCAGTCATAATCGAAACCGTAATCAGTCATAATCGAAACCGTAATCAGTCAAAACCGAAAAGTAATCAGTCACAATCGAAACCGTAATAAATAATAATCGAAACAGTAATCAGTCATAATCGAAACCGAAATAAATAATAGTCGAAACCGTAATCAGTCACAATCAAAACTGTAATAAATAATTATCGAAACTGTAATAAATAATAATCGAAACTGTAATAAATAATAATCGAAACTGTAATAAATAATAATCGAAACTGTAATAAATAATAATAGAAACAGTAATCAGTCATAATCGAAACCGTAATCAGTCACAATCGAAACCGTAATCAGTCACAATCGAAACCGTAATCAGTCACAATCGAAACCGTAATCAGTCACAATCGAAACCGTAATCAGTCACAATCGAAACCGTAATCAGTCACAATCGAAACCGTAATCAGTCACAATCGAAACCGTAATCAGTCACAATCGAAACAGTAATCAGTCACAATCGAAACCGTAATCAGTCACAATCGAAACCGTAATCAGTCACAATCGAAACCGTAATCAGTCACAATCGAAACCGTAATCAGTCACAATCGAAACCGTAATCAGTCACAATCGAAACCGTAATCAGTCACAATCGATACCGTAATCAGTCACAATCGATACCGTAATCAGTCACAATCGATACCGTAATCAGTCACAATCGAAACCGTTATAAATCATAATCAAAACCGTAATAAATCATAATCAAAACCGTAATAAATCATAATCAAAACCGTAATAAATCATAATCAAAACCGTAATAAATCATAATCAAAACCGTAATAAATCATAATCAAAACCGTAATAAACCAATCAAAAGCATAATAATCAAAACCGTAATCAATCAATCAAAATCATAATAATTAACCCAGACGCGACCGTAAACCGAAAACCCAGACGCGACCGTAAACCGAAAACCCAGACACGACCGAAAACCAAAAACCCAGACGCGACCGAAAACCAAAAACCCAGACGCGACCGAAAACCAAAAACCCAGACGCGACCGTAAACCAAAAACCCAGACGCGACCGAAAACCAAAAACGCAGACGCGACCGTAAACCAAAAACGCAGACGCGACCGTAAACCAAAAACGCAGACGCGACCGTAAACCAAAAACGCAGACGCGACCGTAAACCAAAAACGCAGACGCGACCGTAAACCAAAAACGCAGACGCGACCGTAAACCAAAAACCCAGACGCGACCGAAAACCAAAAACCCAGACGCGACCGAAAACCAAAAACCCAGACGCGACCGAAAACCAAAAACCCAGACGCGACCGAAAACCAAAAACGCAGACGCGACCGAAAACCAAAAACGCAGACGCGACCGAAAACCAAAAACGCAGACGCGACCGAAAACCAAAAACCCAGACGCGACCGAAAACCAAAAACCCAGACGCGACCGAAAACCAAAAACCCAGACGCGACCGTAAACCAAAAACCCAGACGCGACCGAAAACCAAAAACCCAGACGCGACCGAAAACCAAAAACCCAGACGCAAACCAGACGCAACCCGACGCGGTCCTAAGGCAACAAACTAATTCCCGACGCGGTCCTAAAGCAAACTAATTCCCGACGCAACCCAGACGCAACCCAGACGCAACCCAGACGCAACCCAGACGCAACCCAGACGCAACCCAGACGCAACCCAGACGCAACCCAGACGCGAGCGTTAACTAAAAATAAGACGCGAGCGTAAACTAAAATCCAAGACGCGAGCGTAAACTAAAATCCAAGACGCGAGCGTAAACTAAAATCCAAGACGCGAGCGTAAACTAAAATCCAAGACGCGAGCGTAAACTAAAATCCAAGACGCGAGCGTAAACTAAAATCCAAGACGCAAGCGTAAACTAAAATCCAAGACGCGAGCGTAAACTAAAACCCAAGACGCGAGCGTAAACTAAAAACCAAGACGCGAGCGTAAACTAAAAACCAAGACGCGAGCGTAAACTAAAAACCAAGACGCGAGCGTAAACTAAAAACCAAGACGCGAGCGTAAACTAAAAACCAAGACGCGAGCGTAAACTAAAAACCAAGACGCGACCCAACTCTCCTCGTTTAGATTGTCGATTGATACTTATTATTTTATACGTGACACTCGAGAAAAAAACACTTCGTTATTATACTATCATAACATCATTATTATCACTAATATTATCAATATCATAATCATCTTCACAATCATTATCAGAATCATAATTATCTTCATAATCATTATTATCAGAATCTGATTCAGAATCGTAATCATTATCATTATTATTAATATTATTAATTCAGACGCGCCAATATTTCGTTCTGTCAAACTTTACTATCGTTAACCCTTTGAGCGCTGCTAACCCATATATTGGTTCTCACACAATCATTCGTTTTTGGCAATGAACTTACGAAACCATTCGATCTTAATAAATTAACTATTCGACCTTAATAAATAAACCATTCGATCTTTATAAATAGATATATGTGACTGGTGCCTGTAAGCTTTTATAGATATAACGAAAGGCTTTCGTGCAATCCTTTATCGATATTGTTAATTAAATTTGTGTGTGTATGCGTTGCGCGTTATCCAACATATCACTACCAAACAAATTCTGTTACTTTCTAAAAATCTGTTCTCTGCGTTTTCAAATTTCATTTGTACTTACCCCCATTCAATCTCAAATAAACCATTCGATCTTTTTATAAATAGATATATGTGACTGGTGCCTATGAGGCTTTACAGATATAACGAAAGGCTTTTGTGCAATCCTTTATCCATATTAATTAAATTTGTCTGTGCATTCTTTGGACGTTATCTAACGTATCGCTACCAAAGTCTTTTAAAGGTTACGAGTACTGTTACTCTCTTAAAATCTGTTCTTTGCGTTTTACAATTTCCTTTGTACTTACCCCTAAAATGTCTCGGAATGAGTTTGAACGCATTAGTAACAGTGATAGTGACATGCTCGACGTGCGCCCTTTCGTAAAAAGTACGCGGTCCACGGCGTACGCTTATCGTCTGGCAACTCGGCGCTCGAAGAGTTAACGACGAAAATTTTCGATTGGCAGTTTATCGTCTGATAGCTTATATCTATGTACTTACGGTTATCTGCTTCCTGCTGCATCGTAGATGTGTGTAGAAGAATATATATATATACGTATAGTAAAACCTGTCTTTGTGCAGTCCTTTTTTATGCGATTTTGTTTTTGTGCAACTTATTTTTATGCGATATATGAATCTTAGCAGCGTTAGTACCAGTTTAATGTTTCCTATCAATGTACATATACGATGTTGTGGGCGAACTCTGACTACGTGCTCTCCTTGACAACGATGTATCTGGACTTCGGGATGCTTTGTGTTCATTTATTTTAAACGATCTACTGACCAACGGTATACGCTTCGTATTCAGAGTTTTATCCACGATTCATAAACCATATTATTATTGCAGCGATTGGACTCGTCAAACGTTTGAAAACTTCTCCGTGTATATGTACGATGAAGGATTAAATATTTTTACGATTTCTTTAGATCTAATTTAATTATTTCATTTAATTGAAAGCATTCTCTCATCTATTTCATGAATCATTCATGTATTTTCCAAGTCCGACTTTTTTTATACGGTGGATAGGGACCGCGTAAAAAAATTTTAGGTAGTATATCGTACAAAGTTGTTTATTATATGTAAGAATTTATCAAGTTTGCGAAATTTTTTTGTACCGTTTCTTTTCTGCGGTCCCTATCCACCGCACGAAAACAGGTTTTACTGTACGTGATATATTATATTTATGTAACTGCAGACGATTCTTCCTGGTGTTTCCGGATGACTTCGTGATGAGGGGTACAGTTAAATAAAACTCGTGGATAACGAATAGCAGGTTTTTTCTTATGGGTGTTTTCTTTATTTGCGGAAGATTTCGGGATGAGGGAGGGGTACGTTAATAAGCGGACTCGTGGACGACTAAGCTAAGAAGGAATCAACGAGTTTTATAACGTTGGTTATTCTAGAGATAATACGAAAAAGGAAAACGTTACAAAATTCGTTGATTTCGTCTTAGATGAAATGAGGTTAGGTAGTATTTCTTCTTATTCTACGACTAAAGGTATTCGATAGATATCTTAGAAAACGAAGCTTAACCCATTTTCATCATCGCTCTACTTAAGCTTTCCCGTCGAAACGTCAGCGACGTTCGACTAACGATTGACTCTTATTACCTCGTGCGGTCGATCCTGTGCAATGACTCGCATCGAAATTATTCGTCGACTTTATTAAGAATGTACTTTAACGATTGATATATAACTTTTAAACGATTGATACAGTGTTGTGTCACATTTCACATTTTTATTTAAAGAAAAGGAAAAATATTCTCTTATAAATCAAATAAATTTATTCCAGTTAAAATGAGCGTATAAATAAACGTTCGTGACATTCTTGATAATAGTCGACTATCGAGCTTCGCGGAATAATATCATCTTGTGTATTAATTATTATCATATGTTACATATTCCGCGCAATGATGCGAATGGGTTAAAGATTCCACAAGAAAGGTACGTATGATCGTACTTAATTTTCTATATATATATGTATAAATTTGTTAGCATATATAAAATTGAATATATATATCCGTGCAGAAAGGAAGGTATGATTGCAAAAGATTGTGAAGAATGACGACGTTTCGATAATTGCAACGATTCTCAAGAAATATTATTTTAATAATTATTAATTAATTAATAATTAATTGCTAAGATTAATAAGTTCCATCATTTTTATCTTTGCTTTCATTTTTTCTCGTTGTTATTATTTTCCCGTACTGTGCATACGCTGTAAACGCTTCCTTTCGCTTTGTGCTTGGTCGACGTTACGATTGTTAAAAACAAAAGAAATCTATCGAAAACCGAAACGTAATTCCTTTCGTGGATAATGTTTCGTCATCCGATTCAGACGGAAACATGATTCGTTATAAAATTAAAATGGACTCACCCCATTCCGTTAACTCGAGTCAAATTGCAAGAAGCGTCGTCGTAGGCTCCAACGTTGTAACGCCATCAGTTCTTTCCAACGAGAAACCACTCTGCTGCCACAAAGCACACGTGCTCGTCTTCCACGCCAGATAAAATATTAGGACGATCCAATATTAATTTCCACTTGAAGAACTTTATACGCCATCAGTTATTTCCAACGAGGAACCGCTCTGCTGCCACAAAGCACACGTGCTCGTGTTCCAGGCCAGATAAAATATTAGGATGATCCACTCGAAGAACTTTATACGCCATCGATTCTTTCGAAGGAGAAACCGCACTGCTGTAACAAAGCACACGTATTTGTCTTCCACGCACGATAATATATTAGGACGATAAACTATTATAACTATGAAATACTAGTTATCCACTCGAAAAGAACTTTAATCTAATTAACTTTCAACTAATTATCCTGATCCTCACGAATACGAAATTAGGAAACTTCTCCGCACAACTTCACCGAGAGACAGAACAAGCAGGAATGAACGAGGGAACTCGTCCGAAGGTACTGCCAACCATACAATGCGGAATCCAAAAGAAAGAAAATCAAAAGACAAAGGAGACAAAGGAGACAAAAGAAACAAAGCCGTATGTTCTTCCGAGCGGGCATGCTCTATAGAAACACTTTTTCGAATCAATGTTACAATTGTTAAGAACAAAAGAAACCTATTGAAAAACGAAATATAATTCCTTTCATGGATAATGTAACAAAAGCCAATAAGAAAGCATAAGCAACCTCAAACAAAAGCGCAGATCCAACTCCTTTGTTTTTCGCGAACAGCACATCTGCTGTAGACGCTTCTTTTCACCTTTGCATGGCTTGGCCGACGTTACGATTGTTAAGAACAAAAGAAATCTATCGAAAACCGAAACATAATACCCGTTGCAAATAAATTTTAATTATTTACTTATTATTCCTTATTAGCTTGTCATCGTACGTGCGTGTAAAAGATACATTTATATATATACATGTATAATAAATTATATTTGTATATCTGCATAAAATTAAACTATTAAGAAGCACTAGACTTGAAGACTTTTCATACCTAGGTACTATCTAACCTAGCCAAAGGGAATCCACGGCAAATATCTATTAATAGATGCTATTCGATTGCTAGAGTATATATCGTTCCAAATATATTTTAATTATTTACTTATTCTTTATATGCTTGGCATCGTAAGTGCGTGTAAAAGATACATCTATATATATACATGTATAATATATAATATATGTATAATTGTATATAATTATTACAGGTATTAACGAAAGATTTCGAGATGAAGGGTACATGTTATAAAGTAACGCCTCTTGGACAATGAAAAGTTGATAAATTAGGAAACGACATAGTTTGTAACGTTAGTTATCGTAGAATTAATACGATAAAGAAGAATGTTATAAAACCTGATGATTTCGAGTAGGATAAAAAGAAGATAGGAAGTATTTCTTTTTATTCTACGACTAAACGAATTCTATGGATTTGCTAGAAAACAAAACTTAACGATGGCGAAAGAAAGGTACGTATGATCGAATTTATTTTGTATATATTTGTATATATTTATTAGTATATATGAAATTGGATATATATATATATGTCCGTGCATGGAGGATGATCCAATGTTAAACGGAAGGGATGATTGTAAAAGATTGTATAGAATGACGACATTTCGATAGATGCAACGATTTTCAGGAAATAATGTACGAATATAAAAAGTTAATTGCTAACGTTAATAGGAGCCATTACTTTTATCGTTGCTTTCTTTTTTTCTCGTTATGATATTATTGTTTTTCCCGCACTGGTCAAACTCTAAAAACACTATCACGCCAACGTTAAGATTGTTAACAACAAAAGAAACCTATCGAAAACCGGAACGTAATTCCTTTCGTGGATAATGGTTCGTCATCCGATCCAGACAGAAACGTGATTCGTTACAAAATTAAAATAAACTTACCCCACTCTGTTAACTCGAATCAAATTGTAAAAATCGTCGTAGGCTCCAACGTTGTAAACCCATCAGTTCTTTCCAACGAGAAACCGCCCTGCTGCCAAAAAGCACGTGCTCGTCTTCAACGCCAGATAAAATAATAGGACGATCCATTCGAAGAACGGTCCACTCGAAGAACTGTACACTCGAAGAACTTTATACACCATCGATTCTTTCGAAGGAGAAACCGCACTGCTGCAACAAAGCACACAATATGTCTTCCACACGCGATAATATATTAAGACGATAAACTATTATAACAATGAAATATTAGTTATCCACTCGAAAAGAACTTTAATCTAAATAACTTTCAACTAATAATCCTGATCCTCACGAATACGGAATTAGGAAACTTCTCCGCACAACTTCACCGAGAGACAGAACAAGCAGGAATGAACGAGGGAACTCGTCCGAAGGTACTGCCAACCATACAATGCGGAATCCAAAAGAAGAAAATCAAGAGACAAAGGAGACAAAAGAAACCAAGCCGTATGTTCTTCCGAGCGGGCATGCTCTATAGAAACACTTTTTCGAATCAATGTTACAATTGTTAAGAACAAAAGAAACCTATTGAAAACCGAAATATAATTCCTTTCATGGATAATGTTTCCAAACGCAATAAAGACGCATAAGCAATCTCAAACAAAGACGCAGATCTAACTCCTTTGTTTTTCGTATACTGCGCATCTGCTGTAAACGCTTCTTTTCACCTTTGCATGACTTGGCCGACGTTACGATTGTTAAGAACAAAAGAAATCTATCGAGAACCGGAACGTAATACCCGTTCCAAATATATTTTAATTATTTACTTATTATTCCTTATTAGCTTGTCATCGTACGTGCGTGAAAAGATGCATTTATATATATACATGTATAATATATTAATTTGTATAACTGCATAAAATTAAACTATTAAAAAGGACTAGACTCGAAGAGGACTTTTTATACATAGCTACTAGCTAAACTAGACGAAGAGATTCACTCGCAAATATCTATTAATAGATGCTATTCGATTGCTAGTGTATATCGTTCGTAAGATATTTTATTTATTCACTTATTATTCCTTATTAGCTTGTCATCGTACGTGCGTGAAAAGATGCATTTATATATATACATGTATAATATATTATATTTGTATAACTGCATAAAATTAAAATATTAAAAAGGACTAGACTCGAAGAGGACTTTTTATACATAGCTACTAGCTAAACTAGACGAAGAGATTCACTCGCAAATATCTATTAATAGATGCTATTCGATTGCTAGTATATATCGTTCGAAAGATATTTTATTTATTTACTTATTATTCTTTATACGCTTGCATCGTACGGGCGTGAAAAAGATATATCTATATATATATACATGTATAATATATTATATTTGTATAACTGCATAAAATTAAACTATTAAAAATCACTAGACTTGTAGAAGACTTCAAACCTAGGTACTTGCTAACCTAGCCAAAGGGAATCACCCGCAAAAATCTATTAATAGATGCTATTCGATTACTAGTATATATCGTTCGAAAGACATTTTATTTATTTACTAATTATGCTTTATAGGCTTGGCATCGTACGTGCGTGTAAAAGACACTCATATATATATACATGTATAATATATTATATATATCCCGCACTGGGTATGCTCTAAAAACACTATCGCGCCAACGTTACGATCGTTAAGAACAAAAGAAAACTATCGAAAAATGAAATATAATTCTTTTCATAAATATTGTTTCCTTACGAAATCCAGATGCAAACGCAACCTCAGAAAAAGGCGCAGACCCAACTCGTTTATTTTTCCCGTACAGTGCATGCGCTGTAAACCCTTCCTTTCGCCTATGTGCATAATCGACGTTACGATTGTTAAGAACAAAACACATCTATCGAAAACCGGAACGTAATTCCTTTCGTGGATAATGGTTCGTCATCCGATTCAGACAGAAAAACTATTCGTAACAAAATTAAAATAAACTTACCCCACTCTGTTAACTCGAATCAAATTGTAAAAATCGTCGTAGGCTCCAACGTTATAACGCCATCAGTTCTTTCCAACCAGAAACCGCTCTGCTGCCAAAAAGCACGTGCTCGTCTTCCACGCCAGATAAAATAATAGGACGATCCACTCGATAAACTGTCCACTCGAAGAACTTTATACGCCATCGATTCTTTCGAAGGAGAAACCGCACTGCTGCAACAAAGCACACAATATTCGTCTTCCACACGCGATGATATATTAGGACGATAAACTATTATAACTATTTAATATTAGTTATCCACTCAAAAAGAACTTTCAACTAATAATCCTGATCCTCACGAATACGGAATTAGGAAACTTCTCCGCACAACTTCACCGAGAGACAGAACAAGCAGGAATGAACGAGTGAACTCGTCCGAAGGTACTGCCAACCATACACAATGCGGAATCCAAAAGAAAGAAAATCAAAAGACAAAGGAGACAAAGGAGACAAAAGAAACCAAACCGTATGTTGTTCTTCCGAGCGGGCATGCTCTATAGAAACACTTTTTCGAATCAATGTTACAATTGTTAAGAACAAAAACCTATTGAAAACCTAAATATAATTCCTTTCATGGATAATGTTTCCTAACGCAATAAAGACGCAAAAGAAATCTCAAACAAAGACGCAGATCTAACTCCTTTGTTTTTCGTGTACTGCGCATCTGCTGTAAACGCTTCTTTTCACCTTTGCATGGCTTGGCCGACGTTACGATTGTTAAGAACAAAAGAAATCTATCGAGAACCGGAACGTAATACCCGTTCCAAATATATTTTAATTATTTACTTATTATTCTACATTCGCTTGTCATCGTACGTGCGTGAAAAGATGCATTTATATATATACATGTATAATATATATTTTTATAAAATTATTACAGGTATTATAGAAAGATTTTGAGATGAGGGGTACATGTTATAAAGTAACGTCTCTTGGACAACGAAAAGTTAATAAATTAGGAAACGACATAGTTTGTAACGTTAGGTATCGTAGAAATAATACGATAAAAAAAATGTTATAAAACCCGATGATTTTGGGTTAGATTAAAGGAAGTTGGGAAGTATTTCTTTTCATTCTACTACTAAACGTATTCGATGGATTTGTTAGAAAACAAAACTTAACGATTGCGAAAGAAAGGTATGTATGATCGTATTTTATTTTGTATATATATGTATATATTTATTAGTATATATAAAATTGGATATATACATATATATATCCGTGCATGGAGGATGATCCAATGTTAAACGGAATGGGTGATTGCAAAAGATTGTAAAGAATGACGACGTTTCGATAATTGCAACGATTCTCAGGAAATAATAGACGAATATAAGAAGTTAATTGCTAACGTTAATAAGTTCCATTACTTTTATCGTTTCTTCCTTTTTTTCTCGTTACGATATTATTGTTTTTCCCGCACTGGGCATGCGCTAGAAAAACTATCGCGACAACGTTACGATCGTTAAAAACAAAAGAAACCTATCGAAAAACAAAGTATAATTCGTTTCGTGGATAATGTTTCCTAACGCAATCCAGATGCAAACGCAACCTCAGAAAAAGGCGCAGACCCAACTCGTTTGTTTTTCCCGTATCGTGCATGCGCTGTAAACGCTTCCTTTCTCCTTTGTGCTTGGTCGACGTTACGATTGTTAAGAACAAAAGAAATCCATCGAAAACCGGAACGTAATTCCTTCCGTGGATAATGTTTCGTCATCCGATTCAGACAGAAACATGATTCGTTATAAAATTAAAATGGACTTACCCCATTCCGTTAACTCGAGTCAAATTGCAAGAAGCGTCGTAGGCTCGAACGTTGTAACGCCATCAGTTCTTTCCAACGAGAAACCACTCTGCTGCCACAAAGCACACGTGCTCGTCTTCCACGCCAGATAAAATATTAGGTCGAAAAAATATTGGAACGATCGAATTTTAATGTCTACTCGAAGAACTTTACACGACATCGATTCTTTCGAACGAGAAACCGCACTGCAGGCACTAGGCACACGTATTTGTCTTCCATGCGCGATAATATATTAGGACGATCAAATATTATAACGATAGATATTAGTAACAACTCGAAAAGAACTTTAATCTAATTAACTTTCAACTAATAATCCTAAACCTCACGAATACGGAATTCGGAAACTTCTCCGCAGACCTTCACCGAGAGACTGAACAAGCCGGAATGAACGAAGGGATTCGTCCGTAGGTACTGCCAACCAAACAGTGGAATCCACAAGAAACAAAATAAAACAATAGACAAAGGAGACAAAAGAAACCAAACCGTATGTTCTTCCGAGCGGGCATGCTCTATAGAAACACTTTTTCGAATCAATGTTACAATTGTTAAGAACAAAAACCTATTGAAAACCGAAATGTAATTCCTTTCATGGATAATGTTTCCAAACGCAATAAAGACGCAAGCGCAATCACAAACAAAGACGCAGACCCAAATCCTTTGTTTTTCACGTACTGCGCATCCTCTGAAACGCTTCTTTTCGCCTTTGTTTGTGCATTGCCGACGTTACGATTGTAATAACAAAAGAAATCTATCGAAAAACGAAACACAAATTCCTTTCATGTATGTTTTATAATCCAATCGTGACGCAACTCGTTTGTTTTTTCCGTACCGCGTATGCGATGTAGACGCTTCTTCGGGCAATTGTTTCAGTTTGGCCGACGTTACGATTGTTGAGAACAAAAGAAAGCTATCGAAAAGCGAAATATAATTCCTTTCTTATATAATGTTTTCCAACACAATCCAGACGAAAACGCAACCTAAGACAAAGGCGCAGACCCAACTCGTTTGTTTTTCCCGTACTGCGCGAGCGCTGTAAACGCTTCTTTTCGCCTTTATATAGTACATTCTATAATAGTACATTCGTTTAAACATGAAGGCGATCAAAACTAGCGAGAAACTTAAAATAATATCGATTAAATATTTCAATACTTAAAAATTTCTTTTTGCGGTAGTTGGCCTTGCATTATATAAACATAAACGGTTTTTCACTGACTTTGACAATAACCGAGTCACTTTTACATTTCACTCCGATTCGTTAACATCGTGACTATCTAAATCTAAACGCTAGAACTTAAATTTAATACTTTCGGTAATTTATTAATTATTTAAACAATCATTAAAGTACACTGGCACAACTAACTGATAATTAAACAGTAGTACATTCGTTTAAACATGAAGACGATCAAAACTCGCGAGAAACTTAAAATAATATCGATTAAATATTTCAATACTTAAAAATTTCTTTTTGCAGGTAGTTGGCCTTGCATAACATAAACATAAACGGTTTTTCACTGACTTTGACAATAAGCGAATCACTTTTACATTTCACTCCGATTCGTTAACATCGTGACTATCTAAATCTAAACGCTAGAACTTAAATTTAATACTTTCGGTAATTTATTAATTATTTAAACAATCATTAATGTTCACGGGTACAATTAACTAATAATTAAACAATAGTACATTCGTTTAAACATGAAGACGATCAAAACTCGCGAGAAACTTAAAATAATACCGATTAAATATTTCAATACTTAAAAATTTCTTTTTGCGGTAGTTGGCCTTGCATTATATAAACATAAACGGTTTTTCACTGACTTTGACAATAACCGAGTCAGTTTTACTTTGCACTCCGATTCGTTAACATCGTGACTATCTAAATCTAAAAGCTAGAACTTAAATTTAATACTTTCGGTAATTTATTAATTATTTAAACAATCATTAATGTTCACGGGTACAATTAACTAATAATTAAACAATAGTACATTCGTTTAAACATGAAGACGATCAAAACTCGCGAGAAACTTAAAATAATATCGATTAAATATTTCAATACTTAAAAATTTCTTTTTGCAGGTAGTTGCCCTTGCATAACATAAACATAAACGGTTTTTCACTGACTTTGACAATAACCGAATCAGTTTTACATTGCACTCCGACTCGTTATCATCGTGACTCTCTAAATCTAAACGCTAGATCTTAAATTTAAAGCATTCGGTAATTTATTAATTATTTAAACAATCATTAATGTTCACGGGTACAATTAACTGATAATTAAACAGTAGTACATTCGTTTAAACATTAAGACGAATAAAACTCGCGAGAAACTTAAAATAATATCGATTAAATATTTCAATACTTAAAAATTTCTTTTTGCAGGTAGTTGGCCTTGCATAACATAAACATAAACGGTTTTTCACTGACTTTGACAATAACCGAATCACTTTTACATTGCACTCCGACTCGTTAACATCGTGACTATCTAAATCTAAACGCTAGAACTTAAATTTAATACTTTCGGTAATTTATTAATTATTTAAACAATCATTAATGTTCACGGGTACAATTAACTAATAATTAAACAATAGTAGATTCGTTCAAACATGAAGACGATCAAAACTCGCGAGAAACTTAAAATAATATCGATTAAATATTTCAATACTTAAAAATTTCTTTTTGCAGGTAGTTGGCCTTGCATAACATAAACATAAACGGTTTTTCACTGACTTTGACAATAACCGAAGCAGTTTTACATTGCACTCCGACTCGTTATCATCGTGACTCTCTAAATCTAAACGCTAGATCTTAAATTTAAAACATTCGGTAATTTATTAATTATTTAAACAATCATTAAAGTACGCTGGTTCAATTAACTAATAATTAAACAATAGTACATTCGTTTAAACATTAAGACGAATAAAACTCGCGAGAAACTTAAAATAATATCGATTAAATATTTCAATACTTAAAAATTTCTATCTGCGGTAGTTGGCCTTGCATAACATAAACATAAACGGTTTTTCACTGACTTTGACAATAACCGAATCACTTTTACATTTCACTCCGATTCGTTAACATCGTGACTATCTAAATCTAAACGCTAGAACTTAAATTTAATACTTTCGGTAATTTATTAATTATTTAAACAATCATTAATGTTCACGGGTACAATTAACTAATAATTAAACAATAGTACATTCGTTTAAACATGAAGACGATCAAAACTCGCGAGAAACTTAAAATAATACCGATTAAATATTTCAATACTTAAAAATTTCTTTTTGCGGTAGTTGGCCTTGCATAACATAAACATAAACGGTTTTTCACTGACTTTGACAATAAGCGAATCACTTTTACATTTCACTCCGATTCGTTAACATCGTGACTATCTAAATCTAAACGCTAGAACTTAAATTTAATACTTTCGGTAATTTATTAATTATTTAAACAATCATTAATGTTCACGGGTACAATTAACTAATAATTAAACAATAGTACATTCGTTTAAACATGAAGACGATCAAAACTCGCGAGAAACTTAAAATAATACCGATTAAATATTTCAATACTTAAAAATTTCTTTTTGCGGTAGTTGGCCTTGCATTATATAAACATAAACGGTTTTTCACTGACTTTGACAATAACCGAGTCAGTTTTACTTTGCACTCCGATTCGTTAACATCGTGACTATCTAAATCTAAAAGCTAGAACTTAAATTTAATACTTTCGGTAATTTATTAATTATTTAAACAATCATTAATGTTCACGGGTACAATTAACTAATAATTAAACAATAGTACATTCGTTTAAACATGAAGACGATCAAAACTCGCGAGAAACTTAAAATAATATCGATTAAATATTTCAATACTTAAAAATTTCTTTTTGCAGGTAGTTGGCCTTGCATAACATAAACATAAACGGTTTTTCACTGACTTTGACAATAACCGAATCAGTTTTACATTGCACTCCGACTCGTTATCATCGTGACTCTCTAAATCTAAACGCTAGATCTTAAATTTAAAGCATTCGGTAATTTATTAATTATTTAAACAATCATTAATGTTCACGGGTACAATTAACTGATAATTAAACAGTAGTACATTCGTTTAAACATTAAGACGAATAAAACTCGCGAGAAACTTAAAATAATATCGATTAAATATTTCAATACTTAAAAATTTCTTTTTGCAGGTAGTTGGCCTTGCATAACATAAACATAAACGGTTTTTCACTGACTTTGACAATAACCGAATCACTTTTACATTGCACTCCGACTCGTTAACATCGTGACTATCTAAATCTAAACGCTAGAACTTAAATTTAATACTTTCGGTAATTTATTAATTATTTAAACAATCATTAATGTTCACGGGTACAATTAACTAATAATTAAACAATAGTAGATTCGTTCAAACATGAAGACGATCAAAACTCGCGAGAAACTTAAAATAATATCGATTAAATATTTCAATACTTAAAAATTTCTTTTTGCAGGTAGTTGGCCTTGCATAACATAAACATAAACGGTTTTTCACTGACTTTGACAATAACCGAAGCAGTTTTACATTGCACTCCGACTCGTTATCATCGTGACTCTCTAAATCTAAACGCTAGATCTTAAATTTAAAACATTCGGTAATTTATTAATTATTTAAACAATCATTAAAGTACGCTGGTTCAATTAACTAATAATTAAACAATAGTACATTCGTTTAAACATTAAGACGAATAAAACTCGCGAGAAACTTAAAATAATATCGATTAAATATTTCAATACTTAAAAATTTCTATCTGCGGTAGTTGGCCTTGCATAACATAAACATAAACGGTTTTTCACTGACTTTGACAATAACCGAATCACTTTTACATTTCACTCCGATTCGTTAACATCGTGACTATCTAAATCTAAACGCTAGAACTTAAATTTAATACTTTCGGTAATTTATTAATTATTTAAACAATCATTAATGTTCACGGGTACAATTAACTAATAATTAAACAATAGTACATTCGTTTAAACATGAAGACGATCAAAACTCGCGAGAAACTTAAAATAATACCGATTAAATATTTCAATACTTAAAAATTTCTTTTTGCGGTAGTTGGCCTTGCATAACATAAACATAAACGGTTTTTCACTGACTTTGACAATAAGCGAATCACTTTTACATTTCACTCCGATTCGTTAACATCGTGACTATCTAAATCTAAACGCTAGAACTTAAATTTAATACTTTCGGTAATTTATTAATTATTTAAACAATCATTAATGTTCACGGGTACAATTAACTAATAATTAAACAATAGTACATTCGTTTAAACATGAAGACGATCAAAACTCGCGAGAAACTTAAAATAATACCGATTAAATATTTCAATACTTAAAAATTTCTTTTTGCGGTAGTTGGCCTTGCATTATATAAACATAAACGGTTTTTCACTGACTTTGACAATAACCGAGTCAGTTTTACTTTGCACTCCGATTCGTTAACATCGTGACTATCTAAATCTAAAAGCTAGAACTTAAATTTAATACTTTCGGTAATTTATTAATTATTTAAACAATCATTAATGTTCACGGGTACAATTAACTAATAATTAAACAATAGTACATTCGTTTAAACATGAAGACGATCAAAACTCGCGAGAAACTTAAAATAATATCGATTAAATATTTCAATACTTAAAAATTTCTTTTTGCAGGTAGTTGGCCTTGCATAACATAAACATAAACGGTTTTTCACTGACTTTGACAATAACCGAATCAGTTTTACATTGCACTCCGACTCGTTATCATCGTGACTCTCTAAATCTAAACGCTAGATCTTAAATTTAAAGCATTCGGTAATTTATTAATTATTTAAACAATCATTAATGTTCACGGGTACAATTAACTGATAATTAAACAGTAGTACATTCGTTTAAACATTAAGACGAATAAAACTCGCGAGAAACTTAAAATAATATCGATTAAATATTTCAATACTTAAAAATTTCTTTTTGCAGGTAGTTGGCCTTGCATAACATAAACATAAACGGTTTTTCACTGACTTTGACAATAACCGAATCACTTTTACATTGCACTCCGACTCGTTAACATCGTGACTATCTAAATCTAAACGCTAGAACTTAAATTTAATACTTTCGGTAATTTATTAATTATTTAAACAATCATTAATGTTCACGGGTACAATTAACTAATAATTAAACAATAGTAGATTCGTTCAAACATGAAGACGATCAAAACTCGCGAGAAACTTAAAATAATATCGATTAAATATTTCAATACTTAAAAATTTCTTTTTGCAGGTAGTTGGCCTTGCATAACATAAACATAAACGGTTTTTCACTGACTTTGACAATAACCGAAGCAGTTTTACATTGCACTCCGACTCGTTATCATCGTGACTCTCTAAATCTAAACGCTAGATCTTAAATTTAAAACATTCGGTAATTTATTAATTATTTAAACAATCATTAAAGTACGCTGGTTCAATTAACTAATAATTAAACAATAGTACATTCGTTTAAACATTAAGACGAATAAAACTCGCGAGAAACTTAAAATAATATCGATTAAATATTTCAATACTTAAAAATTTCTATCTGCGGTAGTTGGCCTTGCATAACATAAACATAAACGGTTTTTCACTGACTTTGACAATAAGCGAATCACTTTTACATTTCACTCCGATTCGTTAACATCGTGACTATCTAAATCTAAACGCTAGAACTTAAATTTAATACTTTCGGTAATTTATTAATTATTTAAACAATCATTAATGTTCACGGGTACAATTAACTAATAATTAAACAATAGTACATTCGTTTAAACATGAAGACGATCAAAACTCGCGAGAAACTTAAAATAATACCGATTAAATATTTCAATACTTAAAAATTTCTTTTTGCGGTAGTTGGCCTTGCATAACATAAACATAAACGGTTTTTCACTGACTTTGACAATAAGCGAATCACTTTTACATTTCACTCCGATTCGTTAACATCGTGACTATCTAAATCTAAACGCTAGAACTTAAATTTAATACTTTCGGTAATTTATTAATTATTTAAACAATCATTAATGTTCACGGGTACAATTAACTAATAATTAAACAATAGTACATTCGTTTAAACATGAAGACGATCAAAACTCGCGAGAAACTTAAAATAATACCGATTAAATATTTCAATACTTAAAAATTTCTTTTTGCGGTAGTTGGCCTTGCATTATATAAACATAAACGGTTTTTCACTGACTTTGACAATAACCGAGTCAGTTTTACTTTGCACTCCGATTCGTTAACATCGTGACTATCTAAATCTAAAAGCTAGAACTTAAATTTAATACTTTCGGTAATTTATTAATTATTTAAACAATCATTAATGTTCACGGGTACAATTAACTAATAATTAAACAATAGTACATTCGTTTAAACATGAAGACGATCAAAACTCGCGAGAAACTTAAAATAATATCGATTAAATATTTCAATACTTAAAAATTTCTTTTTGCAGGTAGTTGGCCTTGCATAACATAAACATAAACGGTTTTTCACTGACTTTGACAATAACCGAATCAGTTTTACATTGCACTCCGACTCGTTATCATCGTGACTCTCTAAATCTAAACGCTAGATCTTAAATTTAAAGCATTCGGTAATTTATTAATTATTTAAACAATCATTAATGTTCACGGGTACAATTAACTGATAATTAAACAGTAGTACATTCGTTTAAACATTAAGACGAATAAAACTCGCGAGAAACTTAAAATAATATCGATTAAATATTTCAATACTTAAAAATTTCTTTTTGCAGGTAGTTGGCCTTGCATAACATAAACATAAACGGTTTTTCACTGACTTTGACAATAACCGAATCACTTTTACATTGCACTCCGACTCGTTAACATCGTGACTATCTAAATCTAAACGCTAGAACTTAAATTTAATACTTTCGGTAATTTATTAATTATTTAAACAATCATTAATGTTCACGGGTACAATTAACTAATAATTAAACAATAGTAGATTCGTTCAAACATGAAGACGATCAAAACTCGCGAGAAACTTAAAATAATATCGATTAAATATTTCAATACTTAAAAATTTCTTTTTGCAGGTAGTTGGCCTTGCATAACATAAACATAAACGGTTTTTCACTGACTTTGACAATAACCGAAGCAGTTTTACATTGCACTCCGACTCGTTATCATCGTGACTCTCTAAATCTAAACGCTAGATCTTAAATTTAAAACATTCGGTAATTTATTAATTATTTAAACAATCATTAAAGTACGCTGGTTCAATTAACTAATAATTAAACAATAGTACATTCGTTTAAACATTAAGACGAATAAAACTCGCGAGAAACTTAAAATAATATCGATTAAATATTTCAATACTTAAAAATTTCTATCTGCGGTAGTTGGCCTTGCATAACATAAACATAAACGGTTTTTCACTGACTTTGACAATAACCGAATCACTTTTACATTTCACTCCGATTCGTTAACATCGTGACTATCTAAATCTAAACGCTAGAACTTAAATTTAATACTTTCGGTAATTTATTAATTATTTAAACAATCATTAATGTTCACGGGTACAATTAACTAATAATTAAACAATAGTACATTCGTTTAAACATGAAGACGATCAAAACTCGCGAGAAACTTAAAATAATACCGATTAAATATTTCAATACTTAAAAATTTCTTTTTGCGGTAGTTGGCCTTGCATAACATAAACATAAACGGTTTTTCACTGACTTTGACAATAAGCGAATCACTTTTACATTTCACTCCGATTCGTTAACATCGTGACTATCTAAATCTAAACGCTAGAACTTAAATTTAATACTTTCGGTAATTTATTAATTATTTAAACAATCATTAATGTTCACGGGTACAATTAACTAATAATTAAACAATAGTACATTCGTTTAAACATGAAGACGATCAAAACTCGCGAGAAACTTAAAATAATACCGATTAAATATTTCAATACTTAAAAATTTCTTTTTGCGGTAGTTGGCCTTGCATTATATAAACATAAACGGTTTTTCACTGACTTTGACAATAACCGAGTCAGTTTTACTTTGCACTCCGATTCGTTAACATCGTGACTATCTAAATCTAAAAGCTAGAACTTAAATTTAATACTTTCGGTAATTTATTAATTATTTAAACAATCATTAATGTTCACGGGTACAATTAACTAATAATTAAACAATAGTACATTCGTTTAAACATGAAGACGATCAAAACTCGCGAGAAACTTAAAATAATATCGATTAAATATTTCAATACTTAAAAATTTCTTTTTGCAGGTAGTTGGCCTTGCATAACATAAACATAAACGGTTTTTCACTGACTTTGACAATAACCGAATCAGTTTTACATTGCACTCCGACTCGTTATCATCGTGACTCTCTAAATCTAAACGCTAGATCTTAAATTTAAAGCATTCGGTAATTTATTAATTATTTAAACAATCATTAATGTTCACGGGTACAATTAACTGATAATTAAACAGTAGTACATTCGTTTAAACATTAAGACGAATAAAACTCGCGAGAAACTTAAAATAATATCGATTAAATATTTCAATACTTAAAAATTTCTTTTTGCAGGTAGTTGGCCTTGCATAACATAAACATAAACGGTTTTTCACTGACTTTGACAATAACCGAATCACTTTTACATTTCACTCCGACTCGTTAACATCGTGACTATCTAAATCTAAACGCTAGAACTTAAATTTAATACTTTCGGTAATTTATTAATTATTTAAACAATCATTAATGTTCACGGGTACAATTAACTAATAATTAAACAATAGTAGATTCGTTCAAACATGAAGACGATCAAAACTCGCGAGAAACTTAAAATAATATCGATTAAATATTTCAATACTTAAAAATTTCTTTTTGCAGGTAGTTGGCCTTGCATAACATAAACATAAACGGTTTTTCACTGACTTTGACAATAACCGAAGCAGTTTTACATTGCACTCCGACTCGTTATCATCGTGACTCTCTAAATCTAAACGCTAGATCTTAAATTTAAAACATTCGGTAATTTATTAATTATTTAAACAATCATTAAAGTACGCTGGTTCAATTAACTAATAATTAAACAATAGTACATTCGTTTAAACATTAAGACGAATAAAACTCGCGAGAAACTTAAAATAATATCGATTAAATATTTCAATACTTAAAAATTTCTATCTGCGGTAGTTGGCCTTGCATAACATAAACATAAACGGTTTTTCACTGACTTTGACAATAACCGAATCACTTTTACATTTCACTCCGATTCGTTAACATCGTGACTATCTAAATCTAAACGCTAGAACTTAAATTTAATACTTTCGGTAATTTATTAATTATTTAAACAATCATTAATGTTCACGGGTACAATTAACTAATAATTAAACAATAGTACATTCGTTTAAACATGAAGACGATCAAAACTCGCGAGAAACTTAAAATAATACCGATTAAATATTTCAATACTTAAAAATTTCTTTTTGCGGTAGTTGGCCTTGCATTATATAAACATAAACGGTTTTTCACTGACTTTGACAATAACCGAGTCAGTTTTACTTTGCACTCCGATTCGTTAACATCGTGACTATCTAAATCTAAAAGCTAGAACTTAAATTTAATACTTTCGGTAATTTATTAATTATTTAAACAATCATTAATGTTCACGGGTACAATTAACTAATAATTAAACAATAGTACATTCGTTTAAACATGAAGACGATCAAAACTCGCGAGAAACTTAAAATAATATCGATTAAATATTTCAATACTTAAAAATTTCTTTTTGCAGGTAGTTGGCCTTGCATAACATAAACATAAACGGTTTTTCACTGACTTTGACAATAACCGAATCACTTTTACATTGCACTCCGACTCGTTAACATCGTGACTATCTAAATCTAAACGCTAGAACTTAAATTTAATACTTTCGGTAATTTATTAATTATTTAAACAATCATTAATGTTCACGGGTACAATTAACTAATAATTAAACAATAGTAGATTCGTTCAAACATGAAGACGATCAAAACTCGCGAGAAACTTAAAATAATATCGATTAAATATTTCAATACTTAAAAATTTCTTTTTGCAGGTAGTTGGCCTTGCATAACATAAACATAAACGGTTTTTCACTGACTTTGACAATAACCGAAGCAGTTTTACATTGCACTCCGACTCGTTATCATCGTGACTCTCTAAATCTAAACGCTAGATCTTAAATTTAAAACATTCGGTAATTTATTAATTATTTAAACAATCATTAAAGTACGCTGGTTCAATTAACTAATAATTAAACAATAGTACATTCGTTTAAACATTAAGACGAATAAAACTCGCGAGAAACTTAAAATAATATCGATTAAATATTTCAATACTTAAAAATTTCTATCTGCGGTAGTTGGCCTTGCATAACATAAACATAAACGGTTTTTCACTGACTTTGACAATAACCGAATCACTTTTACATTTCACTCCGATTCGTTAACATCGTGACTATCTAAATCTAAACGCTAGAACTTAAATTTAATACTTTCGGTAATTTATTAATTATTTAAACAATCATTAATGTTCACGGGTACAATTAACTAATAATTAAACAATAGTACATTCGTTTAAACATGAAGACGATCAAAACTCGCGAGAAACTTAAAATAATACCGATTAAATATTTCAATACTTAAAAATTTCTTTTTGCGGTAGTTGGCCTTGCATTATATAAACATAAACGGTTTTTCACTGACTTTGACAATAACCGAGTCAGTTTTACTTTGCACTCCGATTCGTTAACATCGTGACTATCTAAATCTAAAAGCTAGAACTTAAATTTAATACTTTCGGTAATTTATTAATTATTTAAACAATCATTAATGTTCACGGGTACAATTAACTAATAATTAAACAATAGTACATTCGTTTAAACATGAAGACGATCAAAACTCGCGAGAAACTTAAAATAATATCGATTAAATATTTCAATACTTAAAAATTTCTTTTTGCGGTAGTTGGCCTTGCATAACATAAACATAAACGGTTTTTCACTGACTTTGACAATAACCGAATCAGTTTTACATTGCACTCCGACTCGTTAACATCGTGACTATCTAAATCTAAACGCTAGAACTTAAATTTAATACTTTCGGTAATTTATTAATTATTTAAACAATCATTAATGTTCACGGGTACAATTAACTAATAATTAAACAATAGTACATTCGTTTAAACATGAAGACGATCAAAACTCGCGAGAAACTTAAAATAATACCGATTAAATATTTCAATACTTAAAAATTTCTTTTTGCGGTAGTTGGCCTTGCATTATATAAACATAAACGGTTTTTCACTGACTTTGACAATAACCGAGTCAGTTTTACTTTGCACTCCGATTCGTTAACATCGTGACTATCTAAATCTAAAAGCTAGAACTTAAATTTAATACTTTCGGTAATTTATTAATTATTTAAACAATCATTAATGTTCACGGGTACAATTAACTAATAATTAAACAATAGTACATTCGTTTAAACATGAAGACGATCAAAACTCGCGAGAAACTTAAAATAATATCGATTAAATATTTCAATACTTAAAAATTTCTTTTTGCGGTAGTTGGCCTTGCATAACATAAACATAAACGGTTTTTCACTGACTTTGACAATAACCGAATCAGTTTTACATTGCACTCCGACTCGTTAACATCGTGACTATCTAAATCTAAACGCTAGAACTTAAATTTAATACTTTCGGTAATTTATTAATTATTTAAACAATCATTAATGTTCACGGGTACAATTAACTAATAATTAAACAATAGTACATTCGTTTAAACATGAAGACGATCAAAACTCGCGAGAAACTTAAAATAATACCGATTAAATATTTCAATACTTAAAAATTTCTTTTTGCGGTAGTTGGCCTTGCATTATATAAACATAAACGGTTTTTCACTGTCTTTGACAATAACCGAGTCACTTTTACATTTCACTCCGATTCGTTAACATCGTGACTATCTAAATCTAAACGCTAGAACTTAAATTTAATACTTTCGGTAATTTATTAATTATTTAAACAATCATTAAAGTACACTGGCACAACTAACTGATAATTAAACAGTAGTACATTCGTTTTAACATGAAGACGATCAAAACTCGCGAGAAACTTAAAATAATATCGATTAAATATTTCAATACTTAAAAATTTCTTTTTGCAGGTAGTTGGCCTTGCATAACATAAACATAAACGGTTTTTCACTGACTTTGACAATAACCGAATCAGTTTTACATTGCACTCCGACTCGTTATCATCGTGACTCTCTAAATCTAAACGCTAGATCTTAAATTTAAAGCATTCGGTAATTTATTAATTATTTAAACAATCATTAATGTTCACGGGTACAATTAACTAATAATTAAACAATAGTACATTCGTTTAAACATGAAGACGATCAAAACTCGCGAGAAACTTAAAATAATACCGATTAAATATTTCAATACTTAAAAATTTCTTTTTGCGGTAGTTGGCCTTGCATTATATAAACATAAACGGTTTTTCACTGTCTTTGACAATAACCGAGTCACTTTTACATTTCACTCCGATTCGTTAACATCGTGACTATCTAAATCTAAACGCTAGAACTTAAATTTAATACTTTCGGTAATTTATTAATTATTTAAACAATCATTAAAGTACACTGGCACAACTAACTGATAATTAAACAGTAGTACATTCGTTTTAACATGAAGACGATCAAAACTCGCGAGAAACTTAAAATAATATCGATTAAATATTTCAATACTTAAAAATTTCTTTTTGCAGGTAGTTGGCCTTGCATAACATAAACATAAACGGTTTTTCACTGACTTTGACAATAACCGAATCAGTTTTACATTGCACTCCGACTCGTTATCATCGTGACTCTCTAAATCTAAACGCTAGATCTTAAATTTAAAGCATTCGGTAATTTATTAATTATTTAAACAATCATTAATGTTCACGGGTACAATTAACTAATAATTAAACAATAGTACATTCGTTTAAACATGAAGGCGATCAAAACTCGCGAGAAACTTAAAATAATATCGATTAAATATTTCAATACTTAAAAATTTCTTTTTGCAGGTAGTTGGCCTTGCATAACATAAACATAAACGGTTTTTCACTGACTTTGACAATAACCGAATCACTTTTACATTTCACTCCGACTCGTTAACATCGTGACTATCTAAATCTAAACGCTAGAACTTAAATTTAATACTTTCGGTAATTTATTAATTATTTAAACAATCATTAATGTTCACGGGTACAATTAACTAATAATTAAACAATAGTACATTCGTTTAAACATGAAGACGATCAAAACTCGCGAGAAACTTAAAATAATATCGATTAAATATTTCAATACTTAAAAATTTCTATCTGCGGTAGTTGGCCTCGCATAACATAAACATAAACGGTTTTTCACTGACTTTGACAATAATCGAATCACTTTTACATTTCACTCCGATTCGTTAACATCGTGACTATCTAAATCTAAACGCTAGAACTTAAATTTAATACTTTCGGTAATTTATTAATTATTTAAACAATCATTAATGTTCACGGGTACAATTAACTAATAATTAAACAATAGTACATTCGTTTAAACATGAAGACGATCAAAACTCGCGAGAAACTTAAAATAATATCGATTAAATATTTCAATACTTAAAAATTTCTATCTGCGGTAGTTGGCCTTGCATAACATAAACATAAACGGTTTTTCACTGACTTTGACAATAACCGAATCAGTTTTACATTGCACTCCGACTCGTTAACATCGTGACTCTCTAAATCTAAACGCTAGATCTTAAATTTAAAACATTCGGTAATTCATTAATTATTTAAACAATCATTAAAGTACGCTGGTTCAATTAACTAATAATTAAACAATAGTACATTCGTTTAAACATTAAGACGAATAAAACTCGCGAGAAACTTAAAATAATATCGATTAAATATTTCAATACTTAAAAATTTCTTTTTGCGGTAGTTGGCCTTGCATAACATAAACATAAACGGTTTTTCACTGACTTTGACAATAACCGAATCAGTTTTACTTTACACTCTGACACGTTAACATCGTTACTCTCTAAATCTAAACGCTAGAACTTAAATCTAATATATTCGGTAATTTATTAATTATTTAAACAATCATTAATGTACACGGGTACACGGGTACAATTAACTAATAATTAAACAATAGTACATTCGTTTAAACATTAAGATGACTAAAACTCTCGGGATACTTAAAATAATTTCGGTTAAATATTTCTATACTTTTAAATTGTATCTGGGTGTTGTTGTGCCTATGTTATGTACTGTACGGTCACTGGATCAGTCCTCCATTGGATTCGGATGAAGAATAATCGAGGCTCTGCAACAAGGATGTCTTTTTTTGCGCGCTTCAACGAACATCTAAATTAAGTATATTTCTATATCATAGATCTCTTCAATATATTTCTACAATTTCTCATTATAACAGTGATTCTAATTAGAACGTTTGTATTTTTCTTTTTCAGAACTTCATTGCAATCGCGCGCGTAACAATGAATTAATCGTGTGTTTTTATTCGCCAAAAATAAAATTATCGCGAAGTAGAAGCAGTGTTTGTTCGTTCGCTTTTCGCGATTTAAACGACAAGTGTCTTTGCATCGACTGCGTGCAATGCAGTCGTTAGAGTCAGTGTTTGTTCGCAAAGTTTAATACCTTTTTTCAACAGTCGCACAGACTGTATATATTAAAGACAGTAGAGTTTCGCGAAGTAGAGTCAGTGACCGTCCGTTTAAAAAATAACTGTCGCGTAATAGAATCATTGCATCAACGAAGAGGATCATATCGACCAACTTCGATGTCAACCTACCTCACGTTCAACCAACTACGATTCATCCACCCTCAATTTCGACCTAAATCGCGGACGAGTGTTTTGGAGCCATCGCAAAACTTCATAAGTAGTGAGTGAATTTTTAAATTTTTCCGATCGCTCGATCATGTCGAGGATGAAAAGTCCAAATCGGCACGAGCGATAGGTTTTAATTAATTTGTAGTTGGAGAGCATTTTGAGTGACCACGAGTAAATTTCTTCGGAGATTTACTCGTGAATCGTTTCTTATGTTCTGTTTTTGTTTTTTTATTTATATGATTTAATATACACGGGGTACAATTAACTACTAATTAAACAATAGTATATTCGTTTAAACATTAAAACGATTCACATTCGTGAGAAACTTAAAATAATATCGGATAAATATTTCAATATTTTAAAATTTGTTGTGTGTAGGGGGTGGATATTTTGTCTTGTATTATATACCGATTACTGGACGTTTACTGGATTATTCTTTCATTGCACTCGGACGAGTAATCATCGAAACTCTCTCAGGATGTCTCTCTTGCACCCATCGACGATGATTTAAAGTGAGTATATTTTTATACAATACATCCCTCGAATAACTTATATAGTTTCTCATTATAACAGTGTTACTGATTATTTCGTTTGAATTATTCTGTTACAGAACATCATTGCAATCGCGCGAGCTTAGCAATGAATTAATCGAGTATTTGTGTTCGCTAAAAAATAAAAAAAAACTATCGCGAAGTAGAAGCAGTGTTTGTTCGTTCGCGTTTCGCGATTTAAATGACAAGTGTTTTTGCGTACGACTGCGTGCAATGCAGTCGTTAGAGTCAGTGTTTGTTCCCGAAGTTTAATACTTTTTAAACAGTCGCACAGACTGTATATATAAAAGACAGTAGAGTTTCGCGAAGTAGAGTCAGTGACCGTCCGTTTAAAAAATAACTGTCGCGTAATAGAGTCAGTGCATCACCGAAGAGGATGACCTCGACCAACTTCGACGTCGACCTACCTCATTTTCAACCAGCTACGTATCATCCACCCTCAATTTCGACCTAAAACGCGGACGAGTGTTTTGGAGCCGTCGCAGAACTTCATAAGTAGTGAGTGAATTTTACAAGTACCTCCGATCGTTCGATCATGTCGAGGACGAAAGGTCCGAATCGGCACGAGCGATTGGATGTAACTAATTAGTATTGGTAGATTATACTTTCAGAAGTATAAGATAATGGCAATTGTGGGGACCATTTAATCTACACTGAATACAGATTTACTAATATATTATTTCTTTCAGAGGAAATAATATTTTTGTTTATATCGATATCCAGAATTGTTCATTTTCTGTTACCTTTCTTAATTTAAATTTAATGAATTTCAAAATTTTCTCTTTCACAGTAGTAATATATAATCTTTTCTCTTTCCTTATGTGTTTTCAGCTAGTTTTAAGTAGTGGGATCGCGAACTCGAGAAAGAATAATTAATAAATAAGATTATTTTACTAACATTTGAATGATGCACAATATACGTAAAGTATTATTGATTGATATTTAAACAATAGCATAATCTTAACAACGTTATAATGTCCATACACATGTACTATCATGTATTATCGAAAAATAGATATACTATTGATTTATGATTGAAACGCATATTTTTCTGTCATTTCTATTACTTTGTATTTACTTTTATTAATTATTCTTTATAAGTCTCGGGTGGGACCCGTAAGAGGGGCTTATGGGTGTGGGCTTCTATGCGGGTCTCCTTCTTTCTTTTCGTCTAACTTTTGTTTTTCTTTCTATACTATTTCTTCTCTTTCTCATTTTCTTCTCAGGTATCGTCTAGGTATCGTCGAGCTATCGTCGAGCTATCGTCGAGAGATCATCGAATGACCATCATCGATTTCAGATATACCCTTGATTTATAATTGAAACGCACAGAATACTTTTCCGTCATTTCTATTTATATGCATTTACTTTTATTAATTATTATTTATAAGTCTAGCGTGAGACCCATATGATGGACGTATGGGAGTGGGCTTCTGTGCTGGTCTCCTTCTTTCCTTTAGTCTAACTTTTGTTTTTCTTTCTATACTATTTTTCTCTTTCTCATTTTCTTCTCAGGTATTGTCGAGCTATCGTCGAGGTATCGTCGAGAGATCATCGAATGACCATCATCGATTCCAGATATACCCTTGATTTATAATTGAAACGCACAGAATACTTTTCCGTCATTTCTATTTATACGCATTTACTTTTATAAATTATTATTTATAAGTCTAGCGTGAGACCCAAATGATGGACGTATGGGAGTGGGCTTCTGTGCTGGTCTCCTTTTTTCCTTTCGTCTAACTTTTGTTTTTCTTTCTATACTATTTTTCTCTTTCTCATTTTCTTCTCAGGTATTGTCGAGCTATCGTCGAGGTATCGTCGAGAGATCATCGAATGACCATCATCGATTCCAGATATACCCTTGATTTATAATTGAAACGCACAGAATACTTTTCCGTCATTTCTATTTATACGCATTTACTTTTATAAATTATTATTTATAAGTCTAGCGTGAGACCCAAATGATGGACGTATGGGAGTGGGCTTCTGTGCTGGTCTCCTTCTTTCCTTTAGTCTAACTTTTGTTTTTCTTTCTATACTATTTTTCTCTTTCTTATTTTCTTCTCAGGTATTGTCGAGCTATCGTCGAGGTATCGTCGAGAGATCATCGAATGACCATCATCGATTCCAGATATACCCTTGATTTATAATTGAAACGCACAGAATACTTTTCCGTCATTTCTATTTATATGCATTTACTTTTATTAATTATTATTTATAAGTCTAGCGTGAGACCCAAATGATGGACGTATGGGAGTGGGCTTCTGTGCTGGTCTCCTTCTTTCCTTTCGTCTAACTTTTGTTTTTCTTTCTATACTATTTTTCTCTTTCTCATTTTCTTCTCAGGTATCGTCGAGGGATCATCGAGGGATCATCGAATGACCATCATCGATTTCAGATATATCATTGCTTTATAATTGAAACTCACACAATACTTTTCCGTCATTTCTATTTATATGTATTTACTTTTATTAATTATTATTTGTAAGTCTAGTGTGAGACCCAAATGATGTATATATGGGTTTGAGTTTCAATGCTGATCTCCTTCTTTCCTTTCGTTTAACTTTTGTTTTTCTTTCTATACTATTTCTTCTCTTTTTCATTTTCTTCTCAGGTATCGTCGAGGGATCATCGAGGGATCATCGAGGGATCATCGAGGGATCATCGAGGGATCATCGAGGGATCATCGAGGGACGTCGAGGGATCGTTGAAAGATTATCCTAGGAGTATCATCTATTTTAGATATACCATTGATTTCTAATTCAAACGCACAGAAAACTTTTCCGTCATTCCTATTTATATGTCTTTGCCTTTATTAATTATTATTTATAAGTCTCGGGTGGGACCCATAAGAGGGGCTTATGGGTGTGGGCTTCTATGCGGGTCTCCTTCTTTCTTTCAATAAAATAAAATCGAACTTCATTTTGGTACTACGATTTTGTCCATCTCTTGTCATGTGTTTTGTCCGTGTCCCGTTATTTTAGATATAAGATTTTTTAGATTTATTATATATGTCATCGTTAATTGTTATTCATATACTATCATGTATTATCGATTAATATATATACTAATGAAATATAATTGAAACGCACCGAAAACTTCCGTCATTCCTATTTATATGTCTTTGCCTTTATTAATTATTACTTATAAGTCTCGGGTGGGACCCATAAGAGGGGTTTATGGGTGTGGGCTTCTATGCGGTTCTCCTCCTTTCTTTCAATAAAATAAAATCGAACTCCATTTCGGTACTACGATTTTGTCCATCTATTGTCATGTCTTTTGTCGTTGTCCAGTGATTTTAGATATAAGATGTTTTCTATGTATTATATATGTTATCGTTAATTGTTATTCATGGACTACCATGTATGATCGATTAATAAATATACTAATGATATATATCTGAAACGCACAGAAATCTTTTCCGTCATTCCTATTTATATGGCTTTACTTTTATTAATTATTATTTATAAGTCTCGGGTGGGACCCATAAGAGGGGCTTATGGGTGTGGGCCTTTTGGCGGGCTGCTGTCTCAGCATCGTATAAAACTCTACGGTGGGACTCTTGGGATGAGCCCTCAATAGGAAAAAATCGAAATTAATTTTGGTACTCCGGTTTGGTCTGGTGGAGGCATGTTCATTATGTCCACCTCTCGCTCTAAACTTTATCGTGGTAACATGCATGCATGTTTCGTCTTCCTTCTCTTTTTGGTCGAATGGGTATCGATATTCAATGCGTCCAACTTGCTCTTGTTCTGCGTTTCATCGTTGTCATGTGCGCGCACGTTTCGGTTTTATCTTCTTTTCATTTTCAGCTCATTTTTACTTGTATTTTCCCGCTTTCTATTTTATTTCATATTTCTTGTGTTACTCTTCTTTGCTTTCACAGGGATCATCTAGGGATCATCGAGGGAACATCGAGGGAACATCGAGGAATCATCGAAGGATCATCAAGGGATCATCAAGACGTCATCGAGGACTTATCGTGGGATTGATGTTCATCATCGATTTTTACGCGAGAATACGGGAAGGATAGGGAGAAGACTCGCGCGTGTGTCGGCTGGCGCAAGCGTGGGTGTTCTTGCGGGCGCGATAAAATTTCGTTTGATTGCTCGTCACCCCGAATACGCGAATTGTAGAGTAGAGTCATCGTTTTTTGTAACACTCACGTGGGGGTGTTCGGGCGCGATTAAAGGTCCTACCGTGGACTTCGTTTTGTTTGCTCGTAAATTCGATCGGTTTAACTCGCGAACGCGTATTGTAGATTAGAGTTAACGTTTTATCTAACTGTCACGTGAGTGTCGCGGACGCGATTTAAAAAGTCTTACCGAGGACTTCGTTTTTGTTGTTCGAAACTCGGAACGCAAGCACAGTAGTGCTTAATAATCCGTTGTATCAGCAGTGGACGGTTTCCGGACGGTGGAGCTTTCTGTAAGCGGGGCTTGGTACGTCTCCAGTTAGCTGAGAAGCCTGAAAGTCTCCCGAAGCTATAGATATAACGTGTCGCGATCGCGGAACGCGAAACGCGGATATTAAAGTAGAGTCATCGTTTTTTTAACACTCGCGTGGGTGTTCGGGCGCGATTAAAAGTCCTAATATGGACTTCGTTGTAATGTTCGAGATTCGGTATACACCAACTGGAAACCCAGTAGTGTAGTGCATAGCTACTAACTTGGGTCCTGTGAATCGTTTAGCGTAGGGATCTGTATTAGTCGGTAGCTCATGTCATCCCGAATTTCGACCTAGAGTCACCGTTTTTCTAACACCCGCGCAAGTGAGTGCTCGCGGACGCGATTAAAAGTCCTACCGGGGACTTCGTTTTATTTGCTCGGTATTACCTCGCATACGCGGATATTAGAGTAGAGTCAACGTTAGCCCGTGGGTCTCCAGATGCAGCAACCTCCACGTGGTGAGACCTGGGTCGATAGTACTTGCGATACATATTTATTGAATGTTAATTGTGAGTCATGTAACGCAAGTGCTTCCGAGCCAATGGCTGCATATTTTAAAAATCTTCAAAAGCCTTTTCTATCCAACCTTACCGATACATTAAATTACTTACATTTTATATCATTAATAATTTTATATCTTTAATAATAATTAACAGATAAATGATTAAAGATCTTTCTTCTCTTTCTCATTTTCTTCTCAAGTTTCGTCGAGGGATCATCGAGGGATCATCGATTGATCGTCGAAGGACGACGAGGGATCATCGATGGACTCCGAGGGATCGTTGAAAGATTATACAAGGAGCATCATCGATTTTAGATATACCATTGATTTCTAATTGAAACGCACAGAAAACATTCCCATCATTCCTATATATATGTATTTACTTTGATTAATTATTATTTATGTCTCGGGTGGGACCCATAAGAGGGGCTTATGGGTGTGGGCCTTTTGGCGGGCTGCTGTCTCAGCATCGTATAAAACTCTACGGTAGGACTCTTGGGTTGGGCCCTCGGATGGGTCTCTTTCTTTCAATAGGAAAAAATCGAAATTAATTTTGGTACTCCGGTTTGGTCTGGTGGAGGCATATTCATTATGTCCACCTCTCGCTCTAAACTTTATCGTGGTAACATGCATGCATGTTCCGTCTTCCTTCTCTTTTTGATCGAATGGGGATCGATATTCAATGCGTCCAACTTGCTCTTGACCTGCGTTTCGTCGTTGTCACGTGCGCGCACGTTTCGGTTTTATCATCTTTTCATTTTTAGCCTATTTTTACTTATATTTTCCCGCCTATTTTTACTCGTATTTTCCCGCTTTCTATTTTGTTTCATATTTCTTGTGTTACTCTTCTTTGCTTTCACAGGGATCATCGAGGGATCATCGAGGGATCATCGAGGGATCATCGAGGGATCATCGAGGAATCATCAAGACGTCATCGAGGACTTATCGTGGGATTGATGTTCATCATCGATTTTTACGCGAGAATACGGGAAGGATAGGGAGAAGACTCGCGCGTGTGTCGGCTGGCGCAAGCGTGGGTGTTCTTGCGGGCGCGATAAAATTTCGTTTGATTGCTCGTCACCCCGAATACGCGAATTGTAGAGTAGAGTCATCGTTTTTTGTAACACTCACGTGGGGGTGTTCGGACGCGATTAAAGGTCCTACCGTGGACTTCGTTTTGTTTGCTCGTAAATTCGATCGGTTTAACTCGCGAACGCGTATTGTAGAGTAGAGTTAACGTTTTATCTAACTGTCACGTGAGTGTCGCGGACGCGATTTAAAAAGTCTTACCGAGGACTACGTTTTTATTGTTCGAAACTCGGAACGTAGGCACAGTAGTGCTTAATAATCCGTTGTATCTGTAGTGGACGGTTTCCGGACGGTGGAGCTTTCCGTAAGCGGGGCTTAGTACGTCTCCAGTTAGCTGAGAAGCCTGAAAGTCTCCCGAAGCTATAGATATAACGTGTCGCGATCGCGGAACGCGAAACGCGGATATTAAAGTAGAGTCATCGTTTTTTTAACACTCGCGTGGGTGTTCGGGCGCGATTAAAAGTCCTAATATGGACTTCGTTGTAATGTTCGAGATTCGGTATACACCAACTGGAAACCCAGTAGTGTAGTGCATAGCTACTAACTTGGGTCCTGTGAATCGTTTAGCGTAGGGATCTGTATTAGTCGGTAGCTCATGTCATCCCGAATTTCGACCTAGAGTCACCGTTTTTCTAACACCCGCGCAAGTGAGTGCTCGCGGACGCGATTAAAAGTCCTACCGGGGACTTCGTTTTATTTGCTCGGTATTACCTCGCATACGCGGATATTAGAGTAGAGTCAACGTTAGCCCGTGGGTCTCCAGATGCAGCAACCTCCACGTGGTGAGACCTGGGTCGATAGTACTTGCGATACATATTTATTGAATGTTAATTGTGAGTCATGTAACGCAAGTGCTTCCGAGCCAATGGCTGCATATTTTAAAAATCTTCAAAAGCCTTTTCTATCCAACCTTACCGATACATTAAATTACTTACATTTTATATCATTAATAATTTTATATCTTTAATAATAATTAACAGATAAATGATTAAAGATCTTTCTTCTCTTTCTCATTTTCTTCTCAAGTTTCGTCGAGGGATCATCGAGGGATCATCGATTGATCGTCGAAGGACGACGAGGGATCATCGATGGACTCCGAGGGATCGTTGAAAGATTATACAAGGAGCATCATCGATTTTAGATATACCATTGATTTCTAATTGAAACGCACAGAAAACATTCCCATCATTCCTATATATATGTATTTACTTTGATTAATTATTATTTATGTCTCGGGTGGGACCCATAAGAGGGGCTTATGGGTGTGGGCCTTTTGGCGGGCTGCTGTCTCAGCATCGTATAAAACTCTACGGTAGGACTCTTGGGTTGGGCCCTCGGATGGGTCTCTTTCTTTCAATAGGAAAAAATCGAAATTAATTTTGGTACTCCGGTTTGGTCTGGTGGAGGCATATTCATTATGTCCACCTCTCGCTCTAAACTTTATCGTGGTAACATGCATGCATGTTCCGTCTTCCTTCTCTTTTTGATCGAATGGGGATCGATATTCAATGCGTCCAACTTGCTCTTGACCTGCGTTTCGTCGTTGTCACGTGCGCGCACGTTTCGGTTTTATCATCTTTTCATTTTTAGCCTATTTTTACTTATATTTTCCCGCCTATTTTTACTCGTATTTTCCCGCTTTCTATTTTGTTTCATATTTCTTGTGTTACTCTTCTTTGCTTTCACAGGGATCATCGAGGGATCATCGAGGGATCATCGAGGGATCATCGAGGGATCATCGAGGAATCATCAAGACGTCATCGAGGACTTATCGTGGGATTGATGTTCATCATCGATTTTTACGCGAGAATACGGGAAGGATAGGGAGAAGACTCGCGCGTGTGTCGGCTGGCGCAAGCGTGGGTGTTCTTGCGGGCGCGATAAAATTTCGTTTGATTGCTCGTCACCCCGAATACGCGAATTGTAGAGTAGAGTCATCGTTTTTTGTAACACTCACGTGGGGGTGTTCGGACGCGATTAAAGGTCCTACCGTGGACTTCGTTTTGTTTGCTCGTAAATTCGATCGGTTTAACTCGCGAACGCGTATTGTAGAGTAGAGTTAACGTTTTATCTAACTGTCACGTGAGTGTCGCGGACGCGATTTAAAAAGTCTTACCGAGGACTACGTTTTTATTGTTCGAAACTCGGAACGTAGGCACAGTAGTGCTTAATAATCCGTTGTATCTGTAGTGGACGGTTTCCGGACGGTGGAGCTTTCCGTAAGCGGGGCTTAGTACGTCTCCAGTTAGCTGAGAAGCCTGAAAGTCTCCCGAAGCTATAGATATAACGTGTCGCGATCGCGGAACGCGAAACGCGGATATTAAAGTAGAGTCACCGTTCTTTCAACACTCGCGTGGGTGTTCGGGCGCGATTAAAAGTCCTAATATGGACTTCGTTGTAATGTTCGAGATTCGGTATACACCAACTGGGAAATCCAGTAGTGTAGTGCATAGCTACTAACTTGGGTCCTGTGAATCGTTTAGCGTAGGGATCTGTATTAGTCGGTAGCTCATGTCATCCCGAATTTCGACCTAGAGTCACCGTTTTTCTAACACCCGCGCAAGTGAGTGCTCGCGGACGCGATTAAAAGTCCTACCGGGGACTTCGTTTTGTTTGCTCGGTATTACCTCGCATACGCGGATATTAGAGTAGAGTCAACGTTAGCCCGTGGGTCTCCAAATGCAGCAACCTCCACGTGGTGAGACCTGGGTCGGTAGTACTTGCGATAGATATATATTGAATGTTAATTGTGAATCATGTAACGCAAGTATTACCGAGCGAATGGCTGCATATTTAAAAAATTTTCAAAAGCCTTGTCTATCTAACCCTACCGATACTTTTAATTACATACATTTTATATCGTTAATAATAATTAATTATGATACTACATTACCAATTATACTTCTATAAGCAAATAAGAAAAAAGATACAGTTAAATTCAAGAAAACATTTCTTGAAATTTGCAAATTTATATAATAATTACCATGTGTTAATTATATTAATTATTCTTTATGCTTTTATCGTGAATCAAGTGCATTCCATAGCATAGAGTGAAACCCAAATGATGTACCTATGGGTTTGAGCTTCTATGCTGGTCTCTTTCTCATTTTCTTCTCAGGTTTCGTCGAGGGATCATCGAGGGATCATCGAGGGACGACGAGGGATCATCGAGGGATGCCGAGGGATCGTTGAGAGATTATCCTAGGAGCATCATCGATTTTAGATATACCATTGATTTCTAATTGAAACGCATAGAAAACCTTTCCGTCATTCCTCTTTATATTTATTTACTTTTATTAATTATTATTTATTAGTCTCGGGTGGGACCCATAAGAGGGGCTTATGGGTGTGGGCTTCTATGCGGGTCTCCTTCTTTCTTTCTATAAAATGAAATCGAACTCCATTTTGGTACTACGATTTTGTCCATCTCTTGTCATGTGTTTTGTCATATGATTTTAGATATAAGAATTTTTAGATTTATTATATATATTATTGTTATTTATTATTCATATGGATATACTAATGATTTATAATTGAAACGCAGAGAGAACTTGTCCGTCATTCCTATTTATATGTATTTACTTTTAATTATTATTATTTATAATTCTCGGGTGGGACCCATAAGAGGGGCTTATGGGTGTGGGCCTTTTGGCGGGCTGCTGTCTCAGCATCGTATAAAACTCCATAGTGGGACTCTCGGGATGAGCCCTCAATAGGAAAAAATCGAAATTAATTTTGGTACTCCGGTTTGGTCTGGTGGAGGCATGTTCATTATGTCCACCTCTCGCTCTAAACTTTATCGTGGTAACATGCATGCATGTTTCGTCTTCCTTCTCTTTTTGGTCGAATGGGTATCGATATTCAATGCGTCCAACTTGCTCTTGTTCTGCGTTTCATCGTTGTCATGTGCGCGCACGTTTCGGTTTTATCTTCTTTTCATTTTCAGCTCATTTTTACTTGTATTTTCCCGCTTTCTATTTTGTTTCATATTTCTTGTGTTACTCTTCTTTGCTTTCACAGGGATCATCGAGGGATCATCGAGGGATCATCGAGGGATCATCGAGGGATCATCGAGGAATCATCAAGACGTCATCGAGGACTTATCGTGGGATTGATGTTCATCATCGATTTTTACGCGAGAATACGGGAAGGATAGGGAGAAGACTCGCGCGTGTGTCGGCTGGCGCAAGCGTGGGTGTTCTTGCGGGCGCGATAAAATTTCGTTTGATTGCTCGTCACCCCGAATACGCGAATTGTAGAGTAGAGTCATCGTTTTTTGTAACACTCACGTGGGGGTGTTCGGACGCGATTAAAGGTCCTACCGTGGACTTCGTTTTGTTTGCTCGTAAATTCGATCGGTTTAACTCGCGAACGCGTATTGTAGAGTAGAGTTAACGTTTTATCTAACTGTCACGTGAGTGTCGCGGACGCGATTTAAAAAGTCTTACCGAGGACTACGTTTTTATTGTTCGAAACTCGGAACGTAGGCACAGTAGTGCTTAATAATCCGTTGTATCTGTAGTGGACGGTTTCCGGACGGTGGAGCTTTCCGTAAGCGGGGCTTAGTACGTCTCCAGTTAGCTGAGAAGCCTGAAAGTCTCCCGAAGCTATAGATATAACGTGTCGCGATCGCGGAACGCGAAACGCGGATATTAAAGTAGAGTCACCGTTCTTTCAACACTCGCGTGGGTGTTCGGGCGCGATTAAAAGTCCTAATATGGACTTCGTTGTAATGTTCGAGATTCGGTATACACCAACTGGAAACCCAGTAGTGTAGTGCATAGCTACTAACTTGGGTCCTGTGAATCGTTTAGCGTAGGGATCTGTATTAGTCGGTAGCTCATGTCATCCCGAATTTCGACCTAGAGTCACCGTTTTTCTAACACCCGCGCAAGTGAGTGCTCGCGGACGCGATTAAAAGTCCTACCGGGGACTTCGTTTTGTTTGCTCGGTATTACCTCGCATACGCGGATATTAGAGTAGAGTCAACGTTAGCCCGTGGGTCTCCAAATGCAGCAACCTCCACGTGGTGAGACCTGGGTCGGTAGTACTTGCGATACATATATATTGAATGTTAATTGTGAATCATGTAACGCAACTACTACCGAGCGAATGGCTGCATATTTAAAAAATTTTCTAAAGCCTTTTCCATCTTACCCTACCTATACTTTTAATTACTTACATTTTATATCGTTATAATAATTAATTCTGATTCTACATTACAAATTATACTTCTATAGGCAAATAAGAAAAAAGATACAGTTAAATTCAAGAAAAAATTTCTTGAAATATGCAAATTTATATATTAATTATCATGTGTTAATTATATTAATTATTCTTTATGCTTTTATCGTGAATCAAATGCATACCATAGCATAGGGTGAGACCCAAATGATGTACCTATGTGTTCGAGCTTCTTTGCTGGTCTCTTTCTTTCCTTTCGTCTAACTTTTCTTTTACTTTCTATACTATTTCTTCTCTTTCTCTTTATCTTCTCAGGTTTCGTCGAGGGATCATCGAGTGATCGACGAGTGATCGTCGATGGATCATCGAGGGACTCCGAGGGATCATCGAGGGACGCCGAGGGATCGTTGAGAGATTATCCTAGGAGCATCATCCATTTTAGATATACCATTGATTTCTAATTGAAACGCACAAAAAACTTTTCTGTCATTCCTATACATATGTATTTACTTTTATTAATTATTATTTATGTCTCGGGTGGGACCCATAAGAGGGGCTTATGGGTGTGGGCCTTTTGGCGGGCTGCTGTCTCAGCATCGTATAAAACTCAACGGTAGGACTCTTGGGTTGGGCCCTCGGATGGGTCTCTTTCTTTCAATAGGAAAAAATCGAAATTAATTTTGGTACTCCGGTTTGGTCTGGTGGAGGCATATTCATTATGTCCACCTCTCGCTCTAAACTTTATCGTGGTAACATGCATGCATGTTTCGTCTTCCTTCTCTTTTTGGTCGAATGGGTATCGATATTCAATGCGTCCAACTTGCTCTTGTTCTGCGTTTCATCGTTGTCATGTGCGCGCACGTTTCGGTTTTATCTTCTTTTCATTTTCAGCTCATTTTTACTTGTATTTTCCCGCTTTCTATTTTATTTCACATATTTCTTGTGTTACTCTTCTTTGCTTTCACAGGGATCATCGAGGGATCATCGAGGAATCATCGAGGGATCATCGAGTGATCATCGAGGGGTCATCTAGGGATCATCAAGACGTCTTCGAGGACTTTTCGTGGGATTGGTGTTCATCATCGATTTTTACGCGAGAATACGGGAAGGATAGGGAGAAGACTCGCGCGTGTGTCGGCTGGCGCAAGCGTGGGTGTTCTTGCGGGCGCGATAAAATTTCGTTTGATTGCTCGTCACCCCGAATACGCGAATTGTAGAGTAGAGTCATCGTTTTTTGTAACACTCACGTGGGGGTGTTCGGACGCGATTAAAGGTCCTACCGTGGACTTCGTTTTGTTTGCTCGTAAATTCGATCGGTTTAACTCGCGAACGCGTATTGTAGAGTAGAGTTAACGTTTTATCTAACTGTCACGTGAGTGTCGCGGACGCGATTTAAAAAGTCTTACCGAGGACTACGTTTTTATTGTTCGAAACTCGGAACGCAGGCACAGTAGTGCTTAATAATCCGTTGTATCTGAAGTGGACGGTTTCCGGACGGTGGAGCTTTCCGTAAGAGGGGCTCAGTACGTCTCCAGTTAGCTGAGAAGCCTGAAAGTCTCCCGAAGCTTAAAGATATAACGTGTCGCGATCGCGGAACGCGGATATTAGAGTAGAGTCACCGTTCTTTCAACACTCGCGTGGGTGTTCGGGCGCGATTAAAAGTCCTTGTCATGGACTTCGTTGTAATGTTCGAGATTCGGGATACAAGAACGGTGCCACCTAGTAATGTAGTACATAGCTACTGACTATGGTCCTGTGAATCGTTTAGCGTAGGGACCTGGATTAGTCGGTGGCTTATGTCATTCCGAATTTCAACCCAGAGTCACCGTTTTTTTAACACCCGCGCAAGTGAGTGCTCTCGGACGCGATTAAAAGTCCTACCGGGGACTTCGTTTTGTTTGCTCGGTATTACCTCGCATACGCGGATATTAGAGTAGAGTCACCGTTAGCCCGTGGGTCTCCAAATGCAGCAACCTCCACGTGGTGAGACCTGGGTCGGTAGTACTTGCGATAGATATATATTGAATGTTAATTGTGAATCATGTAACGCAAGTATTACCGAGCGAATGGCTGCATATTTAAAAAATTTTCAAAAGCCTTGTCTATCTAACCCTACCGATACTTTTAATTACATACATTTTATATCGTTAATAATAATTAATTATGATACTACATTACCAATTATACTTCTATAAGCAAATAAGAAAAAAGATACAGTTAAATTCAAGAAAACATTTCTTGAAATTTGCAAATTTATATAATAATTACCATGTGTTAATTATATTAATTATTCTTTATGCTTTTATCGTGAATCAAGTGCATTCCATAGCATAGAGTGAAACCCAAATGATGTACCTATGGGTTTGAGCTTCTATGCTGGTCTCTTTCTCATTTTCTTCTCAGGTTTCGTCGAGGGATCATCGAGGGATCATCGAGGGACGACGAGGGATCATCGAGGGATGCCGAGGGATCGTTGAGAGATTATCCTAGGAGCATCATCGATTTTAGATATACCATTGATTTCTAATTGAAACGCATAGAAAACCTTTCCGTCATTCCTCTTTATATTTATTTACTTTTATTAATTATTATTTATTAGTCTCGGGTGGGACCCATAAGAGGGGCTTATGGGTGTGGGCTTCTATGCGGGTCTCCTTCTTTCTTTCTATAAAATGAAATCGAACTCCATTTTGGTACTACGATTTTGTCCATCTCTTGTCATGTGTTTTGTCATATGATTTTAGATATAAGAATTTTTAGATTTATTATATATATTATTGTTATTTATTATTCATATGGATATACTAATGATTTATAATTGAAACGCAGAAAGAACTTGTCCGTCATTCCTATTTATATGTATTTACTTTTAATTATTATTATTTATAATTCTCGGGTGGGACCCATAAGAGGGGCTTATGGGTGTGGGCCTTTTGGCGGGCTGCTGTCTCAGCATCGTATAAAACTCCATAGTGGGACTCTCGGGATGAGCCCTCAATAGGAAAAAATCGAAATTAATTTTGGTACTCCGGTTTGGTCTGGTGGAGGCATGTTCATTATGTCCACCTCTCGCTCTAAACTTTATCGTGGTAACATGCATGCATGTTCCGACTTCCTTCTCTTTTTGATCGAATGGGTATCGATATTCAATGCGACCAACTTGCTCTTGTCCTGCGTTTCGTCGTTGTCACGTGCGCGCACGTTTCGGTTTTATCATCTTTTCATTTTTAGCCTATTTTTACTTATATTTTCCCGCCTATTTTTACTCGTATTTTCCCGCTTTCTATTTTATTTCATATTTCTTGTGTTACTCTTCTTTGCTTTCACAGGGATCATCGAGGAATCATCGAGGGATCATCGAGGGATCATCGAGGGATCATCAAGAAATCATCAAGACGTCATCGAGGACTTATCGTGGGATTGATGTTCATCATCGATTTTTACGCGAGAATACGGGAAGGATAGGGAGAAGACTCGCGCGTGTGTCGGCTGGCGCAAGCGTGGGTGTTCTTGCGGGCGCGATAAAATTTCGTTTGATTGCTCGTCACCCCGAATACGCGAATTGTAGAGTAGAGTCATCGTTTTTTGTAACACTCACGTGGGGGTGTTCGGACGCGATTAAAGGTCCTACCGTGGACTTCGTTTTGTTTGCTCGTAAATTCGATCGGTTTAACTCGCGAACGCGTATTGTAGAGTAGAGTTAACGTTTTATCTAACTGTCACGTGAGTGTCGCGGACGCGATTTAAAAAGTCTTACCGAGGACTACGTTTTTATTGTTCGAAACTCGGAACGTAGGCACAGTAGTGCTTAATAATCCGTTGTATCTGTAGTGGACGGTTTCCGGACGGTGGAGCTTTCCGTAAGCGGGGCTTAGTACGTCTCCAGTTAGCTGAGAAGCCTGAAAGTCTCCCGAAGCTATAGATATAACGTGTCGCGATCGCGGAACGCGAAACGCGGATATTAAAGTAGAGTCACCGTTCTTTCAACACTCGCGTGGGTGTTCGGGCGCGATTAAAAGTCCTAATATGGACTTCGTTGTAATGTTCGAGATTCGGTATACACCAACTGGGAAATCCAGTAGTGTAGTGCATAGCTACTAACTTGGGTCCTGTGAATCGTTTAGCGTAGGGATCTGTATTAGTCGGTAGCTCATGTCATCCCGAATTTCGACCTAGAGTCACCGTTTTTCTAACACCCGCGCAAGTGAGTGCTCGCGGACGCGATTAAAAGTCCTACCGGGGACTTCGTTTTGTTTGCTCGGTATTACCTCGCATACGCGGATATTAGAGTAGAGTCAACGTTAGCCCGTGGGTCTCCAAATGCAGCAACCTCCACGTGGTGAGACCTGGGTCGGTAGTACTTGCGATACATATATATTGAATGTTAATTGTGAATCATGTAACGCAACTACTACCGAGCGAATGGCTGCATATTTAAAAAATTTTCTAAAGCCTTTTCCATCTTACCCTACCTATACTTTTAATTACTTACATTTTATATCGTTATAATAATTAATTCTGATTCTACATTACAAATTATACTTCTATAGGCAAATAAGAAAAAAGATACAGTTAAATTCAAGAAAAAATTTCTTGAAATATGCAAATTTATATATTAATTATCATGTGTTAATTATATTAATTATTCTTTATGCTTTTATCGTGAATCAAATGCATACCATAGCATAGGGTGAGACCCAAATGATGTACCTATGTGTTCGAGCTTCTATGCTGGTCTCTTTCTTTCCTTTCGTCTAACTTTTCTTTTACTTTCTATACTATTTCTTCTCTTTCTCTTTATCTTCTCAGGTTTCGTCGAGGGATCATCGAGTGATCGACGAGTGATCGTCGATGGATCATCGAGGGACTCCGAGGGATCATCGAGGGACGCCGAGGGATCGTTGAGAGATTATCCTAGGAGCATCATCCATTTTAGATATACCATTGATTTCTAATTGAAACGCACAAAAAACTTTTCTGTCATTCCTATACATATGTATTTACTTTTATTAATTATTATTTATGTCTCGGGTGGGACCCATAAGAGGGGCTTATGGGTGTGGGCCTTTTGGCGGGCTGCTGTCTCAGCATCGTATAAAACTCAACGGTAGGACTCTTGGGTTGGGCCCTCGGATGGGTCTCTTTCTTTCAATAGGAAAAAATCGAAATTAATTTTGGTACTCCGGTTTGGTCTGGTGGAGGCATATTCATTATGTCCACCTCTCGCTCTAAACTTTATCGTGGTAACATGCATGCATGTTTCGTCTTCCTCCTCTTTTTGGTCGAATGGGTATCGATATTCAATGCGTCCAACTTGCTCTTGTTCTGCGTTTCATCGTTGTCATGTGCGCGCACGTTTCGGTTTTATCTTCTTTTCATTTTCAGCTCATTTTTACTTGTATTTTCCCGCTTTCTATTTTATTTCACATATTTCTTGTGTTACTCTTCTTTGCTTTCACAGGGATCATCGAGGGATCATCGAGGAATCATCGAGGGATCATCGAGTGATCATCGAGGGGTCATCTAGGGATCATCAAGACGTCTTCGAGGACTTTTCGTGGGATTGATGTTCATCATCGATTTTTACGCGAGAATACGGGAAGGATAGGGAGAAGACTCGCGCGTGTGTCGGCTGGCGCAAGCGTGGGTGTTCTTGCGGGCGCGATAAAATTTCGTTTGATTGCTCGTCACCCCGAATACGCGAATTGTAGAGTAGAGTCATCGTTTTTTGTAACACTCACGTGGGGGTGTTCGGGCGCGATTAAAGGTCCTACCGTGGACTTCGTTTTGTTTGCTCGTAAATTCGATCGGTTTAACTCGCGAACGCGTATTGTAGATTAGAGTTAACGTTTTATCTAACTGTCACGTGAGTGTCGCGGACGCGATTTAAAAAGTCTTACCGAGGACTACGTTTTTATTGTTCGAAACTCGGAACGCAGGCACAGTAGTGCTTAATAATCCGTTGTATCTGAAGTGGACGGTTTCCGGACGGTGGAGCTTTCCGTAAGAGGGGCTCAGTACGTCTCCAGTTAGCTGAGAAGCCTGAAAGTCTCCCGAAGCTTAAAGATATAACGTGTCGCGATCGCGGAACGCGGATATTAGAGTAGAGTCACCGTTCTTTCAACACTCGCGTGGGTGTTCGGGCGCGATTAAAAGTCCTTGTCATGGACTTCGTTGTAATGTTCGAGATTCGGGATACAAGAACGGTGCCACCTAGTAATGTAGTACATAGCTACTGACTATGGTCCTGTGAATCGTTTAGCGTAGGGACCTGTATTAGTCGGTAGCTTATGTCATCCCGAATTTCGACCTAGAGTCACCGTTTTTCTAACACCCGCGCAAGTGAGTGCTCTCGGACGCGATTAAAAGTCCTACCGGGGACTTCGTTTTGTTTGCTCGGTATTACCTCGCATACGCGGATATTAGAGTAGAGTCACCGTTAGTCCGTGGGTCTCCAAATGCAGCAACCTCCACGTGGTGAGACCTGGGTCGGTAGTACTTGCGATACATATATATTGAATGTTAATTGTGAATCATGTAACGCAACTACTACCGAGCGAATGGCTGCATATTTAAAAAATTTTCAAAAGCCTTTTCTATCTAACCCTACCGATACTTTTAATTACTTACATTTTATATCGTTAATAATAATTAATTCTGATTCAACATTACCAATTATACTTCGATAGGCAAATAAGAAAAAAGATACAGTTAAATTCAAGAAAAAATTTCTTGAACTTTGCAAATTTATATAATAATTATCATGTGTTAATTATATTAATTATTCTTTATGCTTTTATCGTGAATCAAATGCATACCATAGCATAGGGTGAGACCCAAATGATGTACCTATGGGTTCGAGCTTCTATGCTGGTCTCTTTCTTTCCTTTCGTCTAACTTTTGTTTTCCTTTCTATACTATTTCTTCTCTTTCTCATTTTCTTCTCAGGTTTCGTCGAGGGATCATCGTGGGATCATCGAGGGATCATCGAGTGATCGTCGAGGGACGTCGAGGGACGCCGAATTATCGTTGAGAGATTATCCTAGGAGCATCATCGATTTTAGATATACCATTGATTTCTAATTGAAACGCAGAGAGAACTTTTCTGTCATTCCTATTATATGGTATTACTTTTATTAATTATTAATTATAAGTCTCGGGTGGGACCCATAAGAGGGGCTTATGGGTGTGGGCCTTTTGGCGGGGTGCTGTCTCAGCATCTTATAAAACTCTACGGTGGGACTCTTGGGATGAGCCCTCAATAGGAAAAAATCGAACTCCATTTGGGTACTACGAGTTTGACCATCTCTTGTTATGTGTTTTGTCGTTGTCACGTGATTTTAAATATAAGAATTTTTAGGTTTATTATATATGTTATTGTTATTTATGATTCATATAGATATACTAATGATTTATAATTGAAACGCAGTGAGAACTTTTCTGTCATTCCTATTTATATGTCTTTACTTTTATTAATTATTATCTATAAGTCTCGGGTGGGACCCATAAGAGGGGCTTATGGGTGTGGGCCTTTTGGCGGGCTGCTGTCTCAGCATCGTATAAAACTCAACGGTAGGACTCTTGGGTTGGGCCCTCGGATGGGTCTCTTTCTTTCAATAGGAAAAAATCGAAATTTATTTTGGTACTCCGGTTTGGTCTGGTGGAGGCATATTCATTATGTCCACCTCTCGCTCTAAACTTTATCGTGGTAACATGCATGCATGTTTCGTCTTCCTTCTCTTTTTGGTCGAATGGGTATCGATATTCAATGCGTCCAACTTGCTCTTGTTCTGCGTTTCATCGTTGTCATGTGCGCGCACGTTTCGGTTCTATCTTCTTTTCATTTTCAGCCTATTTTTACTTGTATTTTCCAGCTTTCTATTTTATTTCATATTTCTTGTGTTACTCTTCTTTGCTTTCACAGGGATCATCGAGGAATCATCGAGGGAACATCGAGGAATCATCGAAGGATCATCAAGGGATCATCAAGACGTCATCGAGGACTTATCGTGGGATTGATGTTCATCATCGATTTTTACGCGAGAATACGGGAAGGATAGGGAGAAGACTCGCGCGTGTGTCGGCTGGCGCAAGCGTGGGTGTTCTTGCGGGCGCGATAAAATTTCGTTTGATTGCTCGTCACCCCGAATACGCGAATTGTAGAGTAGAGTCATCGTTTTTTGTAACACTCACGTGGGGGTGTTCGGACGCGATTAAAGGTCCTACCGTGGACTTCGTTTTGTTTGCTCGTAAATTCGATCGGTTTAACTCGCGAACGCGTATTGTAGAGTAGAGTTAACGTTTTATCTAACTGTCACGTGAGTGTCGCGGACGCGATTTAAAAAGTCTTACCGAGGACTACGTTTTTATTGTTCGAAACTCGGAACGCAGGCACAGTAGTGCTTAATAATCCGTTGTATCTGAAGTGGACGGTTTCCGGACGGTGGAGCTTTCCGTAAGCGGGGCTTAATACGTCTCCAGTTAGCTGAGAAGCCTGAAAGTCTCCCGAAGCTATAGATATAACGTGTCGCGATCGCGGAACGCGAAACGCGGATATTAAAGTAGAGTCACCGTTCTTTTAACACTCGCGTGGGTGTTCGGGCGCGATTAAAAGTCCTAATATGGACTTCGTTGTAATGTTCGAGATTCGGTATACACCAACTGGGAAACCCAGTAGTGTAGTACATAGCTACTTACTTGGGTCCTGTGAATCGTTTAGCGTAGGGATCTGTATTAGTCGGTAGCTTATGTCATCCCGAATTTCGACCTAGAGTCACCGTTTTTCTAACACCCGCGCAAGTGAGTGCTCGCGGACGCGATTAAAAGTCCTACCGGGGACTTCGTTTTGTTTGCTCGGTATTACCTCGCATACGCGGATATTAGAGTAGAGTCAACGTTAGCCCGTGGGTCTCCAAATGCAGCAACCTCCACGTGGTGAGACCTGGGTCGGTAGTACTTGCGATACATATATATTGAATGTTAATTGTGAATCATGTAACGCAACTACTACCGAGCGAATGGCTGCATATTTCAAAAATTTTCAAAAGCCTTTTCTATCTTACCCTACCTATACTTTTAATTACTTACATTTTATATCGTTAATAATTTTATATCGTTAATAATAATTAACAGATAAATGATTAAAGATAATCTTTAAATTCTTCTTCTATCTTCTAATTCCTAAATAATTTCTTAGAGAAACGAACAGACAACTTTTCAAAATACCTTCAACTTAATTCTGATTCTACATTACCAATTATACTTCTATAGGCAAATAAGAAAAAAGATAAGAGAAAAGAGAATTTTGAGTGACCTCGAGTAAATTTCTTCGAAGATTTACTCGTGAATGCTTTCTTATGATTTTTCTTTTCTTTATTTATTTATTAGATCAGGATAGGGTCATCTTGGTCAAACGGGTTTATAATTTATTACGATTAATTAATTTTTATTTTTCAATATTTCGATTAAATTCAAAAATTTTATCATAATGAAATGGAAATTTTACGTTATAGTCGAGTCATAGATTTTGCACATTTTCTTTTTTTATAAAGGTCAATTGAATTCATAATTTTATTTTAATAAAATCAGAGTAAAATATTAAAGTCATATATTTCCGAAAATAATGTTTCTTCATATTGGCATCCAGAATTTTTCTTAAGTTATTCTCTAGTCCATTCTATCCCGTATTCGTTATACATCGTTCAAATAATTCTAAAATTATCGAAAGTATTTTATTCCAACATTTTTCGTGCTTTTGTGTTATATTTCTATTAGCTGTTGAATTTTAATGATCAGTTTTGTTAGTTTGGGCTAAAATAGCATCCGTTTATATAGTTTTTAGATTCCTATATCATGTCTTTAATGTTTCTATATTCTCGTATAATAGATTGAAAAATGACGTGTTCGCGGGCCTAGGGAAGCCATGACAGATGACGTAACGCGCATGCGCGTGGGTCTGTTAAGCTCCCGCTGTTGGTACTTCCGCCATTTGTAATTGTTTCGTCGTGCATTGACATCAGACCCTCGTCGTCCCGTTTGTTACAGGTAATTAATATATTATTTTTTAACGTACATCTTGGTCTTATATATCAATCGATTTTCGAAAATGCGTTTTTCACGCGTGTGAATTATCAAGTATGGGCATCGTCTCGTTTAAGAGATATTCGTGAAAATAAAGTCGGTCTTTTGCAGCCTATGACGTCACACTTATTTCTCAAATTTTCCAGCTTTATTTTCGCAGCATCGATACTTTTCTCGTCTTTCAGCGATCCTCTAATTAATAATTCTTCATTAATTAGCCGTGCCCGATTGTATTTCGGCGTATATTCGAGTTTCATATATATATATATATATATATATATATATATATATCTATATATATACGTGCAGATATTTTTCTTACGAACAAGTACAAATATCTGTAACTTCTGCACGAATATATATTCTTATACAATTAATTTTCTATTCCACTAATATCAATCTGAAATTTTTCAGCTTTTCGAGTAGCTTCCGAACAGTAAGAAGAAAAACTACGTCATGGTACGGCAGAAATAATATTTGAAACGCAATCGTCCGGTACGCGCACGTAAGTCTATATATTTTCAAATAAATACGGCGATACTTTTAATCGGGAGAGAAAAATAAAGAAAGAGAGAGAGAGAGAGATTAAGATATAAACAATAAATAATAGCTTGATTCCGAAAATTTAGGAAACAAGTCTATACAGGTAAAAACAGATATAAACAATCGAAGCGGTGTTGCCATTCGTCCTCCGCACGAGTGGTTTTCTAGACGTGTTCGAACCTGTTCTCGCTTCGTTAATTCCCGTTTGTTTACTTTATTAATATTATATAGAATATTTTGTAAGCTTCATTTACGAATCATTTAAGGATTATTCATCTTTTTTTATATCATAATAGACTTCGGTATACGTAGCATTTGTTGCGTTGAATAAAAAGATCGCATTTACACGTTATATACAAGTTATATACATATACATATTTATTCATAAATTTAATCACTTTTATTCTATATTAATAATACTCTTGGATTTTTATAAATTTATAAATGGATCTCCATACGCAGCTACCTCCATGTGGTGAGATCCGGAAGTCGGTATTGCGAACGTTTATGTTTTATACATAGTACAACGTACGCACTACCGGGCCAAAGGCTGACGTTCGGTGCATTAGAAAATATTTTTGATAAAATTTTAATTCGTTAATAATTTTTTCAACATATTTTACATTGAATTTAAAGAATATTAAGGAGCACCGAGAATAATAAAAATTTAATTGAGGTATAACAAGAGTTAAATTAAAATAGAATAAAATTTCAAGATACGTTTAATCGCTTAATTAAATATTACGAATGTTGTGATTTTAATCTTTACCGCTCCTCGTCTAGTTTTACTTCGATGCTATATCTATTCTGATTTATAGGTATCCATGCAATTACTATATTTCTGTGAACATGTCCATATCGCGATCATATCCATTTCTAAACGATAGATACGACGCGATTTTGATCGGTTGTTTTTACACATTGATTTTTCACAATATAGTTTACAAATTTTGCAGTTACATCTTTTGAATGTTATCCTTTTATCATTATGGCATGCAAAAGATGTAATACAAGTTTATAATTTTAGATCATGCAGTTTGAATAATATGATATATGATATTTAATATTTTCTATTCGATACAAATAATATTTAATATGACAGAAATTGTAAAAGCAAAAGCCACAGCTTGTTTTAACAATCATTTCTTCGACAGGTCTTCAGTTGTCGATCGCGCGCAATGCGATCTTAGAGTCAGTGCTTGTGCGAAATATAGTTTGATCGTTTTGCAACCGAGCGAGTTGCTTTAAAAATCAGATAAAATCAAACACAATCGCGAATTAGAGTCAGTGTTGTTCGCCGATTAGAATTTCTCGGTCGCGTTAGTAAAACAAAAAACAAGAATTTATGTCATATTCTTGTTAAAACTATTTGTTCGCCGCGTTGTTAGAATCATTAACACACTTTCGGCCAATACGGTGGAAGAGGATTGCGTTCGCGATAAATATTGTTATGGTCGAAAGTGTGTATTTAAAACATTCATCCTCTGCATCTTTAACGACGAATGTAAAGCTTCGTCTGGATACAATAACATGTAAGTATATTTCTTTCTTCCAATCGTTACCTCTCACTCATCGTTGAGATCAAATATTTTTCGATAATTTTCATTCATCAAAGATATCCTTTCTATATGGAACATATAATTAATCTTATTCTATACGATTTTAATTACAGAATAATCAACGGTATCGTCGGTTCAACGATTCAACAATAATTTCAACCAACTTCACGACGTCGTTCGACCTACGTCGAGGGGGACGAGTGTTTTGGAGCCATCGCAGAACTTCTCAAGTAGTAAGTGAAAAATTTTAAGTTCCTCCGGGGCCCATCATGCCGAGGATGAAAGGTCCATATCGGCACGGGTTACTGGTTGTATTCGTAGATGTCTTCCGTTCGAAACGAGCAAAAGTGTCCGTGATTAAGATCTCTTTAAGATTTTATTCACGAGTGGTTCCCTATACGTGTAGTTAACTCTTATCATTGCCAATTTATTATTATTGTATATATATATATATATATATATATATATATATATATATATATATATATATATATATGTATATATGTCAGGCTAGGGTCTTCTTGTTTCAAAGTCGTTTATAATTAACAGTGCTGTTAATTAGCACTTTTTTCCTCGTCTTTGCTCGCGATATTAGTAATGAAATCGGGCATTAATTTACCCGATTTCGTCCAAATAAAGCATTATAACGTTGTTTACGTTAAATGCATTGCTTCGTACATAGTTTATTTAATCGCGATTTGCTACGATATTTCGATATATCGATATACCAAGAAATGAGCAAGAAGACAAACCCCTTCCGCGACGGATAGATTCTGTCAGTTAAGTGGTGGATCATAATCCCCGTTCTTTCATTAGAACAGCCATTTAATGAAAGGAATCGTCCGAGGTTGTTTTTGAATATAAATTAAATTTTTCAATAAATTAACTTTTTGAATAAATTAAATTTTTCAATATATTAAATGTTTCAATAAATATTTTCTCGTAGAGTCACAGTCCGCTTAGGCCTAGTTTATAAGTTAATCATTTTTTAGATCAGGATTTTCAGCTCTAATTATATTAATACCCGTTTCTCCCCCCCGTGCTTTCTGCGTTCTCATCCATGCGTTTGCCCAGGTGTTACTCGTATGGGTGAGAAACGGTTAGCGTGGGTTAGTTATATAATAATTGTAGATTTCCTTTTGGCGGCTGTCATTGTGCTGGTGATTGCAACGGTGTACCTTGCACCTGTATGTGCGTCTTAGGTGGTGCATTGTACATCGTTTCGCGATAACTTTTAAATCAATAATAAATAAATATAAATATCTGATTATGTTAAATATCGTTTTGCATAGAGTTACCACATTGTTCTGTGGAAAATTATAAATACTCGTATATATTACTAGTATCCATGTATATACTAGTATGTACTAGTATTTTTGCTTTAGTCATATATGCAATAATCATTAGCCTTGACAGACGATTACAGCAATTGGTACGTACTCATAATATATTAGAAAAATACGCGGTTGAACTAGGGTGACGGAGGTGCCCCGGGGCATGCTCTCTAGTGTAGGCCTTTGCACCCTGGTGGCGTGTGAGAGAACCGTGGAGTGTATGTGTTGGTGTGAATGCTTTGCACTTTTTAAATATAGGTGATAGGCAGGCAGGTAGCATACCTTTTCTGAGCGAATGTGAACATTTATATTATATAAGTAGGTAGGGACCGGAAGACGTTGGATCCGATTCTCACTCAGGAGTGGGAAGTCCCGTCTACGGGGATTCGCGGAGTTTCAGCAAATTTTACGATCTTTCAGCATGTCTGAATTATCTTCTATCCTTTTTTTTTTCTTCGATTTTTTGCTGATACTTCGCATCGCACGATCTGTATCAGTATAGAACAGTTGGAAAAACTTTGCACCCAATGAGAACATTAGATTGCATCCCATATCTTTTGAACTTAGCAAAGAATTTCGAACTTGTTCTATACTTAGTTATAAATTAACGCTTGCACTTCGCGATTCTTTAAATATTTACAAATCTGTATATACAGATTTTTCTTTCTTTTTCCATCCCAAATCTCATAACCGCATAATGCGTATGTATATATACGAGATATATACATATTTCATACCTAGATGTCGATACTGCTACCGCGGGTCGCTCAAAGGCCCTTATGCGGTGTGTATTAGAGTTGTATAAGGTTTTTTGCAACTCTTCGTTAACGTTCTCTATACGTTAACTATTATGACTATCACCATTACTACCCTCCCCCTCTTCCTCCTTTTGTGTGAGCTCTCGCTCACGGTAGAATATACTCGCGTTCGCAAAATGGAAATATTACGGTTCTCGTGGATCTTAACTTTTTACCGAAACTTTTTTCATCTTTCAAGTGCAAGCAGTTAATCTTAGTTTGTAATAGGTTCATCGATTAGAATGAATATAATGTCTGCTGGAGCATTCGATTAAATGTGCCTGTGTAAATGTGCACGGTTGGTGGATTCTTTGAGTCCATTGATTGTCCGCAGGCTAGGATAGCTTAACGGTATACGAGTCAAATATTAATAAATCTTTCATTTTTCTTGTCTTTCTTTTTTAATATGAATAAATAAATAAAACTTAGAAAATCGAGACGCACCCAGGTAGAGCAGGAACGCAGTTAAGGATACGCGTTGGGATTCGTCAGTGCCGTTTGGGGTGATGCATTCGCGAATTTTGCCATGCCACAGTGGTTTAACTATTTAGAAGAAATCGATACTTTACGTCGCAAGCACTTACTGCTCGTTAGGTTAAGCTAAATAAAGAACAAAAACCGAAACAGAATAAACAACCAACGAACCAGTGTTGTTTACTTCCCAACTCCTTTTAGCTTGCGTCTATCGCGTCTCGTTAAATATGCATAGGTTAACACGAGCGGTTTGAGTCTTGTTGCGTAAAGTGAGATCAGGTCGGGATAGGTCGGTTTTAGATTAGGGACGATTTCATTCTTATAGTATAAACCACTGCGGTATGTCAATTTTCGTGGGTGCGTTGCTTCGAACGGTAGGGCGTTTTTTGACGCGTAAACTTTTCATGCGTCGCACGTAGGGAATGCTCCAATGCAGTGGTTAGGGCACGAAGCAAGAAGAGGCTATGTGCCGAAGAGGCCCCCACAAATTGTGGCTCAAGAGGGCAACTATCGACTACGAGTCATTTTTCGAAGGTGGTCGGCATGTCGAACCCTTCGTTGATGGCTCATGGTCTTATCAAAATCCCATTTACCCCTTTACCACGTTGACACTTATGCTCGTAGTAGTTTGTTCCTGGATCGGAGATGATGGACCATTCCATCTCCTTGCTACGGCGTTCCGCACACGCGTACGGTATTTGCTCAATTAGAGTCAAGCTTTTGCAATGTCGTTATTAGTTAATAGAGTCTTTGCAATTTCTTTTTTCTTAAAGTAAAGTCGAGTTTTTCTTTTAAAAGTAGAGTCAATTTTTCATGTTAAAGTATTGTCTTGTTTGTCCCCCTTGCTTTTGTTTGTTTGTTTCTTTTTTTTTTTTTTATATATAAAGTCGAGTCGCCCTCCCTTTAAATTTTAAATTAAAGTCGAGTCGCCCACCCTTTAAATTTTAAATTAAAGTCGAGTCGCCCTCCCTTTTAAATTCTATATCAAAGTCGAGTCCTTGCATTTAAAAGTTTTAAAGTAAATAAAGTAGAGTCATTTCATGATGTAGATTTTTAGTTACAAAACTAGAGTCACGCTCGTTAATTATTGTGTGGACGTCCGTGGCCTGCAGCAGCATTGGCACTCAGGAGTGCATATGGATTACCCAAGCATGTTGATTTTTAATTCAGAATAATCGGATATTTTTTACCTTTTATTTTCATAACTGCATAATGTGTATGTATATATACGAGATATATACATACTTCATACCTACATGTCAACAAAGCACTACCGCGGGTCGCTCAATGGCCCATATGCGGTAAATAATGTGAAGGCAGGATTGTAAAATCATTTTTACAATTTTCTGATTTTACATTATCATCACCATCGTCATCATCACCATCATCCTTTTGTAATCAGACTTTCATTATTCTGATTATTCAGCTTATTCTGATTATTTTGCTTATTCTAATTATTTTCTGATTATTCTGATTAAAAATTTACAAGGCTTGACGATTGACAATCAGAAAGGAAAATATGCCTGCATTCAGGAATGCAGATGAATATATTATAGTAAGGATATACATTTCTCATTCAGAATGATCAAAAGTAAATAAATGAACGAAAGCACTGATGAAGATACTTAATGAAGAAATATTTAAATATTTCGCAATATACTTTTCAAGAAACTAAAGTTATCTAATAATGAATAGGGAAACTACTATTCAATCCATATATAATAATTTAATTATATTTAAACAGTGCAAATAAATCGAAAGACATTTAGAATCATTCTGATAAGAAATGTGTAAGTCTTGCTAGATGAACAAAACGAAATGAATGGCAGCCAGCACTCAGGAGTGCATATTACAATATGTCAAGGGTATCCATTTTTATTCCAAAATGAATCAACGAATGAATATGAAATGAGAGAATTAATAAGTATATATATGAGAGAGAGAGAGAGAGAGAGAGAGAGAGAGAGAGAGAGAGAGAGAGAGAGAGAGAGAGAGAGAGAGAGAGAGAGAGGAAGAGAAAGAGGAAGTATTTTTATGTTTTATATATATATATATATATATATATATATATATATATATATATATATATGAAAGTTTCATAAGAAATATTTAGAAGGTATAAATATTATTGACAAATGTTTATACATATGCGAGAGAAATATGATTATTTTTGGAATGAAGAATGGATAAGTCTTGGTATATAAACGAAACGATTGAAATGGCTTGCCCGCACTCAGGAGTGCATATGGATAGGTCCACAGTAAGTACATACCTGCATTAAAAATGCAGATGAACATATTATAGTAAGAATATACATTTCATATTCGGAATGATCAAATATGAACGAATGAATGCACTGGTAATTATACTTAATGAAGGAATATATAAATATATCAATCTCTGATGATATTTGTTTCAATACGTTAAACTTATTTTATTTCATATATATATATATAATGACTGAAGGATATTTAAATGGTGCAGAATTGAACGAAAGAAAATTTGAATCATTCCGATAAGAAATGTGTAAGTCTTGCTAGATGAATAAAACGAAATGAATGGCAGCCAGCACTCAGGAGTGCATATTAAAATATGTCAAGGGTATACATTTTTATTCCAAAATTTATCAACGAATGAATATGAAATGAGAGAATTAATAAGTATATATGAAGGAAAGAGTGAGAGAGAGTACTTTTATTGCACATATACGTACAAGAAAGTTTCATAAGAAATATTTAGAATATAACAATATTATTAACAAATGTTTATACATATGAGAGAGAAATATGATTATTTTTGGAATAAAAATGCATAAGTCTTGGTATATATAAACGAAACGATTGATATGGCTTGCCCGCACTCAGGAGTGCATATGATAGGTTCACAGTAAGTACATGCCTGCCTGCATTCAGGAATGCAGATGAACATATTACAGTAAGGATATACATTTCTCGTTCAGAAACATACAAAAATACATAAGGAGAAATGCACTCGTATATATTGAATGAAATTGAATAAATGAAAATATATTCTACCCTCATAATTTTTCTTTCGAAGAAACGAAATTAATCTAACAAATAAATCAAGAATATTTCATACTCTTCCTAATACAATACGTGTATTTATATTTAAGTAGAGTGCAAATGAATGAAAGGAAAATTTGTATCTTTCTGATTAGAAATGTATAAATCTTACTGTGCGAGCGATACGATATTGAAATGAACAGCCTTGCACTCAGGAGTGCATAATATATGTCAAGGGTATACATTTTTATTCCATATTATTTAAACTTTGATGATTATCGAATGAAAGACTTTATAAATACATAAAAATGTATATTTTTATTGCACATCTACATATATATATATATATATATATATATATGAAGGATTCAGAAGAAATTGAGATAGTAAATGACATGACAAGGATTTTTTAAGAAATGCTTATGCGAATATTAAATAAATATAATTATTTTGTGGAATAAAAATGCATAAGTCTTGGTATATAAATAAAACGAACAAAAAGGCTGCCCCACTCAGGAGTGGGGATGAAAATAATTTAGAATAGGGACAGGCCTGCATTCAGGAATGCACCTGGGATACTCAAGCGTGTAGATTTTTATTTCAGAATAATATTAAATTTTTTCTATGATTACTACTATGTAATAATTCTATTAAATCGATAACCACGAGTTGTAAAACAACTCATATGTCGTAACCATCATCATCTTATTATACGGATTCTAATTATTCTGATTAAAAATCTATAAGACTTGATGTAATTATAGGGAAGTCAGGATCTGTGTTAAAACAAGCAGTGGCGATGAAATAAATTCATGAGCACATATATGCAAGAATATATTAAAACTTTTTGTTTCTAATACGCGTAATATTTTTCTATTTCATATACATATACAAAATACATGGTTCTAAAATTGTCTTATCGTATTATTATATTTTTTATAATTTAATAGATGAAAAAGTGTCTTACATGTAAATGATGTAATGTGTACATGAGACACTTTATGTAACTGCAATTTCGCGTTAGTATAAACGTAATAATATGAGATATGTGTACGTTATCGATTAAATATGGATTTGATCTCGTTATGGATATGTTTATGGCAGTATGCAAAATTGCGTATGCATTTTGTAAGACGAAACAAGGTGCAGTATATGTTTGCTATTTTTCTTGTTCTTTTTTTTTTTAACGCGGCTTAATTCTTAAATATTGTGAAATATTTACAATTCTTTTCCTTTTTTCATAACGTATCTTGAATAATTTATAATACGTATTTGTAATTGTATCAACTAATTGACAATTTAGTATGCAATTCTTTTTTTATATATATATCCATATATATTATATTTTTATTTAAACGTAAAACATTTTTTTCTAATGCATCGAGAATTCTACATATTCAGTGCTAATTTCGTTTTTATTTTAATTTTTTTTTCCCCTTTTATTTCAGCATTACAATCTATGGCTAAATATATGTATATAAAATTTTTAATTTATTAAATTATCAAAATTATGAAAATGTTTAGCCATGGATTGTAGATATAATTTTGTCTTTCCACACATGCGTTTTTATGTAGTTTTCTGTTACAGAGAGTCATCCTTTTAACGTTCCGAGGTTAAATATTGGAAAATATTCCTTTACGTATCAGTGGGTATTAACAAAGGTGTGTTGGAAGTAATATTTCAAGATTCGTCGTACTATCGTAGTATATAACATTAAAATATATTGTTTAAATATTATGAATACCTTATGAATACCTTATGTAAAATAGATTTGTGTTTCAGGTTTCTCAAATGCTAATCATCATGGACTTGAATGAAGAATTGGAATTATAAAACATAAATAAAGGATTGATGAAGTATCGTTTGCAATTATTTATTTTTATTCATTGGAAATATTAAAAGAAATTTTTAATCTATCTAAACAGAGTTGATTTCTGTTTCAGGAGATATCGTCTAAATCGGCAAGATTTGATTCAAAACGTCGTTGGTTGTTCTTTTCGTTCGTGAGTGTTTCGTGCGTGTGTGTGTGGGGGGGGGGTGGGTGTGGGTGGGTATAAAATAACTCATTTGTTAATATATTTTTTATTTGCAGAAAGTAATAAAATTATATAAATTTCTTATGTCCATAGGTTGTTCGTTCATTATATAAATTTTGCTAATTGTTTCGATTGCTTCTTGCTCAATTATAAAGTGTTTCTGATGCTTTATATTCACAGGTGGCCGTGGACAGCAGAATGCTAATTTATGATATGAAATTTACACATTATTTTAATTGCTTCTTATTTAATTATGAAATGTTTTTTACGTTTTATGTTTACAGGTGACTGCAGGATTATTATATAAAATTCACACATTATTTCGATTGTTTCTTGTTTAATAATCATGAAATAGTTTAGATGTTTTATGTTTACAGGTGAATGCTGATTTGGAATATGAAATTCGCATATTATTTCCATTGCTTCTTGATTAATTACGAAATTGTTTAGATGTTTTATGTTTACAGGTGATTGCTGATTTGGAATATGAAATTCGCATATTATTTCCATTGCTTCTTGATTAATTACGAAATAGTTTAGATGTTTTATGTTCACAGGTGATTGCTGATTTGGAATATGAAATTCGCATATTATTTCCATTGCTTCTTGATTAATTATGAAGTAGTTTAGATGTTTTATGTTCATAGGTAGCTGCACTGTTTACATCATATGAAGATATAATTCATCATATGAAGTATATAATTATATATTAATAATTAGATGATAAGAGAATATACTGCGACAAAAAAATAAATAAATTAGCCAATCATTGATATTATTTCTGTTGTGTTATAGATAATAAGAAGATATCTATATAATATTAGATATTCTTATTATGAAATAATATTGAATGATACGCATAATTTTATATAGAAGGCGTATTATAGGCGTATTATATAGATATTATAGGCGAGCTATATATAAGGTATATTATAGGCTTGTTATATATGTATATATATATTATAGGCGTATTATATATGTATATATATATTATAGGCGTATTATACATACATATATATATATGTATGTATGTATGTATGTATGTATGTATGTATGTATGTATAATGTGTATTATAGGCGTGTTATATATAAGGTGTATTATTTGCGTATGTTAAGCGTTCCGTTGTATTTTTTATTTAATGTACATTATGCGCGGTGCGTCCACGTTAGTTTAAAGGGAATAGAATTCCATATGAAGGGCTCTATTCTTTACCGGGTACGTAGGTCGATATCAAACGGATTCATAAATTTTTGGTCTAATCGCGATTGATTAGAAAAAAATTTGTGATTCGTTTCGCGATTGTTTCTTTCTTTCTTTTTCCAAATTATAATAATTATTATTGAATATGTTATAATAATGATATTAACAGTAGAGTCGTTAGCCCGTGGGTCTCCATATGCAGCAACCTCCATGCGGTGAGACCTGGTAATCGATATTACTTGCGATATATGATAATTGTAAATAACGCAAGTACTGTCGAGCTAATGGCTGCATTTATATTCAATCAAAATTTAGTATTTTCTATTTTTCAATATTGTTCATTTCTAGTGTCTCAATGGGGATATAGATAAAGCATTTTATTATTTAATATATCCGATATTATATCTGATTTGAGACACTAAATCTTAACGGGAGAACTTAAATTTGATACTTTCGGTAATATAATAATTATTTAAACAATCATTAATGTACACGGTTACCATTAACTAATAACTAAACAATAGCACATTTGTTTAAACGTAAAAGCGACTAACATTCGCGAGAAACTTACAATAAAATCGGTTAATTAATTCAATACTTTAAAATTTTAGTCTGGGGGGAGTTGGCCTTGCATGATACAAACATAAACTGTTTTTCACTGACTTTGACAATATCCGAGTCAGTTTTACTTTGCACTCTGACTCGTTAACATCGTGACTCTTTAAATTTAAACGCGAGAACTTAAATTTAATAATTTCGGTAATTTAATATTTATTTAAACAATCATCAATGTACACGGGTACAATTAACTAATATTTAAACATTCGTACATTCGTTTAAACATTTAAACGGCTAACGTTCGCGAGAAACTTAAATTAATATCGGTCATGTGGAAAGTAATCGGTAATGTGGATAGAATTTTTTTTGAAACTTTTCCACGCGTGCCTTCACCGAGATCCTATACAAGCCGGAATGCACGTGGGGACTCTTCGTCCGTAGGTACGGCCAACCATACAGACTGGAATCCACAAGAAAAAAAACAAACTAAAGATTACCTACAAAGGGGTAGACCCAACTCGTTTATTCTTCCCGCACTGGGCATGCGCTAGAAATACTTTTTCGCGCCAACGTTACGATTGTTAAGAACAGAAGAAACCTATGCAAAAACGAAATATAATTCCTTTCATGGATAATGTTTCCTAACGCAATACAGACGCAAACGCAACCTCAAACAAAGACGCAGATCCAACTCGTTTGTTTTCCCCGTACCGCGTATGCGCAGTAAAAGCTTCTTTTCCTCTTTGTTTGTGCTTGGCCGACGTTACGATTGTTAAGAACAAAAGAAATCTATCGAAAACCGGAACGTAATTCCTTTCGTGGATGTTCTGTCATCCATAAACATGGTTCGTTACAAAATTAAAATGGACTTATTCAGTTAGTTAACTCGAGCAAAATTACAGGAATCATCGTAGGTTCGAACATTGTAACGCCATCGGTTCTTTCCAACGAGAAATCGCTCTGCTGCCACAAAGTACACGTATTTGTCTTCCACGCGCAATAATATATTAGGACGATAAAATATTAAAACGATCGAATATTAGTATCCACTCGTAAAGAACTTTAATCTAATTAACTTTAAACTAATAATCCTGAACTTCAGGAATACGGAATTTTGAAACTTTTCCGCGCACCTTCACCGAGAGACGATACAAGCCGGAATGAACGTGGGGACTCTTCGTCCGTAGGTACTGCCAACCTTACAGAGTGGAATCCACGAGAAAAAAAGAAGAGACTACGAACAAAGGAGCACCCACCGATACCTAGCACTAGTATCGTTGTCATCACACAGACACTATCGTCAAATATTAGAATCTACTCAAGAAGGACTCATAATTTTGGGCTTTACGAATACGTGTTTTTGAAACTTTTTGGCATACCTTGAACAAGATGTACGAAGCACTAGACGTGTGGGAACTTTCCATCCCTAAGTACTGCCAACCTTACGGAAGGGAATCTCCCAAAAAATAACTACTAATTGATGCTATTCGATTGCTAGTATATATCGTTTGAAAGAAGATTTTATTTATTTACTTATTATTCTTTATACGCTTGTCATCGTATGCGTGTGTAAAAAAACATATATATACACATATGTAATATATTATATGTATGTAATTATAGAAAATTATTACTGGTATTTATGGAAAATTTCGCGATTAGGGGTACAGTTAAGTAACGACTCGTGGACAACGAATAGCAAAGTTCTTTTATTATTAATAATATAATATTATTTGATTATTATAATAAATCGGACAACGGTAAAAAAAAATTATTTAAAAAGTATAGAGAACCTTTCGAAAATATCCGCACTACCTGAATGAATAATTCTACCGCCCCCCAGAAATGTAATCAAAACCATCTAAAAGCACAAAAGAACGCTTAAAAACCCAGACGCAACGCGCAAATTTGATAGAAATGAGCGTGTAAAAGGATAATTTGTTTTTCTGTTGAGGTATAACGATAAAATAGTAATAATAATAATAATAATATCGCAACTGTATCGCAAATAGAGCGCGTTTTAAATTGAGAAATTTTACGATACAGAGTGAAGCGGTATAATTGTAGTATACTAATGAAACGTTTAATACGATAGACATTAATATAATCTACGTCGCGAAATAAATAGACGTTGACGATCGAGATAATGAAATTAACGAATTTGTACGATGCCGCCAAAAATAGATTCGTCGCGATACCAGCGCACCTACGTTTACACATATACATATAACCAAAGTATAGGCGCGCGCGACACGGCAGCACAGCGGCAGCGGCAGCAGCAGCAGCAGCAGCAGCAGCAGCAGCAGCAGCAGCGATGTAACGAGTTGTCCTTATTTTTTGTTTGTCGTTCGGTTTCCTTAGTGTAAAGAAATACTTCTGGTCTTCGTTGTTTGGTTATTTGGTCGAATAAGAACAAAATCGAAGGTCTCTATGAACGATGGATTTGTTAGGATCTATTCTGAACTCGATGGAAAAGCCACCTACAGTGAGCAACAGACAAAAAGCATTGATGAAAAGTCAGTTGAGAAATGTAACCTAATAGCTTCTCCTTTGCATGTCCGCCGCGTGACAAAGTGATTTGTGTGTGTCATTTAATCATTTCATATTACGCAGAACAACAAGAGGAATATCAGAAGCATCAAAAAGCAGAATCCGAAAGGTTGAAGGTTTTTAGGAAAAGGGTAATAAAAACGATGCAACCGCCGATACATATTATTTGACTATATTATTACTCTAAAGTTAATTAATTTGTAGGTAGAAGAGAAAATTAATAAGTTCCTTCAAGATGACGCGGCAAAAGATTATAAATTTCCTGCGATGGATCAGATTCATAGAAGTATAATGTATATAAACGAATTATATTGAAACAAAAATACATCTTTATATTTCAATTGATTTCGTATACGACTTTGTTAGACACGACGTTGCCGAAGTTGCAAATGTTTGGGCCTATTCGTTTGGAGAAGAAGGTATCGACCGTTACATTATGATATTCAAAAGGGAACACGCTCCTTCGGAGGATCAACTGAATACTCTCCGGAAAGGCGAAGAATGGAACGAAGAAGTAGCAAAGAGGTTACAGGAGGAAAGGCAAAGACAAGCGAAGGAGGAAGAAGAGGCGTTAAACTCGAAAAAACGGAAGGAGAATTTTGTTCCAAATAGCTATTATAAAGATAAGTATCGGCATATAATCGGGAAAGAGGCAGCCCTTGAAGCCGCTAGAAAAACGGAAGCCAATAGCAGTTACGGTTGTGGTGAGTAACGTCCAAGCGTATCGTTGATTTTGATAAGAAATACGTAATCGAATATAACGGTATTCTTTTTAGTACCTAGCGAGAATAAAAAGGATCAACGAAGTATAGAACAAACATTGGCGGACATACGTGCGAAGAGAAGAAAATTAGATACGAGTAATAGCGAAACTAACGATAAAAAGAAGTAAAAACGTGAAGTAGTTGTAATTGTGTCGTTCAAATTTACATAATTTTAACTACTTTCTCTTATTCCTGCTGTAAATATTTGATCGATCGTTTGGTTGTTGCAGAGACCGTTATATATGTATACCTTCTTATATGTTAAACGTTTGTCGAATTAAAATTTAGATAAAATACATAAATTTTGTTTTAAATATATTACAGAGGTATAGAGGAGGATTATTAATTTAACAAAATATTTTCCATAAATAACTGTCTATATATTAGATATGAATAGGCAGTGCTACGCGTACTCTCTAAATTTGTATATATATATATTTCATTTTTATAGTTGGAGAATGTGATTGCGTGCGTGTATATGTATATATACGTATATACACACACACGCGCGCGCTCACTATCGCGCCTGCACACGTTATATATACAATATTGGTACAGTCTCTTTAGCTTGTATCAAAATATGTTTTGCCATGGGCATCGATTGATCATGTTTTCGATCATGTCGCGTTATTCAAATGTATTCCGTGGATGAGTATTTGGGTACCGATGTCCTTGGTGCAGCTTTAGGCTTCATCGGAGAGATTTGTTCAAGCACAATTTGTTCTTTGAGTAGTAAAAGTTTGGTGAACTTCCGATTCGTAACGCTTTTGTATAATTCCAGACTTCTGTTGATTACTACATCTCTGACGTAAGCCGCGTTATCTTGTACCATTCGTTTCTGAAAATATTAAGTAATGAAGTATAACGTTACAAGGTAAAACCAAACGCGCATAGATTTTACAAGTTTTACGAGTGTGACATTACCTCTGATTTTAATTTCGGATTGTTAAGAGATGTTATTAAATGTTGTACTTGTGTTCGTATCAATGACAAAAGAGCAGTATCGATCGTCTGCATAAGTTCCGGGGTCGCGATGCTTAGACAATCCTCGAGAAAACTAACGTATAATTTTGAAAATGCTAATGTGTTATTGGTTAATGCGATCCATAAATCATTCGTCAAATAAGCTTTCGGTATGCCGATATCAAGATTATCCAATTCCGTCAACAGGTTTTGAAGATTTTGACTACTTTGAAGATTCGTGGGACTCCACGTATCCTCTGCGGCTTGGGCCTTTGTAACGGTATCGATGTAATTTTCGCTAGTATCTTGTATAACCTTAGACAAAGGTGATCTGAGCTGACCATCCAATTGATAACGAAAATCCATGCCCAGTTGCGTTAGCTACAAGATATCGTAAGAGGTAACGACGAAATCGGGGTATTTTAATTCCAATGGCAAATCCACGCCATACGGCTTGTCGTTAAAGAAACAAAAAAAAAAAAAAATAAGATCATCATATACCTGGTCGCAGTGACTTCTAACGGCGACGATACATTCGGCCAATACGCTTAACGATACTTGCGGGACGAAAAGTAAACTGGTCAAGTGCGACGTCAAGTATTTTATTTCTTGACCGCACCACACCACTAAGCCTTTAATATCGGGAAAAGGAAAAATCTCAATCGACGAGATATCGATATAATAATTATACACGCGAAAATACATTCCAATTCCTTACCAGAAGTACAATTCGTAGACTGCGGGAAAAGTTTCAAAAATTCTTTTGCCGTTTCTCCTATATTACTGAATGCGATTGCACTGAGTTGTCGTATGTAAGGCACGGTGGCACCTTCTCTCTTTATCCTTTTAACTCGTGCTTTAAGCATGGCACTGCACAATCTTAGGTACAATTTACATCCTTGAGCACTTCGATTTAATTGTATTAAAAGTTTAACTATACGTCGCGCGCTTCGCAAACCACCACCTTGTAGCGATTTTGACTCGGAACTCGATTCGAGTTCTTTTATTAAAACGTCGATCAGAGAACGTCCTCTCTCGTTGACTCTCGTTTGAATTTCCGACAAGAGAGGCGTCATTGTCGTATCTTTCAAATACGCTCTAGCCCTTTCCAAAAGACTATAAGCATCTTCAAAGTGGCGTTGCGCTATGCAAGAATCTAAATCCTCCGCTACTTCCAATACCCATTCGGGCGGTGGCTCGTGATATTCCGATTCCTCTTCGTCGTCCATACCTACGAATTCGCAGATAAACGCGTAATACGTTATTATATTATATTTCGTATAAAATATATCAATAAATTATCCCCTGCGACGTAACACAAAACTAACCTAACGTATTGGATTCCAAAGACATGGAGCGCGACGGCATAATTTGTTTTTCCTTGGAAAGTTTATTCTTATCGGCGTCGTTATTTCCATTCTCTTGCGCAAGCTTGGCTCTTTTCGCTTGTTCGCACTTGTCCAACCATTCCTTCTGCAATATATAACGTCCGTTAAATCGTTCCGTATATTCCGCGTATATGGCTCTTGTATTACACTAACTTTACTTGTTGCGGTTGCGCATTGAAATACCCTGGTATCTGGAAACGCAAGGAGTTTAAATGCCAACTTCACCGTACCCAGATCTCTGATATTGACGACGGCCAAACTTTGTAAATTATAGACAGCCTGCATCTTGTATCTGGGCGGGCCTCTTCTGCCGCCGTTAGCCAACCAAGAGGCGATCATTAATACGTCGTTGAACAAATAAGCGTGAATTCTTTTCAATGGCATCCCATCGACCGGATCTAACTCTAAAAGTGAACCTTCGTGCAAGCAAACACGACCGGCGATTTCTGCCAAATTCTGTAGCGAATCAAAATATTATAATATTCGTTTCGTATCGTCCACATTTTTTATTAAATAAATTTACAACTAACCATGGCGCCTTCGACATTTTCAAGTAGTTGAATAAGCTTTTGTTTCTGCTCTTCCTCCTTGGTAATATTATCGTTATTATCGTCTAATTGGGATTCCGATATATCTTCGAATGTAAGGCCGGTAGTTCTCGTAGTGCCAAGCGTACTTAGTAAAGAACGTTGCTCGCTTAACAATTGCGACAACTGGTACATTTCGCTTTCCAAATGAGAAATTTCTTTAGCCGTTTCTATAAATTGCATATAATTTTGATAGACGTTGCGTTTTAACAAAGCAGACGTATTGTTTGCAAGTTCTTGAATTTTTGCCCGTTGCCGTCGAAGTTCATCCGCGCCGACGCATTGCGCACTGAGATCCTTAACGACTGAAAAGATATTTTTTAATCAAATTCGTGTAAAGCATGCATTTCTATTGAATACGCAATAAGATAATGAGTAATTAAAAAACAAAGGAAACGCTTATTTTCTTTGAAACGATATAATGTATCCTTCGATACGAGAGATTAATATCTTTGTCGATATAAATAATGGCTAATCTAGGTTAGGATAGATGAAGAGTACGATAAAAATATCTATAAACGATGTTGTGTTCCTTACATTTTTCCGCATTGAAATCTTCCGCTGCAAAAACTTTAGCTAAATTTTCTGCCATCATCGTATTTTGCACTTTATCAGTTTACGTTACCGTTACGATTCACCGATAGTAATCGCAGTAATTATATCGTTGTACTTTAATACACTAGAAATAAAGCAAGTTTATATTATTTACACAATTCATGTCTCTCTTTCTCTCCCTCGATGATGTCGATGCTCGCTAGTAGTTATGTACAATCTTCTAACCTATCGAACTTTGTTAAATCTGACATCTGACATTTTTCATGCAATGATATGAATATATGCGCGCGCGCGCGCGTGCAGTAGGACACACATGCGATGTACTTACGTAAACGTATAGGTGCATTCACGTAAATACGAAAGATGAGAGAGACACTCTCATCTACGATGAAATTAGAAATGTTTTTATTTATTTGATTACTCCTTAAACGTTAATCCGATTCTATTTCCATTTACATGTTTTTCCATATCTTCTGATACTTATCTCGAATCATAAATGAAAAGCTTCCATAACGCACGTCATTGTTATACGCGTAACTCAAAAATAATATCCAAGTATTTTTATTCCAACTATAAATCTTATATAGTCGTAGATAAACGTATCGTGTATTATTGACGTAACCAATGGAAAGAGGAACGGTATCGTATGCAACGGCATCCTGTTCTTGCGTACTCGACAGTTATATTTTTCTATTACTTAAGAAATGTTTGTTATAAAATAAAATTAGTTTGGTTAATTGCTATCTTATTTCAATACGTCTCGTGTCCCGTTTTCCTTTTTGCTCGATAACGAAAACACTCGTAAGACTTACGATGATAATGAAAAAGTGATTAGCGTAGTCGAGGTTGTGATCGAGATATTCCTGCAAAGTATCGTAGGTGGCGCTTACGACGAGATATAACGGGAGAAAAAATCTGATCGTCCATCGACGAAAGATATATTTATTTTTCTCCTTGACCAATCGCGGGTTCTTGCTCTATAATCGTATGAAATTCAAACGAAATAAGGACAATATGTATAAAAAGACAAGAAAAAAGGATCAAAGATACGAATAACACGAATAATACCGACTTCTTTAATCTTTCTTTTCCAGATCATGCGTCGTTAAGTAAATTCTTCGAATCGTTATTTCGAACGTGCAAACACGTATGTCCTGTAGGATTATTTAACGAAAATATGCACACTGCCAATTCGTATGAACAAATCGTAAAAACTATCGATGCGCGGCACAAGTGTTATAATAATGAATAATCTTTAATAACGATGAAAAGTATTTACATATTTACAAGCACGTAAAGACTTATTATAGAGTAAGACATATATAGGGACATGAACGAACTGCTTCGTACGAGATGGAAGCAGAGTTTGTTCGATACGCAATATCGTACATCGATTCCATTACTGTCATTTCGAACGATCATCGCGAATATTTCCCATATTCTTGGAAGGATAATATCATGCAGAAGAAGATTTTATATTCGACGTGTAACACATCGGAATCGACCTACGATATCGCATCTATTTTATTTTAACAAACGATACAACATCACACAAATATCATATTTTTGCTATCTCTCGTTATTTACTCGCGTACATATTTACGTACTTACATTACATGTTATGTAAGTAGTATTATTTTGTCTTAATTGTCGGAATGAGAAATGAATGATATGTATATCGTGATACGCATAGAAAATATTACGAAAGATAGATGTTAACCGATCGTACGATACAGGTAGTACGGGTATGCGTGTACTTCAAATGAATCATTAAGACGAATCTCAATCGATCCATCTTCGTCGTAACGTCTTGTCGATTGGCATTTCAATATGTTTTATTACTCGAGAGAAATGAAAGAACGATCTCCGATGCGCTAGGACACCTTATGCCGTTGCTTAACGGGAAGGGTCGTTTCTCTATTCCTTCTTCTTCTTCTTTTTATTTACTTTTTCTTTTTTTTTTATTCCGTTGCATCGCACCATCAGAGCCACAAAGGAGTAAGATTCGTGTTAGAGAAACAAGTGGTACGAAAAGATATTACAAGTAAGTACCTACGGTTGCTTACGGTTTCGATGATTCGGTTCGGACAATCGTTTAACGGCCGTACGAAAAGACGGATTATTCTTACTTTAGATATGTCGAACGAGATAATATATGGTAGATTTTCTTTCTCGATCGTTCCCTTTTTTATCATTGTTCGCGCGTGCACGTAAATACATTTAGAGCCTAAAACATAGTTACGTCGTACCTAATACCTACCACGTAATACGTAGTGATACGTAGTACGTAGGTACGATACTTACTTTTACTTATCGATGAAGCGCGCACGGGAGAGATAGAGAGAGAGAGAGAGAGAGAGAGGTGAGAGGACTCGTATGATATTAATGATATCGATGGATACATGGGTATGTGCGGGGTTGGAGGAGGAGGGGGATTAAAGATCGAATACGATAGATACGATGGAAAGACGCGTGTATCTTTACGCAGTCGTTTCCGTTACCATATAAAGTTTTCCGGCTCCTTCGCGCGTCGACAGTGTGTGTGTGTGTGGGTGGGTGGGCTGCGCCAACCGTCGACGGATCACACGACGTCTTTTTATTATCGCATAAAAACGATTCCTACGGTAAAGAGGAGGAGCATTATCCATTTCAGCGAGGCTTCGGCCGAACATCCTAAAACATATACACGTCGGACCATTAACGCTATTTTCTTACTCGACCGAGTCTTATCGATAAACGACGAACGATATATCTCTTGGTCGCGAATAGGCGCATTAAGTTTATTACCACTGATCAAGTCGTTGCGAATATGACTCTGTGCCCTGGTTTCGCGGCTCTCCATTACAGGAGCTTTCAAAATTCGCTCGTCCCCTTCTACGCTTTCCTCGTTACTCTGAAGATAGACAGCGGCTATCGTTGCCAAGCATTTCAGCTTCATGTCGCCTCTTTTAAAGTGTTTACTGGCAACCCGAAATTCCAAACCTAAAACCGCCGTTTCCAATCCCCTCGCGTCGACGGCTGTAATATGCGGACCCTTCAGGTACTGCGCGTCGGCCTGCGAATGCGAAACTCATTCATTCGATCCGACCTTCGATATTCTTTTGCGTTGTCTCGAAAAGCACGCTTTTAGAATCTAATGAAATCGATAAGGTTCTTTAACAGTTTGACACTTACGGATTCGCCATTAATGAACCACGTCAATAGAGCAGCTGGCTTCGAGGGCGCAGATGTACAATTAAGACGAACGACGTCGCCGACCTGATATCTCGATCGACCACCCGATATTAGAGGACCTTCTTTCGGTAGGACTAAAAGGACAATATATTAGATAAAGTGGTAACGGGAAGGAAGGAAGGAAGGAAGGAAGGAAGGAAGGTAGAGGTGACGATGGATTTAGGTAAAAGTAAACTCACCGACTACCGTCATGTCGGCATGATCGGAAACGGTCTGAAAAGCTGGCGCCTCGGCCGACACCTCGCATCGATACCTACCGGAACTGGAGAGATCCACGTTGTTCAAGACGACGGATCTTTCCGTCGAATGATGAGCCTGAAAGCCGACAAGAAGAAAGCTTTATGCGAGGCGATGCTCGCTCGCGAACACGCGATTATTAGCCGTACGGGTCTCGCGATTCTCCCCGCTCGACTCTATCGCCTAACGGTTCATTCCGTTAAAAGTTGGAAACGCACGTTCACGTTTACGCCGGCGACGGGAAAAATTTGTACCGTCGGCTCGTCCTTCGGAACGTATCTATAGAACTCATGACCATCCTTGTACCATTTCACCGAATACAGGAGCTCGTTGTCCAGGCTAAAGTTGCACTGCATACGAATCGTTTCGTTGAAAACGACGTGTTGCGGTATCTGTAGGGTCGTCATACGAAGGGCCGTTATATCTGTAACGAACGTGCCCTATGTCAAATTTAAACGCAACCGTTCAACGTTATCCAAATATGCACGGATACTCGCCTGGGCGAACATGCGTGCATACTAAATATCGTATACGTAAGTACTTACCCGTGCACACCTTTAATATCTCTCACACCCTTTCGTATTTCTCTAATAAGATTAGCGCGACATTGACTAAGGAGAAAACGAGAAAGAAATGAAAACGGGAACGAGTGGGATGGACGCAACGGAAAGAAGCGAAATTACGTTGAACGGTCGATAATATCGTCGATACATCGAACCAAGATATGGATCGTTTTATTTAACTGGCGGGCCGAATAAACGAGGCAACAAGGCGAGGCAAGGCGAGACAAGGCGAGGCAAGGTTTGTCGAAATTCGAATCATCGGAATAATGTCCCGAGGAAGATAAGATGATATCGTCGTGAAAGGTTTCATAGTTTCGTATCATATGAGATGATGTTCGATAGCTGAAAACCGTTTGTCAAAATGCGATCGACTTAACTTTTTATTTCGATATTAATTAATCGATTTAAACGGCATTATCCGATATACTTTTCATACGTCCTCTTCTCTCGTATCGTGGATGACGGATAGACGAATAACATGGAAAATAATAATAATTTCTTCCAGCAGCGTATTTCGAGTAACGTATTTTTTTTATTCGTCACAATTCTCGCATGTTAATGGTACGAAGCTTTTATCCACGTACGTAGATATGTGCAATCTTTATGAGAGAACTTTCAGCATTATCTCTACTCGCGATCGGAACGAGACTGTACATGAGCGCAAATAATATCTTGTTCGATTCGATTCTATTCGATTCGATTCGAAAGGACGACACGATAGTCCATCGTTCGATCGTTGAAAACATTCATATGAAAAGATACGTATAACGATCTAAAGGATGGGTGCTCTTACGACGAACGATCTCGATTATTCTATCTAGTTTGAGAAAAGGAACGTGCGAACAAACCTGTATAAATATGTAATATGGAGAGAAGAATGAGTCTGGAGGGTAGGGTCGTACGAAACGAGTCGACGTAGCGCAGCATCCTCTTGCGAATGCTTCTCCTTCTCCAGGACGGCGCGGCGTTGAACCGATCATGGACTTTTCCACGAAATAGGGAAGAACAACTATCTCTCTCACGATACCCTTACTCTTTTCATGGCTCCAACGTGGCCTTTCCTTTCCTCGCGTTTACCTATTCTTTTCGAGGACATTAACGCGCACGTATTTCCTCGTCCTCGTCCACCTCCTCGTCCACCTTCTCGTCCGCGTTCTTGTTCTCGTAGCGGATCGATCCTTTCCTCCTCTTCAACTTGGATAACATGGAGGATCCTCGATGAAAGACAACTGCCTTCAGGTGTACCTTCTTTCTTCGGGATAGCACATAATTTTCTTCCTTACTGGTCAGTCCACTTGGCTAATTGAAAATCTATATATGTATAGCTGCGTTACACGGGTTTCCACCTTCCGCGGCAAGCAGTCGGTACTGCGGCATCGGTGGAGCGGCCGCTAAATAGAAGAGGAGGTGGTAAAGCGGGACACGCGACGACTACTACTGCCGCTTGTTGGTGGTGGTGGTGGTGGTGGTGGTGGTGGTGGTGGTGGAGGTGATGGTGATGGTGATAGCGACGTTGATGGTGTGGTAGTGGTGCTGGGGTTGGTGGTGGTGGTGGTCGTGGTGGTGTGCTGCTGCTGCTGCTGCTGCTGCTGCTGCTGCCGGTGCTATCGGCTGCGTCCGCCACCGCCTCCACCTCTACCACCGCCGCCGTCGCTACCGGTGGTAGTTGACGATAGTTCGTTCGCGGAGCTAGCGACGCTTCGCGAGGGTGGAGAAGCTCCCGGGGATAGAGAAAGAGAGAGAGAGGGAAGAAGTGAGCTCACAGCGCCAGGAGAAAGAGAGAAGTAAATAGGAGTGGGAGCGAGCGAGTCGGCTTTTAGTTCGTTCCTAGGCGACTGCGCCGTTCTCCAAGTCGATGATCGCTGCAAAATCTTCTCTCTCTCTCTCTCTCTCTCTCTCTCTCTCTCTCTTTCTCTTATCCTCTCTCCTCCTCCCTCCTATCACAGGGGTGAGAATGGGCTTTCCTATATCGCGCGTACCTTCCTATATAAATACATATGTAACTCTAGGTTTACGCGAATATAGGTTTTCTTTAGCTTGTATTTAAACGCACGTCGATCGAGCGGCTATCGTGCGTTGATTTTGACTCGATATCCATAAATAGCCTTATTTTGATTCTCCAATTTATTATTACATTCAAATAATTCTCCCATGAACGCGCTATTAACTCGATGAACGCGCATAAGCATAATTTTTCGTTGACAATTTCAATGTTTAGCGCTATTATTAAGGACAATCGGTATGTAATAAATTCGCCGATTAAACGCGACTACGTTGAAATATTACAACTAGATGTTTCAATATCTATTGAGATTCAAAGGATTATAGCAAGACGCCGATGAAAGTTGAGATTATCTATTCCACATATATCGATAATTATCGTTTCCTTTAACGGTCCTTATTTTATAACGGTAAATACGAGAGGTTTATTTGACGAGTCGCAAATCCAGACCATTATTGTCACTTTAAGGTTCCCTACGTGGCTCGAAATATCGAATATACAATGTATAATATATAGAATGGCTTTTCGGTGACGTTCGCTTTCCTATATATACATACATACATATATATATGTATATATATATATATATATATATATATATATATATATATGTATATGTATATATGTATATATATATATGTATATATATATATATGCACATATGCAGATGGGTATGTGTGGAGGTACCTGTCTGCCTACACACATTCGCTACATCCACTTGTTGCAAAAATGATGATGAACTCGTTATCGAACCTAATCCAAATATTATTATCCATATCCTTCGAGTTATACTCGCATTTCCGCTCTGATTCAATGTTTCAAATTTCACGAACATAAAGATCTCCTAACACGCGTATATAAAAATGCGGTACGCGAATAAGGCAAGTTACCTATGTACGACGTACAGCCTACCATCGTACCATCGTCTCGATAAAATAAAAAGGACACACCGATCGATATCATGATTACCGGTACCTGTAACCTTATAGACTTTTTCTTAATGTTTATTGTCTTAATGAAATTTCTAACTCGATCGCGCTATGTTCTTCGTTCTAATAGTTTAAGACAGAACAAAGGATTCAAGGTAGTTGAAATTTGAGGCGATCGATAACGATGTCGAAAGTATATATAATTATATATAATGAGCGATATGGCAATACAAAAAATGACTAAATCGACTATTCCATCGAAAAGCGACCTTCCCTATGTTCATCGTAAGGAGAAATCAACGGACAAGGCCGAGGGTTGTTGGGGAGATAGGGTGGTGGCCATGGAGCGCGTGTGCGAAAGAGAGCGAAAGAGAGAGGTAGATCGACTAACGATCCCCGCCGAGTAATTGGGGTACCAGTTGCACGCGTCAGGATGAATTTCATCCCCTGAAAGCACCAGTCTTACAAACCCTCCCTTTGACGTCCCTAACACGTATTCGCGATTTCGCGCTTATAATATGATTCCATTCCAAGTGTATTCCTTTTTTTCAAAATATAAATAATACTTAAAGTCTTAAAAACGTATCGTTCGGTCAATCGACTCGCCTGCATGTTTCTCTCTCTCTCTCTCTCTCTCTCTCTCTCTCTCTCTCTCTCAAATATTTACATATACGAATACCTGTAAATATATACGAAACGAGCGAAGAGTATCGTTAATAAAGCGAGACTTTATGAATTCGATCCGTTCTATTTAACAAAGATAATATCGAGTAGCGATTGAAATCAATGCTTAAACGCGTTACGGTCGTGCCGAATATGTTAGCCTCGATTGAAAATACAATATACAGGAGTAGATTCGTATATCCATGTACGTACATGCATGCGTGTGTGTGTGTGTATTTATGCATAACAGAGATATCCACACAAGTGTCTACATAGATATATCGTATAATTGGAGAATTAAATCGATCTCGTTAGATACGAATATTCGAAATAGGAATTTTAAGGATCTTGCAGGTTCGGAATTCTTTGAGCACCAGGTAGAAGCGGAACGCAAGACGCATGCGCTTATTTATTAGCGCGACCGAAAATCGATATTCGCCCTCTCGTTTGCTCCCTAGGCTAATATTTCTTTCGACTTCGTCTTTTCGTACGCGCGTATCGTTAAATTTTCTTCCACGTCCCCGATAACGAGAAAATATTCCAAACGTCTCCTCGATAAATTTTCTACGGACGTTCGTGCGAGAAGAACGACGACGGCGGCTCGTAGAAAGTTAAGGCGATTTTCAAGTTTATCGAGATAAAGGAATCAATTAATCGTCGTAATTTCGATAAAATCGCAAATTATATAGAGATACATTTAATATTTTTTGCTCGTCGTCTATCTTCGTTCGAGGAAATCAACGCTAAACTCGAGCGCACAGATCCCTACCTACCTACCTACCTACCTACCTACCTACCTACCTACCTTACACGTTTACTCGAGGGTACATTGTGCAGTTTTTAAAAGTATTACCAAGTCACCTCCTACGTCTCCACCCTTCTCCCTAGAGTCATTTTTATCAATTCGGCTCATCCGTTCGAAGATATACTTACATATATAACCGTAGCTCGAGTCTCTCGAGCGAATATCATCGTACGACATCGTACGAGGACGAGCGTAGCAGATCCACGAGCCTCTCGAATACGTATATTTTTTTGATTCACGATGGCTTAAAATGCAAACGATAGACGGTAGCAGTCGAATATACGGCGAATATATCAAACTAACCAATAATAGCTTCGTTATTTCGATCCTTTTAAGAACCGATTAGAGAATGCTATCGTCAAACGTTGCTTCCTCATCGGGCCTTCCAATTTATAACCATAATATCGCTAATAACGTTTAAATTTGTCGATTCAACGAGTCGATCCGAGATCGGTATGTATTTTCGATCGTATCGAATATTAAAACGTTCGTTTCAATGGTAATAGAAAATGGAAGAAGTTCATTTAATCGATATAATCAGCTCGAAAGATCACTTTGGAATAAATATGAATGAGTTTTGGTCTCGTTTGAAATTCGATTGATCCTTTCATGTATTTCCCATATACATGCATAGAGGTTCCCAAAGGTATATATCTACGGAGTCTAGTAGACGTAGAAACGTGGACACGCACGCACGTGCGCGATACGTAGGTAGCGCATTCGTATACGTGGCGTACTTGTACATAAGTACGAGCAGTCGTGTTGCGTAAGTAGATACTCGAGGAATATTACGGATGCTTATGCGAACATGAAACTGGCTCATAAAATGTGCGCTTTTCGCGTATAGAGGAGATGCAACGACATCGAACTATTTTCGATGAAATGGCCCGTATTTAATGGAACGAGAGGTGAGGGAAAAAAAAATCTTCATCGAATACGCGCATCGTGCCTTTATGATTGCTCCGGTAATGCGTCTTTCTTTACAAATTTTTCTTCGAACTTTGTCCTTTCTAAAAGTTTCCTCTTTCTCATCGCAAATAATGCACGCGAAGAAACAAGTAGGACAAGTTGATATTCGCTTTCGAATGAAAGAAACCTATAAAACGAACGAAACGATCATTCGGAAAATAATAGTACTCCCGCGTCTTCTATCCTCGTCGATCGTAGGCATAAAGATTATCCTTTTTTTCGATGACACAAAGTAATTCTACGACGCACGTTGCACGAAATATAAACATTATATGGACTATAATAGGCGAGTCAACCGAGGCTTAAGACAAAAACGACACGCGTCCTGTAACGCGAATCTTGAGATTTTCTTCCTGCGTTACGAGGGTTCTCCTCTGCCTAAAAGAATTAATTCCATTTATTACTATATTTTACCGGTAAATAACGCAAGTCCAATTTTCCGTAAGCGACCAGTAAGAAGCGACCTATTATACGCACTACCTTAATATTGCGTTTCAGAAAAATTATTTTTTGCCTCGTCGTGAAACCTTTCTCGGTTAAAAAGAAAGCACAATCACCCATAGCGGTTTCTTCTTGGCCGTGCGACTTTAACGAACGAAACGAAACGAAACGAAACTTTGAGTAGGTAATCTTTCTTTTTTCTAACAATATTCGAACAAAGGACGATAACAAAAGTTGACGCAAAAAATGTAGAAGCAAAGTAAAGAGGATCCGGTACGGAAAGAAAGAAAGGAAAGAAGAAAGAGCGAAGAGAGGGAGGGAGGGAGGCAGAGAGAGAGAGAGAGAGAGAGAGAGAGAGAGATGAGGCGAAGACTCTGTGCATTTTCCGTTGGGAAGACACAAAGTGGGTCATCTCGAGGAAAAGTAAAGTCCGTAAAAGCGAGAAATGCAAAAGTAAAACTATGAGACGCAGCGAGAAAAGTAGGGGAAACGAATAGATAGACGATAGAGGGAGAGGAGGGGATGCGCTTCACGCCCGAGTAAGTACGTAGCTCGAGATGATTTGCATAAAGTACTTGCGATTCCGGAAAGCGTCAAAGACGATAACATGTAACCTTGCGAACTCGTTACGATTTTTCACGCATAGATCGTCCATTTTCATATTTCTTTCGAGGATATTTAAAAAAAAAAAATTGACTATAGATCGTCATACGACGATATTCTTCGACTTATCGATCCTACGTTCGATCATTTTATTTCGGAGTTTATTGACGGATTTTAACGATACTTTCTTTATTTCATGTCGGTTAAAACGGTCTCCAATGATTTAATCTCATATCGAGTAATTCATCGAAACGGTCCATCGAGAGATATAAATTTATCGTTTTCTTTGAAATAATATTTCTTTTGGTAGATACGCGTAGATATGTAAGCAAATCTGTGCTTTCGCGACAAAAGAAGGATACGCTCGAGGGAGGATGTTAATTCGAACAAAGGCAAACGTGGACAGTTTGGTCGTGTTTCGTCGATGAGATATCTATGAAATCCTGAATGACGTTAATCGGAGCCCCTTGTAGCTCTTACGCAGCGATCTAAATAGTTTCCACGCATTCGTCGTAACCCGTCGTCCTCGGGTCTGGTCTATCATCAAAATTGGGCAGCTGCTAGCTCTCGTAGATTCTGTCTCTGGCTCGCGACTTGCACGCACGCACGCACGCACGCACGCAGGCAGGCAGGCAGGCAGGCAGGCACGAGGGTCAGGGACACGACGAATTCGAAATGGCAGATGCTAGCGTCCGACTAATTGCCCGCCCTCGCCTCTTTCTTTCTTCTCCCTACAACGCGAGCGGCCTTTTCAAAAAGTTTCCCTACTGCACTATCGCATCGTTTCGCGAAGAATGCAGGACTGTACGTTGTACGGCGGGAGTATTATATAGCCTAGCGTGTAAAAGTCGATCGTTACAAATCGCCAAACGATTGCCTCGAGTCAAACTTTAAATTTCTATTTTTCAACGCGTCAATCGGACGAAGCTGGGTGAAGTACGATAAAGCTCGTAACTTTGTAAATTTCGACGTTACCAGGCGCTTACTAGGCTCTTCTCGTACGGTCGAACAAGTTTTCGAAAAATTTCAATCTTTTAAATGGAACGAATGGACCTTTCGGGTAATTGTACGAAATGCGGGTTCTACGAGATGCGCGAGCTAAACGAGGGCAGGAAATAAAAGCGCTACAAGAGACTCGTTCAATCGACTCGCGCGTATATACGGGCAATAGACGTATAAACTATAGTCCCGCGCTGAAAGGATCTTTAAAGTGCTCGGTAAGAACCCTAAACGAAGCTACTGTTCCCAGTTAATCCGAAACGTTTCAAATCTTAGAATAAGTGCTTACTATCGCGAATCAGGGAGTTTAGCAATGCGCGCGCGTGTGTGTTTGTGCGTGCGTGCGTGCGTGCGTGCTTATACGCACGCGTGCTTATACCAAGAAAACGTGTTACCTTCAGAAACCCAGTTACGCAACGACCGATACGCACTAATCATTAAAACGTACGATTCGCTCGTCCTCGGATCGATTTCTATTAGCAGACGTACGCACACAGATATATTGTGTATAAATATAATATCAGAGCAAAATTTTTTTGTCGTCAAATAACACCAGTGATGACATACGCATGCGTACGCAGTGGAAACGCGTGGATAAGTAGAAAAACGCGTACCCAGAAACATCGAGATCTCACAGAGCGACGTAGAAATATTTTATTCGCATGCACGTACGTAATTACGTTGTTATTATATTTATACGCATACGTAGGTACGTAACGCGACTCGTTTAGGTGCGCACTCTTAAATGCGCTTTTTCCTATCAACCTTGGTACGAGCTTACGCGTTTTCCTCGACGAGTTAAAAGCTAATTCGACTCGTTAATTTCGTCGACCCAACTCGTCTCATTCGAGCTGCATCCTTTCGAGTGTAACTTTTCCGTTTAAAATAACTCGGCTCAACAACTCGATTATTTCTCATTAGCTTTGCCGTCGGTAGAGCCATTCTTTCGTTCTTAACTTTTGCACCAAGGGAATATTTCCTTTTACTCGTACGTTTCACGCTTTCTCCTGGCACCTATATATCACGGTTCTCCCAGTTAAAGGTATGCCAACAATTACGTTCGACCTAGACATACATAGCATTCTGTCCAACCATAAATAGATGCATTTATCTATACGCAAAGGATAGGATAGGTAAAGATGGGTCCAGATAAGACTGGCGAAGGTCGTCATTTTCGTCTTCCACCGGCGATGATTCCAGCGAGCCTAATAGAGGTACATGGATAGAGCGGATACGTGTCGGTGAGAGTAAGTGTGCCTCGTACGCGGACAAATATTCGCGCACTGCAGAAAAGTAGAACGAGATCCGATAAATTGGAACGGTTACATCGTACAAAATGCCCCGTGCATCCAATACGGAAGAGTTTAAAAGCTACAACGAGATAGAATATCGGATAAAAAGCGAAATACGGAGCTCGACGATAGGCGTGGCCGTAAACTATGGAGCCACCTACTTATGTACGTATTCGTATATATACTATACGGCATAGCCGTATTCGAAATGTCGATAGTAACGTTTGATGTTAATCTCTCCGTCGTATCAATTGGATTAGCCAATGTGAATACTGGAAAACAAGACAACTTCGAACTTGAGCGAAAACGGAATTCGATTTAATGTTTGCGCAACCGCGTTCACGCGATTTGGAAGGGATCCTTTCGATGGAAGAGAAAGAACACGGTTAATAAAGGAAGCATTGTATCCAACAAAAAAAATACTTGAAGCACAAACGGTAAAACGAAATAGTCGAAGCAGAATTCCGAGTTGGAACGTCTAAAACGCAACAAGGGAGGAAAGCGAATAAGCTCGACGATAGGCCTTTCGATTTGAGTCTTTGGCGGTGACGGTTGTGGTGGTGGTGGTGGTGGTGGTGGTGGTGGTGGTGGTGGTGGTGGTGATGGCGGTGGTGGCGATGGCGGCAACGTAGTCGTCGTCGTCGTCGCCGTCGTCGTCGTCGTCGTCGCCGTCGTCGCCGTCGTCGTCGTCGTCGTCGTCGTCGTCGTCGTCGTCGTTGTCGGTGGCGTTAGCGTCGGAGGCAGCGCGCGGTTCTCGAGGCGAAGGCCTTCTCGGCGACCGGTATTTCCGCGCGACGCGTGTCCGAGTACGCACGATCATCGTGGCTATCGCACGTTATTCACGTATCGTACTCACGGTGTCGTTCCTTGTCAGAGGTCAAGGAGAACATTTTGGCGGTAGAACGTATCAGTGCGAGGCGCGCGCGCGCGCGCGCCCAAGATAAAGGTACAGAAAGAGGTATAGAGAGAGAGAGAGAGAGAGAGAGAGGAAGGAGCTCTCGATGACCGCCGCTCCCGTTATCGCGGTGGATGTCAAAGGGCAACGTACGACCTGACTAGAGCCGTGCCAGGGCCGTGCCAGGGCCGCGAAACAGGGATCGCGTCGCGCTGGCGCGCGTCTCCTCCTTCGGGCGACGTCGCGACGTCCTCGAAGCAGAAGTAAATTTTCGACTGATTTCATCCTCGCCATCGCCGTTTTCGTCGTTACCACCAGTATGGATTGGCTCCGCAAACTCGGACCGATTCTTATCTTACTGCTCTTTACTCTTGGCACCGAGGGTAAGTCGCAATCCGCCTCGCCCTAGTCCCTTTTTTTCTTTCGCCCTCTTCCAGCAGCGTCCTGCCTTGCCTATGACAGCCTAGCCTAGCTCTCGATATAATATCGTTCCCATCACGCTCGCCGCGCCGCCAGCGCTCTTGCTTCGTCTCTCAATCGGTTCTTTGTCGAGCACGCCTCCGCCAACGGTAGATGAGACTCGGCGATGTCGCGGATCCTCCTCCACCACCACCTCTTTCCATCGTCTCGAAGCAATCTTCGAGAAACGACGACGACGACGACGACGCCTTTCAGAATTCTACTGCGCCTTTTCGATAAACTCGGACTTTACGTCGTCATTGTCGCTTCACCCAATTCACGATTCTCCATTCGCATACTTTTTTTTATCCTTTCGCTCGATCGCAATAGGTAAGCGAATTATTCGTCGCTTTTTATTTGAAAAAATCGATTAGTCCAATTATATACACGTTTCTAGATACGTAGATAGGGTATGTGCGGGAGCGCGCGCGCATTAATTGACTCGTGAAATTTAGAGAGCCGAAGAATTCTGTCTGCGACAGATGCGGTTCGTAACAAAAATAATTGCTTGCTCTCTCTCTCTCTCTCTCTCCCCCCCCCATCTATCTATCTATCCATCTATCTCGCTCGCTCTCCCTCTCTCTATTCCTCTTGTCATTTCTTTCTTTAATCCCTCTGGTCATCGTTAGTTCTCCCTTGGACATAGCAAAGCTTTCATCCAAGTATCGCGACGTTTGAAAAAAAAAAATGGTAAAAAAGTTTGCGAATCGACGGTGATATCGTTGACGAAGAAAAATTGTTGACAAAGATCCAAGGAGAAGGGTCGGGAGCGTTTAGAGTAGATAGAGGGGATTTCTCTCGCGTCGATTCCTATATTCGCGAGAGACAATAGACGCGACGATGGACTCGAACTCGTTGGACATTTCAATTCGGTAATGGAAATGGATTGAATCGATCGGAGCGGACGGGTCGGTGTCTCGCGACGGTTAGCTAAATTTGGTCTTTTCGCGTGCGTCTCCCTTATATCTTAAAGGAGCAGGCAGAGCGATACGCGAGAACATCTCGAAAAAGAATACCTTTTCTCCGTTCCGTTTAATCCTACGATCTTATAATCGCTTACGCCTCGTCTAACGTCCCCCGGCCGATCCGAGAGAATCGCGTAATATATTGAAACGTATTTATCGAGAATATCCACTTATGTACATATTAGAGTCGTAAGGTATAGCGACGCTATTATCTCGATTAATATTCCAAGAACATTACGGCTTTACGACTGTACGGGCACGTTCGCATCGTTCCTCCGATCGCATCGTCTAATCCTTGAATTTCGATGCTACTCGCGTCGTCGCGAGGATCGCCTATATCTATCTTTACACCGTTCTTGTCTCGAGAGCTCGCTTTTCTCGAACGCGATACCCTTATTACATTTAAACGATGTTGGAGCGAATTAATAACGGCCGCGTTTGAAGGTTCTTCGAACGTAACTCGACGAGAGAGAAATTAACCAGGTATCCACGTTAAATCGTGCATCTTTCGATCGAAAACGATTTGAAATCTAACCGATTGAAAAGCAGGAAGGCATCCTCTTCGCCGTCCGCGTGTCCGGTCAAAGGCAGGACACGCAGGGTCATCGGACCATCTGCCGTACGTTTCAAGTGCACGCGGTGTACCATGACGTTGGAAAAAATAACTTTATCGCGTGCGTCTGTTTGAAATATTCCCCGTTACGTATGGGTTGCAACCGATGCGTATATGCGTATACGCGTTTATACGTATGTATGTCGCATATGCGTAGAAACCTCTACGGTTACTTTATCGTTCGTTTCGTTCCGACGTATCGGGAAAGGAAGAAAGGTAAAGGAGAGAGACGCGGTGGTATTTTTGCGTTCTCCGCGGACGCAATCCAGACACGAAATTGACGACCCTAGGCGCGAGCGTTACAATTTCTCGTAATGTTTGCTTAGCGATACAACCGAGAGCACGGACTGGATAGCGTCTCGTATACTTTCGACGAGCCAGCCGAAAGAGAGCAACCGAGTAGAACGACTCTTTGCGTGTTTATTAAATAAACGCTAAAGGGCTGGTTGCGTCTCGAGGGAGATGGAAACGAGAAAGTTGAAATGGAAGGAAGCGGGGAAGAAAAGTTACGAAGATACGGTATACCGCTCTAGAGCTCGTACGATCGTGGCCCCGACGACACATGTCTCTTCCTAAACGCTTTACGCGCGATTGCGACGGCTCGCGGACTTATCGTTTTCATGTTTTCCGACCAAGCGATAAACGAAAACGTTTTTTCAAAAACGTTCAATGGCCTTTTATGGACGTTGATCGTTCCTCTCCATTGAGTCGCATCGATTAAGGAAAAGTTTCCAACGCAAAAACCATTTAGGAGAGATTCGTTATCGTACGTTGGGAACGAAAAATTGACGAAGGAAGATGAAAATCATAAAAACGGGATAAGATTTTCCTCGAGGGATTTATCAACGTTCGTACGCTCGTACGTTCGTACGCTCGTCGATACGATACGTCGAAGGGCTCCTCCGACCGTTCTCCGACTAAAAGTTCCAACTCTTGACCGCCCTCCCGATAAAATGCCAGTTTCTTCGAAGCGTTGGGTTCGTCCACCTTGCCACGCTTATTAGCTTGAGAAATTGTAGGCGAAGAGCGATAACGCGTCGATAGCCTCGTTTCCTTTCTTTTCTTTTCCTTTCCTTCCTTTCATTTCCTTTCATTTCCTTCCCTTTTCCTACGACGGTCTTCGTCGTACGTTCCTTTAAACGAGGTACTTCGATTCCTAGTACGCGACTAAAAAAAATGCGATAATAATATTATAGTATATAGTATTATAGAGTTGGGGAGGACATTGGGAGAGATTTCGAAGGACGTAACGCGACGAACGAGAGAAAGCCCGGAAATTTGGGGCTTTGAACGATCGGTTTCGCGGATGCGACGTATCCGGTAATTTGACTATTGTCGGGGAACAACGATACCATGAATGCGGGTGCACGCAAGTATAACATCGTTCGACAATGTACCTGTCGCCTTTCAATATTTCTACCGTCTCTTCGTTTCGTCTCCATCGATCGACATTTACAATTAAAACGATACTTTCTCGTTCCATCGAGCTCTTGTCCGTTCGCTGTCGTCGTCGTCGAATTAGTATTCCTGCTAACGGAAACAAATAGATAGATGGATAGATAAATAAAGAGAGAGAGAGAGAGAGAGAGAGGAATGAAAAAATAAACTCGCTATTCCATTACCCTGTATTTGTATATGTCCGTACTCGATCTCATCGGTCCGTTCGCTCGTTTGGATCCTTTCGCGAGTATCGATTTCCTGTGATGGTTCGCGAGACGCATCAGAGATACTTGCTCTAACTTCTCATTTAGTTCCCATATTGTTTCTTTCGACAGATATATATATATGTATGTATGTATGTATGTATGTGTGCATGTGAGTACGTATGTGGAAGAAGGAAATGTTGCTTAGCCGCGACGATAATTTTCGTTCTCGTCCCTCGTTATTATCTTTTCGTCTCGTTAGCCACGTCGTTCGTAAAAAAGTCGAAGGAAAGTTTCGGCAGGCTTTCGACCAAGTCGAAGAGTAACGTGCGAAGGATGTCGAATCATTTTGTACGTTTTGACTAAACCGTCAACCTTGTCGCGAAGATAGATTCGAGAAAAAATAAGTTATCGTCGGAGGAGGAGAGGAAGCTTTTCCGAACGCTACGAATCTCGTAGCTCGACCCTCGAGAACGTCGCTTAGCGGCGCTCGAGCCCGTTCTTTCCTTCCCCGCTTTCCCCCCTTCTAGCGGCAAAGAACACGACTCTGCGTTCGCTCCCTCGATATCGTCGAGTACTTATCGAGGCTGAGTACGAGTTTATAATTCTCCGAAATCAACTCTCGACTCGCTATCGCCCTTTCCAAAGGTTCATCGACTATCGCTCTTCCAGTTTGTCGCGCTTCTTCATTTGATTATACCAATCTACTAGCTCTTATACCTACCTACCTATACCGCGAGCGATCCGCGTCGCTTCGTAGGGATCGAAATAGGACGTACCGGATGCGACTAATGCGAAAATCCAATATTTACACGACGCACGGTATACGCGACGTGCGGTATAAAATAACTACGGATATCGATATCCGTATTTATCGATATAAATATGGGCAAATATTTCATTACTTGGACCGATTCCGTTAAATCTCCTTCGACTAGATTTCTTAGTTTTATTTTCCTAGTTTAACGGTCCATCGTCTCTTTGCTCCTTCCTTCCTTCCTTCCTTCCTTCCTTCCTTCCTTCCTTCCTTTCCTCCTTCCTTTCCTCCTTTCTTTCCTCCTTCCTTCGTTATCCCTCGAAATCGGACGAATCTACGACGATCCTCGTCGAATATCGTCCGCGCGTTCGTAGCGTTCGTAGACCGCCTGATAAGAGCGAGCCCGAATTTGCCCCATTCGGGGTATAATCTATTTCGCAAATATATAAAAAGAAAGAAAGGGAGCGAACTAAACCTTTCTCCCCCCCTTCCCATTTTTTCCTTTATTTCTTTATTCCCCAAGGACGGATGCGTCGCGTGAGATGTTCTTTCCTTCTTCTCGAAACTTTCTCCGTGATCGTGAATCTTTTAATAGAAAGGCACGCGAATGCCTACGATATATTTGCTTTTGGCATGATTTACGAGGGTCTTGCCGGTTACGCGTGCCCTATATTTCATTTCTTTCCTTTCTACGTACATACGCGAGAGACGTTCGCTCGAATATATGCATACGCAAATCGCCGTCCCTCCAAGAATATCTCCCTCGCGTGGATTGCGCTCTCTCGACTCCGATCTCCCGAGGAAAAGATAAAGGAAAATTGCTATTCGAGTCTGTACGCCAGATCCGGATTCCTATAAGAATGGTGAGAGAAACGAAGCCGTACGTCGTTAAAGTTTCTCGTTTTTGCGCCCTCGACGGCGAGAGAGAGAGAGAGAGAGGGAAGAGAAAAAGAGAAAAAGCTAGACCCTTTCTTTTCTTTCTTTCTTTCTTTATTTCTTCGGATGATGACGGTGTCGCGACCCTCCTGCGACCCTCCTGCGACCCTGCTACGACCCTCGCGCTAGCGACACGCGACACCGCTTGCCCTCTCGCCTCTCGCCGAACGCAGCTAGGAGTCAGCCGATGAGACTCGCAGATGCTTGGCTTCGCTATTCGACCGGTATACGATTACTCTGTAAAGTAATACCAAAACGAAATTAAGCGACCGTCGAGACGACGAGGGCTGCCATTGCGACGACGCCTGCGATTCTTTCTCTCTCTCTCTCTCTCTCTCTCTCTCTCTCTCTCTCGTTTTCGCTTTATCCATCCTTCGGACCGAGCGTAACCCAAAACTTTCTCTCTTTGCTATCCTTTATAGGTATCCTTCTTTTACGAGTAGCTCGAGTTTTCTCGCCGTTTTACGTCGTCGCTCGTTTACCCATCGCCTCCTCCCTTCCTTTATTTACGCGACGACGGAAATTCCTATCCAGGAAGTCCGCTCGATCGAGTTTGCGCCAACTATTTTCGAATTTGATGCTTTCTCTCTCTCTCTCTCTCTCTCGACGGAGCCTGCCGACTGGATGTTTGGCCTCAAGGTAGAGAGATCGATAGTCGCCCTCGCTCTTTCGTGATCGTGTACGACAAGTTTTTTTATAACGCCTCCCTTTCTGACTCACGATCTAAGGGCCGCCGCACGAGAACGCGTTACAAGCGTTCATTATTACCGCCCGTAAATGGTCCGGCTTTCTTCGAATTAGGCACGCGCGAGCTCACGGCCATTCGACGGCTAACATTTTGACGGATAAAAATGTACTTTACCAAGTTACCATTGCGTACCCATCTATGTACACTCGATCCACCTTTGTCATTTCCCATTACGTGAGAATTAACGAACGAGTAAATATTACTTGAGGAGGAGCGAATATATTTGAAAGGTAACGTTGTTGGACGGAATGTACTTTCGGCGACGCTAACGACCGAAACATATACTTATACTCTATAATATCACGAGTTTAGATCACCGACCGATCCTCGACGGGCAATTAACCGACGACATCGACTTTATCGTCCGTTTCCAGACGCGTTGATTAATGCGTTTTTTTTTTTTTTTTTTTTTAATAACGACGAAACGATGGAAAAATGGCATTGTTTTCCGGTGACCTCATAGCCCGGTGACGATTACTCATACCTATTAACCGTTCGTTAGTCGCGGGCCCTTTTTTCTCTATCCAAAGGCCATTGCCTCTTTTTTTAGCTCTTTGGCGAAATTATTTCGTTGAGAAAAAAAAAGGAACGATCGAACGAGCTTTACAAGAGTAAATCGTAAGTGGGATTTACCAAATGAGATGGTTATTTAGGAATCCGTCGCATTTGGACTAAACCGCGAAGAACTAAACCCAAAGAGGTTTTGGATAGAAGAGAGGAAAGCGGTGAACGTAAGGTATCGAAATATATGAAATATTGGAAAAAGAAATGGGGTTGGAAAAAAATGGGAGGAAGGACGAATGAACGAACGAAGGGGTGTAACGAGTGCGATATACGTACGTGTATCGAGGAGACGGATATACGTAGGTATGATTCATTCTTAGTGCGTTGGGAATGATAACTCATGCATATTGAACGGCACAGAGGGGGTGGATCGTTTCGTGAGTCAGTTCAACACATTGTACACGCGCCTCTGGCGAAAGAGCGAGAGCGAGAGCGAGAGCGAGAGCGAGAGCGAGAGCGAGAGCGAGAGCGAGAGAGAGAGCGAGAGAGAGAGAGCGAGAGAGAGAGAGAGAGAGCAAGAGGCCACGGGAAGAGCGCGGGATCGTTTCTGCTTTTTTTCGATCTCGTTTCTGGCTCGCTCGCATGCACGCACCCCGCCGCTCGATGGCTCGACATCGAGTTTTCGATGAAGAAGGAGAGGTAGACGGCGCGTCCTTTCGCGCATCGTTTTACGCCATTAATTAGGTCGACGACTAAATCATCCCTGTCTTTATCTCTGTCTCGCCTCTCTGCGACCGTAGGAATTCATTCGAGAGGGTTATTTCATTTCGAGTATCGGCCTTCTTCTTCTCCTCGTATCCTTGAATCTTGCACCGTACCTTCCCGACTTCTTCTTCTTCTTCTTCTTCTTCTTCTTTTTCTTCCTCCTCTTCGCGCGTTTGTACGCTCAACGTAAGGCGTAGACGAAAGAAACCGTGTAAACTGTAACGAGCGGCCTATGGGAATCGGAGTTGGGTCGAAACGTAAATTAACGATCGACGATTAACGTCGCAAATCGATCTATCAATCGTGGTCGGTGTGACGGCGTCGTCTTCGCGGTTTATCGTTTGGAAAAGGAATATGCATGCTTAGTCGTATAACCACGTCGAATAAATACGTAGATATACACAAACGTGTACGCTTGTTTTAGAAGTAAAAGCGCTCAGGATGCTGGAACTCGTTATACCGCAATACGTGGTACGGGGACAGAACATACGTCTCGAGTGTAGCTTTAGCCTGGACGGTGAGATACTCTATTCGGTTAAGTGGTACAAGGATGGCAACGAATTTTATCGATACGTACCAAGGGATATGCCACCTGTATTGGTTTTTCCACTTCCCGGCGTTACCGTCGACGTAAGGATCATTTAACGATATTTCTTCCAAACCCTACACGATATGGGTATAATGGTATAATGCACTAAGCCCGCGCACACTTTTGCCCATCGTCCATTATCTCTTTCTTCCTTTCTTTTTTCACGTAGATTCATAATTCTACCGAAAGATCGGTCGTTCTTTACTCCGTAAATCTAATGAGTTCTGGAAGATACAGGTGCGAGGTCTCGGCGGAAGCACCTTCCTTTCAGACCGTATCCGATCATTCCGATATGACGGTAGTCGGTAAGTACGACCTAACGCGCGTTTTCACCTATCAACGATCCACTTGCGTCTCGATAAAAATCCCCTGGACGACTTTGTTTTATTTTCAGCTCTACCCGAGAACGGCCCTGTTATCACGGGTAGACCTGGCAGGCGTCGTTATCAAGTATCGGACGTCGTGCGATTCAACTGCACGTCGGCTAAATCGAAACCAGCCGCCATGCTCAGTTGGTTCATAAATGGCGAGCCTGTAAGTAAATTAAAAGATACAAGGTCGACGAGAGGGAGGGAGGGAGGGGAGATAAAAAGCACGCGTGCATATTCCTTTGTCGATCAGGTCGATCCACAATACCTAAGAGGACCACATATAACGGAGGTGGACCGCGAGGGTCTAGAGACCGCCGTACTTGGTCTGGAGTTTCGTCTGCGTACTAAACACTTCAAGAAGGGCGACATGAAGATCAAATGCCTGGCGACGATAGCGACCGTATATTGGAAATCGAACGAGCTCAGTATAGAGGGTGAAAGGCCCCTAAAGATTCCGGTAATGGAGAGCAGGGAGACAAGAGCGCAAGGCCACACACACGCCGAACACATTTTAGGTATAACCAGAACCAAACTAATACAGATTTACATTGCATTCTTCCGTTATTACCAACGAACCGCGAGGGTCGATGTCATCGAGCCAAACAAAGTACGAGCATCGAATTACGGAAAAAGGGAAATATTTTTATTCGTTATCGTTCTTTCAGCGAGCGGAACCATCGAATCCGTAGCAACATCGTCCCTGTCGCTGCTAACCTTAGGAATGCTTGTACTCCGGTAAGGCCAAAGGATCCTCCTTCGTCAATCGCGCGATGCCGCATCGTCGCGCTCTCGAATAATCCATCGAATGATAATCATTCGCACCTTGTTTATATTTTTTTATCATTCCACTTAGCGAAGCTAGGCTCGCGTAAAGTGTCGCCTTTAATTGATTTAAGTGCATACGCGCGCATGCTAAAGAATTCCGAGACGGCCGAGAGCACCGTGATCGATACGCTCGACATATCTACGACAAACTAGGAGACTTTTATCGATAAATCATTTTTAACGGATAGTCTCTCCGCCTCTTTCCGTTCCTTCCTTCCTTTTTTCTCTTTTTCTTTTTCTTTTTCTTTTTCTTTTTCTATTTCGTTTTCGTTTTCGTTTTTCATACTTTCGCACGATAACACGCGCTTTCACGCGACACCGGGATCGGGATTTGTGTCGTAAGCCGATGAAATTATTTTCAATCGCGCGTGTGAAAGCTCGATGATCATTGATAATTTTGTTATTCGGCGAAAAGCAAGCAAGAAAGAAAATAAAGTGTGGATTGGTTTACGAACGAACCGTTTAAGAATTCGCCCGTTATCGGCATACATATCCGTATTACTGTCAACTATTTATTCGTAATCAATTTCTCGACTTTCGACTCGATCGCGCTTCGTCGATCTAAAATATCGTATCTCGAGCATCGAAACGATGAAATTATTTGGATAAAATGTAAAAGCGATTAACCGAAATGGATCGTATCGCGAATGAATCATTTTAATCGTAGTACTAAGCGAATAGATCAACGAACGCGCTCGATAGAATTTCCATTTTATAGGGAATACCATCTTTATCGGACATACGTATGTACATAGATCTTTTTCCTATTTACGCGTATAAACATATTGGCGTTATCGTATTTACGACTGAATTTCTTACTTACGATTAACGACACTTTTCGTATCGATCAATCGATCATGCCATTACGTTTCGATGCGTCGCACGACTATAATCATACTTATGAAATGATATACAAATTTTATAATCGGCCCGAGCCGATCGACTCGACGACGAGTAGGCATATTTTTTCAAGCTGCTATAATTTCTTACGGTACGAAAGTATGCCTCGAAGAAATTTCAAAGAGGAAGACTAAAGGAAAACGATCAACAAACAATAACATTTCGAATCGTTGTTGCGTTCTTTACGTCATAGCTTTTAACATTCTAGTCGCTATAAATCATATAATAACGATAACGATAACGATAACGATAACGATAACAATAACGATAATAATAATAATAATAGTAATAATAATAATAACGTCATATTTTAGGATGATTGTAAACTATGTAAATCTAGCGTGTGTACCAAAGATATTCACAAATTATCGCGATAAACATTCCTAATTGTTTATTATAGTCGTAGAATGTGTAAAGATAAATGCGACTAAAATTTCATATATGACGACTTTAACAATATTTTGTACATATGTACATAAATAAAATGTACGTTACACGAGATTTAAAGGTAAAAAATGATGTTGAGTTAAGCGTTGGAAAAAAATGAGGAAGAAAAAAAGGGCAAAAGAAAAAAAAAAGAAGGCACAGCTATGTATACATACATACATACATACATACATACATACATAAATATATATATACATATATATATACATATATATATTACCGATCTTTCATCGAGCATTGAGATTTATAAAAAGAGAATAATTCTGTCCAAATATCTTGTATACCAACGAAATAATAAAATGACGAAAAAAAATGTTCGACCACGCAACGTAATTTGACTACGGCGATAAATCCGCAAGAGAGGTCGTCATAGGGTAATGGCATTGGTAATACATCGCTCCGTAAAGAAAGGATGCTTTTTAACGTGAACCGCCTTGTAGGATTTGACGGGTGATTTGGAAAAAAATGTAGATATCCTTTGCTCTCTACGTATTTCAGGATCCTCCGTCTCTTCCCACTCGACGGTTAATGCGTTAGTTTCGAGAATTTTTTCAGCGGTGGACCAACTGAAACGAACGATCCGTGGAAAGCCGAATACTTCGTCGACGTTCGCGGCCAACCATTTCTTCGTTACCGGGTCATTGGGATATCCGCTGCCGTATTCGGTTTCGTTATTACCTTCGAGAAATTGCCACGCGCGTATAGCGTGATCTCTACAGACTTTCGCGCAAATGCTTGCCGCGCTAACAATGGGATAAGTAGAATCAGCTTTCTTCGCGACGACTATTTCTAATCCAGGAAATATTTTTTCCAATCGAGCCTGATATTTTTCTGGTTTACCGACCGTATCGACGTACACTTTACTGACATTTACGCCAGCTTCGATGGCTCGCCGGATCAATCCAATCGCCGAATCCATAGAAACCTCGTTTAAAGATTGTTTACTACGACGATACATACTATTGGCGATGACGTTAGGAGATATCGCTTCCACCGCCCATCCTATTTTATCGTTTTCTTCGCATATTTTGTCAAATATACAGTCTCTTTGACTTTCCGTTAAGCTCTTTGAATCCGCGCAACCCAAGTCTACCAGTAATTGTTTCCTGGACAGCGGAGCGTAAGCTATTCCGTATACCATAGGACCCAATACCGGACCTCTTCCTGCCTCGTCTACCCCCAATTGGCATGGCTCGTCGCAACACGCTTTTGGAATCTACAAAATACGTCATAACAGCGCCATTATTTCTGACCATTTAAGCGAAAAGTGAGTGAGTGAGTGAGTGAGTGAGTGAGAGAGAGAGAGAGAGAGAGAGAAAACGGGGTTTAACCTTTGTAAAACGGTTATCTTACCTCGGAAAAATAAATATTGTTGTTACTATGATCACTCTTCTTAAAGTAAGATGTCAACTCCGTTCTACATTTTATTCGTATGTTCGCATCTTCGCTCGATCCGTCGTCCACCTTCCCTTTGTCATCATAACCGATTGTATCGTCGAGTTGAAAACTCATATCTCTATGTAACCACCAAAATAAATCGAAACAATGTTCGGAGAAACCGCCAAAGTCCTAGAGATTATTACGCTTACACTCAGCGGACCCTAGCGGCATCGAAAACAACGATATACGCATGTATATATGGTGCGTGTGTGTGTGCGCGCGCGCGTCTGCCGTTGAAGTAAATATAATATATATCTCTACATATTTCAAATTTTCACAAAAGAGTGGCGTTACACGATATCACCCGTAAAAGGACAAAACCAAAAAGTATTCGCAAAAATTTCGGAAGAAGAAAGATTTTACAAAATTAAGGCGGTAAATAGAAAAGTGCACGCGTACGGCTTGGACGATAATTCATTTCTTTCGAACGAATCGAAATGTTCGAAGCTAAGCGAATGAAAAGACCGTTGGACATTTCTTATAGGCAACATTAATCGCTGATTGGCCAATTACGCGTAGCGTTTCTAGACAGGGCATATCAATGAGAATATAATCGAATGATTTACGTTGCAGCACATTACGTATGGAACTTAAGACGAATGCCCCACGAAGTTTTGTATTTGAGCGAGTAAACGGTAATTTTTGTGATAGATAAAAATACAGGAATAATAATGAGTGATAAAACGTTACTCGATATCGATGACACGATTCTATCGAAAAATTTATTGCTGTTTGTAAGTAATATATCGTACTTGAAATATTATTTAAATTGAGCGATGGAAAAAAAAAAGAAAAGGAATTACATGCACCCTTTTTCCGTCTCTATATTTCGAACACAATTTTTTTGTCGCAGAAAAATGAACACGAATATAAAATGGATGATATGTTGAAACAACAAATTGAAGGAAAACATAAATCCGTCATCATTATTCATCCTTCCCCCGGTATGCGTTTAAATATGTTATATTTCTTATATAAACGTTTGTCGGACGAACAGTACACGCATTCTTTCTACGACGTTTCAGGCGTTTGCGTGAAAACGAAAACGGATAAGGGCGAGAAAGTGTTCCTGAACGTATGTACGACTACCAAGATACCTGAACCGAAAGAGATATCGGAAGAGAAATTAATGTCCCTTCTAGATGAAGAAAGTTCAGATTATTCTATACCGATGAGCATAGGCGACGAGAGATTCGAGCCGGATAAAGGCAAGGAAAACGATCTTAATTATCTATTATCGTTAAGATTGCGCGTAATTTCATCGTCGATGAAAAAAAAAAAAAGAAAGTTTTATTCTACAGGTGGTAAACTATGCGCGACTCACGACATCGCGATAAATAAAACTTACTTTGAAAAATGTCAAACCAATGGCTGCTTCTGGATGTTTACCATATTGGTCATAATGGAAGGCGTATCGAATAAATTTGGTAGATCTCTAGATTCCAAATCTTGTATCATTCTTAAAAACCGAAAAGTTAGTAGTAGTTTTAATTACAAAGATATCTTATTTATGAATTTGATAGGAATGTAACCTTTTTAACAGGTCATGGGTACGATTCAGCCGCAATGTATCGACGATCGCGAAGGACTTGAAGCATTAACCCCGTCTAAAAATCCATTGATTCAGGAAATATCAAGTTCTTCCACTTCGATACAATCGCAAAGTAATGATGTGGAAGAATTTACGACTAACGATTACGTTTTATTGAAAGAACCTGCGGAGGGAACCGCAATGCGTTTAATCGGTTTATTTCGTATACCTAAGGGGGTAAGGATATATACGCGACGATCGTATAATCGATTAATTCGCTTTAGTACGTAATGAGGCGTTACTCGTAATCCAATATCGATACTATTTCTTCTTCCGCTAGGTGTCGAGTAAAGATTTGAACGTGCTCGTCGACATCGATCATATAATCGTTACGACTAACAATAACGATTTCGCGCATGACGTTTATATACCTTGTATCATAAACTTGGACGAAACGGAATGCTTCTTCGACAAAGATCTTGGAGTGAGTAAACTATAAAATTTAGGGCGACAAGGTAGGAGTGTTATTTCGAAAAGACTATCCATATTATCTTCTTCCTTTCGTGCAGGTCTTGCGATTGAATATGCCGATTGAAAAGGAAGTAATGGAAACGTAAACGCAATGAGCGATGTATGGGGAGGGGATAAAAGAGCTGTACACGCACGACACGCGCGCGCGAGCGCACACACACACACACACATGTAACTCGTTGATGTATACGTTAATCATCATAATTATTTTTTTATTTTATTACATTATCCGTTAGAAAACGATATGCGCGCTTCGTTACACGTGCATTATCATTGTAATCGTAATTGAGTTTGAGTTTTATTTGATAAAGATATAAGATCAAAAATAAAGATCGATATAAAAAAGGATTTTCTTTACTTGCGTACACACAGTGTCGTTAAACGAGTATCGCGGTGGTGTATATACATATACCTCGTACGTTAATTATTCCATATACCTGTTACGATTTTGACTCGTCATCTGCGTCCCAAGAAAGACGGTACACATCAGATCGTAGTAATTACTTTTCACAGATATAATAGCAAATTATATTTGTACGATAAATGCTCATCTATGAAGCCTTAAAATTATACTAAAATATATTTGAGATTTAATTTCTACGCGAGGAAAATTATATGTTATTTACAATAATGTCTCAATGAATAATATTTAAATAATAATTCCAAGTATCTATCGACTAATAAATCGGCTATGACGTATCGAGGAGGAGGCTTCGTTGATCGGGCTCGCATACGAGAAAAATAACTTTCGAATGGGTAAACGAAAAATGTGTCGTCGCGTTTAGACTTTTTCTACGTAAACGGAACGTTATCTTACAACTCTGTATAAAATGTTGGCCGTTCGATGCCAATTATGGCGAAGACATTCGGCAAAAGATATACCGTATTTACACCTATCATGAAACAAGTTAGATATTTATAGACTAGATCGGTGAAAATTTTTTTCTTATTTTCCAAGTAGTTCTCGCTTTCCATGAGCTCGTTGGAATTGACTCCAAGTATGGCACATATTACGGTATAACAAAGAGATTTACAAATGGCCTTAGTTCCAATGACGCTACAGAAACCAAGTATCGTCCTAAGAATCATAAATCCCGACATACGATAAGACGGCCAAATAATATCGTACGGTGGTGGAAGAAGCGAAAGCGAAAGCGCACCTGCCTTGTAATTTAACCAAGCTCCTGCATGAACTCCAGCGGTTACGGAAACGACCATGGTCGTATCACCGCTGCAAACACATATATATTACAGAGAGCGTCTTATAGAGACAATAAGAAATTGAATGCGCATAAGAAATACTCCCTTACCGAGTCGGTGTCCATTTGTCGCTACACGGATAATAAACAACGGCGATGACGCTAATCGATATCAAAAGCGTTAATACCCAAACGTTAGTGACGATATAATAATCTAAAGCATCTACTAGAGGTATCAACGGGATCATTAGCACGACGGCTAACAGTAGTCCTGCCGCGACGTCCAATACCGTATGCATTCCCAAATAAAGTCGACTCGTGCAGACGAGCATACACCTAAATATAAGTATACGGTATGTATATATATATATACACACACACACATATATATATATCTCGAACGAACGCGAACCAAGATTGGAAGAAGAAAAAAGTAAGTTAGATCAGACGACGCCCCACTTACCAGAAGAAAGCTATCGTACAACCGATTGGAAACGAATAGACGTATCTATTCATGGTAAATATCAGTACGCTGAAAGGAATCGAAATTCCTATCATGGCATGAGTCGACGGCATCCCGTATTCTTCGGACCATTTGTTTTGTAATCTGACGGCTGGTGGGCAAGCCGGTCTTGGCCAACGAATAACGTCTTTCAACGCTTGTCCTGCAACGTAAAGGCTAAGAATTATAATATGATGGAAACGGACGGACGTCCAGTTCGTCGCAAAATAAGTCCGATATATAACTTTACCTATGCTCATAACGATGGCCCATACTAAGACCACTCTCCGGCCTACGGCCCCGTCGATATTCCAAAACCAAAAGGGTATGAACGCGGAATAAAAAATTTCATCCCCTAATTCTGTACCAAATAAAAACAAGTAATACCAAAAGCGATTCTTAACGACGAATTCTGGAGATTCTAATTTCATGAAATATTTATTAGAAGAACGTTCGAGTTCATTCAACGCAACATCCTTGCACAATGATATATCCGTTTTGATATATCCATTTTGCTCCTTGTTATCGGATAACCTATGAAAATAAAATAATTCCGCTGATCTTTTACATCCATGTAGACGATTTTATCGGTTTACTTACCTAAAACTCTTGGAACACTTGGTTTTGTTATTTATTTGTATTCCAAAAAACTCCTGTACGGTAGCAACGAGATACGGGCTCTTTAAGTACTCGATAATTTCTACCAACCACATTTTGGCAACTTTAGCGTATGACGTTCAGCGATGAAAGCACATTGTGTTGTCGTTCTAAAGTTTACGATATAAAAATACATGTTTTTAATATTGCATCGAGTCAGTAATAAGGAGTATAACGCGATAAGAGTAATTACTGTAGGGTGTAGATTTTATTTCAATGATTCGTTTCATCGAATTCATTTACCGAAACCCACGATTCGTAAACGATCGTTTTGTAAAAACGACAAAATAATTACGTAAGAGAAATAGAATGATTCTACGTTCGAAGTGAAAAAAGTAGGCGTTTCGCTAGGCGTTTAATCGGTCTTTGAAAGGAAAAAACGACACGATATATTGACACACTCGCTCTGAACGAAACGAAGCGATTAGACGGCATTTTATGCGCGTCTTCGGCTCGTTTCGTAAATACACAAGACGCGTTAGTCGTATTTTGACGAAACGTAAATAATTGCAAATATAAATTACTTACTTACCGACAGCGGAATGCACGTGGACGATGCACGCCGCACGCACGTACGTACACACGCCGCACGCACGCCGCACGCACGCACGCACGATCGCGACATTCTAACCAATTCTAACCCTACTTATCCATAGTCGCATCGACCACGGATCATTTTACGAAAGATCGTATCTCTCGAGTTTTGTCTCGGTTCGAGCTTTGATTGGGGGAATAAAAGGAAAAGGAAAAAAAAACCAGGTGTCACAGAGAGACAATTCAACGGATTACCAAAGTAGTTCCTTCTCTCTTATATATAGAGGAAACACGCGCGTACGCTATCGCGTCCGATTAGCGTTCTTTCCCTTAATCTTAAAAGTATATACGGTATATATATATTCGCCGATTATTTAAGCAATTACATTATTATCTACGGAACGATTAAACGATCGGTATCAAAATACGATCGGCGAGTGCCCTTTATTTTATACGCTTTAGCATGGCTCGAAAATAAAGAACATATACGAGTGATAACGAATTAATAAATTTGACCGAAATATTTCATTGCCTTTTATTTCATACATATATAATTCAGATTAAAGAATTGCGATTGTACGAATTTGTATGTACGCGTGGAGCGAGAAGCTATCTCCCGCGTTCGAATCATTTTTTTTTCTTTTCTATCCTTTTGCTCCTTCAAACGAACCTATTAGATTCGTATGCATAAAAAAAAAGCATGATTCCGACGACGACGGGTATCGAGGCGAACCGCAATATCGTTGGTCACTATGGTTGAATTAATAAAACCACGCATCGAGAAGCATTCTTTTCTTTCGACTTTTCGATGCTTTTCTCATAAAAATCTTACGTTTCGTATATTCGTGGTCGCGTTACGCCAAACGTACCCCCCCCCCCCCGCGCTCCTTATTTGTCGGATACACGATAACGTCGCGTATCACGAACGACGGTAGATTTCTTTTTGCATAAGGCATCGATATGCGTCGAAACTCTCGATAGCTCGTTATATAAAATAGGCAAACGGTTACGACGTGCCATCGTTAAAGTCGCAGATCGGAAAGACGATTTTCTTTTTCTACGAAAAAAAAAAAAAAAGATGAAAAGAATCGACGAACGCAAAGTCGTACGATCGCGTCGCCATGGAATACAATTCGAATCATGGAATCGTAACAAACACGATCGGCAAATCTTTATTTAGAAAAAAAGTAATACGATATAAGAAAAAAAATCTACGAGACGACTCAACGACACTTATAACGTGTAATGTCGCTTAGAAAATAATGATATATGTAGATAAAATGATAATATTCATCTATAATAGATCCTTGTTCCCTGCAAGAAATAATATTGATTCTTTTAACCAATCGGCATCGTGCCAACTATACGTAATTATAAAGCGTTTCGTTCCAACGAAATAAAATGACATCGAACACCACGTTTTAATTTCGTTCGACCCGAGACGAATGGGGGAAAAGAAAAAAAAAAAGAGAGAAAAAAAAAGGAAAAAAGAAATATAATTCTACATCGCGCATCCCCGCGTGTTCTGATCCGACAACGATATTATAAAATAAAATTCGATCCGCACGATAGAAATCTCGGATATTCGCGATAGAAAGAACACGTTAAAAATAATATCGTCCTCCATCGTAGAGACCATCATTAAAAATTGTCACGTATCACAGAAAGGTTCTGGTCAGCTTTTTCGTTTCTCTCTTTCTCTCTCTCTCTCTCTCTCTATCTTCTCTCTCGTCGTTATTCGCGACTTTTAAGAGTAAAATACTTGTCCGACGATGGCGACGTTCCTTACGGGCGATGGTACTACTACGTCCGTAACATCCGGATCAGGGTTTAGATGAAACGAGGGTGTACCATCGATCAAGGAAGTATGCGCGTTCATCCTTTGAACGCTCTCCATGTAACTTTTATTCCCTTGAGAATCTAAACTAGCAGCGATATCGTTTAAATTTGATTGCGGCAGTGTCGAAATAATTGGAGAAACGAGGGGGGTTGCGTTCTCGCAAACGTTCCCTCGATGTGGTTGTTCTTCTCGATAATTCTGTGTATTCTGAGTCGGGGTAGCGGCAGCTTGATAATTATTGTACTGGGCTTTACATTTCTTCTCGTGTACGAACAAACTACCGGAATGGCTATAAGCGGTGCCACATATTTTGCACGCGTACGGTTTCTCCCCTGTATGGGTGAATCTATGTTCCTTCAAATATTTCAATCTTCTGAAGGACTTGCCGCAAGTTTTGCAGTGATAATTGGCTTCGCCTGTGTGCGTAGTGATGTGCGCCTTGAGGGTGCAAGATTTGGCAAAGGCGGCGCTGCAAAAGTGACAGACGAACGGCCTGTCGCCGGTGTGCGTTCTCTCGTGATTGATACAATTTGAATTGGACGTAAATCCCCGTCCGCAATATTTACATACGTGAGGTTTATAACCGGTATGCGTTCTCATATGAAACATAAGGCCCGTATTTTGTCTAAACGTTTTGCTACAAATGTGACATAAAAATCTTTTGAAATTGGAATCTTGTTGCTCCTTCGCACGTTCGTGGACTCGCATGTGCCTCTGCAGCTTGATCTCCTTTTCAAACGTTTTATTACATTCGGCGCAGGCGAAGGCGTTCGCCTTATCGTTATTCTTTCGAGTTCCTTTAAACTCGACGGCACACCTGCATTCCTTGTCGCAACTGGTACAACCATGACTCTCCTCTCGGGCCGGCGCGTGAGCGTTCGTCTGGTGCTTCGACAAAGATTTCTTCGTGTCGTACGATTTACCGCATATCTCGCAAGGGAACCCCTTACCTTCGTTGTCGGAATCCAATTCCTCTCTGATCCAACTATTTATCAATTTAATGGCCGACTTGTCGTCCAGCGGCTTTTGAGGTATGGAAGAAGAATCCTTGCCCTCGTCGTGACCGTATCTGTCTCTGTGGCTCTTGAGTCTGTCCTGCCGAAAGAATTTCATGTTACAAACGTTGCAAACGAATTTCTTCTCGTCGTGTATCAAGAGATGACGCCGAAGGGACCTTTCGGCGGTGTAACGCTTGGCGCAATGTTCGCAACGATAAAGCGGCACGTTGTCGAAGGAGTCGGACTTGTTGTCGCTGTTGGAATCAGAACCGGACGTACAAAAGTCATCGATCTTTTCCTCCGCGTCCGATACCAGTTTCGTCGATTTTCCGATCGAATCGTTCCCATCGACAACGCCGAGTGCCCCGACGTCAGCCTTCACCGCTTCCCGGTCTCGCACGGAAACGATCGTCTCCAACGACCTCGCGTCGTTTTCCAACTTCCTTCTATCCCTGATTTCTTTCAATATAGAAAATACTTCCTTGGGATTGACCCTCTTGTGAACGTTCAAATGCCGCACCATGGTATAGGTTTTTCTAAAACTCTTGTCGCATATTTTACACGGCACCAAACTCGACTTTTCGTTAGACCCCTCGTGCCGTTTGCCGTGTCTGAGTAATTCGTCCATACGCATGAATCGTTTCTTGCACTTTTCGCATTTGAACTTTTTTTCGTCGTGGGTCGAGGCGTGCCTTTCCAAAGATTTCTTACTGGAGTAACGTCTGTCGCATCGAGGACACTCCAGATATGATGATTCCGAATCCACGGCGGAAACTCCGACCGCCTCCTCGGACGTGCCGCCTTCTGAACTCATAGGGACGTCCTTTTCTACGGCGTCGTGTTTCGTGTTACCGTTTTTCTTTATATACTGCCTTTGTCTTTCTTTGTGATTTCTTAAATTCTCCATGGAGGTAACTCTTTTGAAGACGGTCAATCTTCTAGCTCGACGAGCTTCTCTTTTGACGACTGATAACTCCTGCATCGATCGCTCGGCTTTATTATCCGTATCCGGCGATATCTCGGACTTTGGATCCGCGTTGGATAGATTTGGCGCCGATACGGTACCCCTTGAATACGGGAGAGAACGGTCGTTGACACCGACGACCCCCGGGTTGTCCTCGCTTAAAAGAGAACGATCGTTCATCTCGTCGTTCGTCGGAATTGCGAAATACTCGTCGGTCTGACAATATTGATCCTGGAAGAGATATCGATGTAAATGCCAACGCGTTCGATGTAAATGCCGAGGTGAAAAGGCAAAGGGGAATACGTACCTTTACAGTGGCATATACAAAAGCGTCGTCCGTCTTGCTCGCTTTGCCATATAATTCTCTCAACTTTACATCCGTTCGTTGACATTGTTCCCTGAGTTCATGAGCCGCGTTGACTCTCGAAATACATGTCACGCAGATACGCTCCGGTAATCCGTCGTTCGGCAAAACCTGAAGCATCCTTAAAATATCTTTAGATACCATACGGACGCGTATTGACGCGTATCGATGCGTATCGATGCGCGTGGAATAAGAAATATCGAAATAAGACTGACCTCGATACCTCCGCACAACCATAACTTTTCCGACAAGTCGTCTCGCACGCTCTCGTCATCATCGTCGTCGTCGTCGCCGTCGTCGTCGTCGTCGTCGTCGTCGTCCTCCTCGTTGTCGTCGTCATCATCGTCATCGTCGTCGTCGTCGTCGTCGTCGTCGCCGTCGCCGTCGCCGTCGTCGTCGTCATCCTCGTCGTCGTCGTCGTCGTCGTCGTCGTCATCCTCGTCCTCGTCGTCGTCCTCGTCCTCGTCGTCTCTCGTATACTTTTCGTTCGCGGAAAAGATGCGTCGATTGTCGTTGCTCGACGAAAGACAAACGCGACACAAATAGTTATCTCGGTTCGTCATTATTTTCGATCGTATTTCCTATGGCAGGTCGTGTTTATCTTCCTCCCCCTGTCGCCCCCTCTATTCGAAACTTTTGGAAAATCCTACGCGAAACGCGTCGTTCACAAAATAGGCGAACCTCGACGCGACGTCGGGATCGTCGAGCAGACATACGCCATCGTACGCGTATGGCCCAATTTTTCTTTTCCTTTTTCCTATTTCTTTTCCTTTTTCCTTTCGTTTCTTTTTCTACCTTTCTTTTGCTCGCGCAAACATATGGGCGGCAGCCTATCGTAAAAAAGCATATGGTAATTTATAATTTATAGCCTGACAGGCCAATGAGAAAGACACACATAATGAATGCCCGTTGAGAATTGAGCGTTTACAAAAGATGACAAATTGTAAACGAGCCAAAAGGAAGTATCGCTGCGATCCAATCGAAACTTGAGCGGAATTTGTTAGGAAGGACCTCGTCGACCGGAAAAGACGTCGATGAGAGATAACGGTTCAAAAAAGAAATAAAAAAAAAAAAAAAAAAAAATAAAAAAAGAAACAAGAAGATTCGAACGAATCGTGGAGGCTCGTGGAAGAGTCGTGCAAAATTTCGAAAGAATTCGGGGTACTTTCCATTGCGTCGTCGTTCAGCGAGAAGGAGAAGAGGGAGTACGCGTGCGCGAGCTCGAAAGCCCTCGGCGGCGGAAGGAGGAGGAGGAGGTGGTGGTGGAGGGGGAGGAGGTGGTAGAACTTGAGGAGTAGGAGGAGGAGGAAGAGAGAGACGACGAGTCAGTTGAGTCGAGCGCCAGAGCTCCGCGTGGTCAGTCGGTCGATTGGTTGGTCAGTTCGTCGGTAAATTATTTAAGAGGATCTACGGTCTCAGGATAGAAAGGACAATGGCACTGTTTCGTTTTAGTTCCAAGCGATGTCTCGAATTACAGGTAAGCGACGAATCGTTACCTCCTTGCTTTTCCCATCTCGTTGTATCGCGACATATTATCGGGGAACGATAAGGAGGATTTTTGAATGAATCTTAAGAAACGGCGACACGTTTTCCATCTCGGTGCGAAATTCGAACGATCTGTGGCAGGTAGGTCGCGACCTTTCATCTTGTTCGCGAGACCTACTTTGACTCCCAATTTTCGCGGATCTCGCGCTTTCACGAAAAGGAGGAGATTGATCAATTCCTTTCTCTCTCTCTTTCTCTCTCTCTCTCTCTCTCTCCCTCTACCGATTCTCTCGATATGCCATCCTTTCACGGCACGTTCCTAAAGAGACTCGGATGTTCGAGGAGGGCGTTCGTTTTGTCGACCGACATCACCTACCATTATCGAGCGTCACGAACCATTATCGAGCATCTCGATGTCTCTTTTACGATCCACCTTCCTTCGTATTCACGAAGAAACGAAAATTTGTACGTTCGAAATCTTTGCTCTCCTCGTCCGTCCGTCAGCCCGTCCGTCCGTCCGACCGACCGTCCGTCCATCCGTTTCCGTCTCCGTCTCCGTCTCCCTATCTCCCTCTGACGAAGAGCGTGAGAAAAGAAACGTACCTATCGGAACGAGCTATTGGAAAGGGTGCCCCGTTGGTCGACGGGCAAGCAGCGGATCCCGCTCCGGTCTAAGGAAATACGCGACTACGAGTCCAATTTTTTGTCCTACGATAATGTACATATATATATAAACATATATACATAAGGATGGATTGTAGGTAGATTATGTCCTGACGTTTCTACGTTTTGGGTACGAGCGAGTCACCGATGCGTCTAGCTTACCGACCAAGAATTCGCTCTCCGATCAATGTCATCTTTGGTTATGTAATAAAATTATTGTTGCCGACCGATAGGCACAATATCTATCTCTGGTCGTGAACAAACGTTTCTTCTCCGTTTAAACAAATGGACGGACGACGGACTTGAGAGAATCTATCAAGTCCCGTATTTTCTGTGAAAAAGTAACTATCGAGCACGTCGAAAGGAATTTCTCGTTCGGTCTTCGCGCCAAATTTTGCACCGATCGCTCGCGTTCGTTCCGTTTCGTATCGGGCTCGTTGGTAATGCGACGATAGCAAACGTTCGAACTAATTTAATAATTATCACCGAGGAATGAAAAATCGAACGCTTTATCTAATCGATGGAATCGATCGGAGTCTCTTTCAGGTCTCATACGCGACAAGGTGGAAGGATGTGGGGCGCGCGAGACGACTTCTTGGCTCGTCTAAAAATACGAGACGCGTATGTTCGAAAACGGTGAGAAAGTTGAGAGAAACGATCGAGCGCCTTTCTCCGATTTTTTCTTCGAAACGAGGAAAGATATAATCGATACTATAGTCCACCGCTTTTGGAGAAGGTATCGTTGATACGATCGGTCCCACGTACTGCACCTCGGACTGAAAACTTTCGTTCGAATCGTGCTCGTGCTCGTGCTCGTGCTCGTTAACGGTTCTCCCTAATGTACCTCTGACCCTTCCCTTAACCGCGCGTCCATCTATCTTTTCTTTTCTCTTTAATCTTACAATTTATTTCATACCTTACAATGACGAAAGGTAAGAGAAAAAAGTGCCTCTCCTCGAAGCAATTCGTTCGTTCGCGTTTAGAGCGCGCACGGACTATTCGAGGATTCGCGGAGAACAGAGACGTTCATTGAAGAAGATAAGTATATAGTATGACAGAGAATGGCGATGTCGATTTTGCAAGACGCGTGGGCTAAGTTTAGCAAAATTTCGAGGTCAAAAATCTGACCCATTTTCCGCATTGGACGTGACCCGTCCTTACAAATCCTCGATGGCACCTGCCTTCGCATACCGCCCTCGAGCACGATCCGATCCGATCGGATCGTAAACATCATCCATCTATTCAGGTCTACGTAATATCTTTGACCGATTTCATTTTTGTCCTCTTTTAGTCATACGGACGCGCGAGCCGAACAAGAAGAATCGACGAAGTAGAGCGACAAAGGGAAAGGGACGCGAGGCTATCCTTCCTCTCCCCTTATCCTCTCCCGAGAGACAACGTTCTTTCGCCCTTGTTTATAAACGTCTCGACACCGTTACCTAACGTCGCGCGCGTACACAGGCATATGGCCTCCGAATCGCATAACGAATTATTTCAGGGTTGCGCTTCTTCCTTTTCCACTCGAAACCGTACACTTTATTTTTAGTCCGTGCTTCGTAAGTAGTTTAGTTCTCGTCGAGCGTCTTCCTACCCCAAGGTGCGCAGACCTTGATCTCGCCTTTAGATAGGATTATTTCTTCTATAGATACACATAGATGCATCGATGCGCACGTACGTATATAATATACATGCCTACCTATAATACGTATATAATATACGCGTAAACAGTTTGAATTTATTTCGGTCACGTAAATATCTGTCCTTGCCACGTAGGTCCGATCGGCGGCCCGAAATTTAATTGCCAGTTTGGATCTCGAACTCTCTTCCTCCTCCTCCTCCTCCTCCTCCTCCTCCTCCTCGCATCGATACGCGTTAAGCATATATTTCGAAACTAATAAAGAGCTCTTGATACCGGATCGCCAACGCTCTCCGTCGTTCGTTTTAACGCCGTTCGACGATTACACGACTCGAAATCAATTAGATAATTGCGATTCGCGGGTGTGCACCAACTGGCAATGCCCTTCACGAGCCGCTCTTTGTTACGTAATACGCGATACCGAGTGTTATCGAGCGCGCGCGTCGAGTGGTTTATCTCCCTAATGATTAATCAAACATACGCACGCACGCGCACATAATATATATATATATATATATACATACATATATACGATTGATCACACATGCCGTCGATGCGTGATAATTCGATTAAAAACGAGGCGTCCGTACTCGAGCGAGCGCGTTCGGAAACAATTTTCGCTATCCGAGGATTTAACAAAATAGGAGCTACGCGTACCTTCTTATTTTCTACCTATTATTCTCATTATTATACCAAACCCGCGCCATTGCCCCCCTACCCCTCCTACTTTCTTTCCACGAATAACTCTAGGTAATATTTCGTTGGATTCGATCGGTCGTATCCTATGGATTACGATCCAAGCCTGGGTGATACGATGGAAAGGAAAAAACGGACGGTGAAAGTTGGTACGCGTCCGTGTTCGCCGCGTACCAACGCTCGATGTCCAAAGATAATCTTTATTTCTCGTCGAAGAGGTATGCGCGCGTAAGGTAGAAGAAACGTTTCCCTTTGCGTTGCAAGAGATAAGTCATCTTACACGCGTTAAACAAAAAGCCTGACAGTAATCATATTATTGATTACGCGTATGCTATGTAATGGTTTGCCTCTATTCCAATGGAAGATATTTCGTTTTAAACTAAGTAAAAAAAGATTTAGGCGATAAATAAGTAAGAGGTAACCGAGTACGGTATCGAACGAGCGTTTACGTATGCGTATACCGCATGACAAACTTATTCCAAGAGGAAAAATCATTTTACTTGTAATTTTATGGCAACGTAAGCGAGAAGAATCGTCGATAGCTCGTCGATCGACGAGAGAGAGAGAGAGAGAGAGAGAGAGAGAGAGAGAGAGAGAGAGAGAGAGAGAGAGAGAGAGAGAGAGAGAGAGAGTACTCGATGAAATCGTACTAGCTGGAAAATACCACTCGCTATTTCGCGGGAGAGATGGGTCGGTCACGCGAAGAAGACTCGATGTAACGACGGTATGATCGTTGAAATTTTGTAATCGGTGCGCTATGGTCTTGAATGGCGTTGCATAAGTGTCATACGTCGAGAACGGCGAAACAACGGCAAACGGCAGCAAGTTCGTCGTTGTCCCGCGGATTATCGTAACCACGATACGACGAGCGAATAAGTATCGTTTTCTAAGAGACATATCGGATCGATGAATTTTTAATCGTTACTCTCATTGTTTCGTTACCGTTCGCGTCGTCGAGTTTAAAACCGCATCGAATACAGCGACGAACCGGTTCCAATTAATTCTTCGATCGTTGTACCTGCTTCGGCAATAAGTGTACAATGACAATGGCTGTTTCGAGTTACGCGCCAACCATACGATAGATCTTTTCGCGAACGGTTAACCGCGTGCCTCGACGCAACGATAAGAGAATAAAAGAATGTGTCGTCGTATGCCTATTATACCCTATTGTTGACAACAAAACGATATTCTACCTATAGACGGTTGCAAAGTACACAGGTACTACGTACGTTGACGCATTCGCGTGACTAATACTCGTTGTAACCTTAAATTACATAATATTATAAATACAAGCGATTTTATCTTTAGGTCTATGCTGGCCGAGTTCCAAACTCCGAGCATCTCCGAGAACAGTGCTACGACGGAAATTTGACGAAAGGAACAAAGACGATGCGCGCGCGCGAATCTTATAGTCGTTTGAAATTTTCTCGATAAAATTATCTGAAAGTATCGTTTTGAGATCAAAGTTAAGCCGAATCTCGATCGAGTTTCTCTTAAAATAACAATGAGAAAAGAAGATCGATCGATCGATTGCTTCTCGGTTGTACGTCGTATCGAACTAGGTACTTATTTGATATTATTTATAAGTAGGCAGTACATTCTTGCATAAAAATAATTGCCCATTTATAGATAGAACATGCTATCGAGCAAAATGATAAGAGCGATCCGTGAAACGAGGAGCGATCTTTGGACAGAGACTTTTGAGAATTTAAAGGGGTGTAGATCGGCTGACATCTTTCTTATCCACTAATAATGACCAATATTATTAGGTCGAGTTATTAGCGGTCAAGTTTGAATTTGAATCTCACGGAAGAACGTAATGAACGAACAAACGAACGAACGAACGAACGAACGAACGAACGAACGAACGAACGAACGAACGAACGAACGAAGCTACGAAGAAACGACTGCCAGCGTCACTCGAGTATCACGCGAGTGAGTAAAAATAGAGCCAATCACGTTACCCGACGGCAAGTGACGATACTTTTTCAACGATCGCCGGTGTTACCACCGCGAGGCTAAGCATGATAATGACCTCTAATGCGAGACCTCGTGACCTCAAGACAGGTCCCCTACTTTATCTCATACCAAACGATCCGATTCACGTACGCGATATGGACGTATCAGCGATGACCACGACGCGCGTCGTATCAGGAAATTTCACATTACGGTTGCGCAAAGTTCTCGAAGAAAATTTTTTCGTTCTTGGTCAAAAATACCCCCTCTCCGCCGCCGCCCCCATCCCTCCCCCCCCCCCAAAAAAAAAATGAAGAAAAAAGAAAAAGAAAGAGGGGAAAAAAATTAACGAAAATAGATACGAATTTCTCGTACGAAAAAATGAAAAAGGAGTCACGACTACGGTATCGAATAAAGTTCGCTGAACGAAACGACGGATGGCTATTCTAACGATGGGATATCCTTTCGATGCGCAACTATCGCGCTGGAGAACGTGTTAATTAAAATGTCATATTTCAAATCGTTACGTTGCTTCCGTCACTCCTTTGAGCTTCGATAATTCATATGTACGATTATATTCTACGTACGCTCGGTAGATCGATAAGCGACGTTTATGTAATATTTTAAAGATTCATTAATTGGAAAAAGAAAAAAAAAACGAAGAAAAAGAGAGAGATAATGTACGCGCGTAATATATGAGACGCGATAAGAAAATCGAGGCGATTTAAGAAATAGATCGATAAACTTCGTCGATTGATATTTTTCTCTCGTTCATTATTTAATATTCTCGTGAGAGAACATTAATCTTACTAATAATCTCCAAGTAGAAATTGTGACGTAGCAGCGCGGAAGTTGGATCGTTCGCGTGCGAGAATCGTTATCCGATCTTTTAACCTATTCGCATTAACGGTGCGTGCCCTCCTCTTTTACGTAATTCGTATATGCAGTGTCACCGGTTCGCATAATTTATAGATACGTAAGTCTCGCCTTTACGACAGATGCATTACTGGCGATCGTAACGAAAATATCAATGTCCATTTTCTCGTCTCGTTTCAGAAATTGACAAGCACGGTTACGAGCTCTGTGGTCGTTCGATCGTTAGCCGACGCTTCGACCGACCTTAAGAAAGTCTTATCCGAGAAGATACCCAAGGAGCAAGAACGCATAAAGGCCTTTCGCAAGAATCATGGCGCTACCAAAGTCGGAGAAGTCACCGTCGATATGGTATTACGATAAGCTAATGCGATGAAAACAAAAAATAAAAATAAAAATAAAAACAAATAAATAAAAAACACACGATAACATGTATTTATGATTGATTGATTGATTGATACGTAGATGTACGGTGGGATGCGCGGTATAAAAGGATTAGTCTGGGAACCCTCCGTGCTCGATCCCGAAGAAGGTATCAGATTTCGCGGTAAATCGATCCCGGAGTGCCAGAAGGTCCTTCCGAAGGCCTCCGGGGGCGCGGAACCGCTACCGGAAGGTCTTTTCTGGCTTCTGATAACCGGAGACGTTCCGACCGACGCCCAAGTAAAAGCGATCTCGCAGGAATGGGCAGCGAGGAGTGCGTTGCCGAAGCACGTCGTAACGGTACTAAACAGTTTCCCAAAGAGTCTGCATCCCATGACGCAGTTCTCGGCAGCCATCACCATATTGAACAGCGAGAGCGAATTCGTGAAAGCGTACAATAAGGGAGTCCACAAGAGCAAGTATTGGGAAACGGTTTACGAGGATTCGATGAACGTTATCGCCAAATTACCCGTCATCGCAGCAACGATATATCGAAACATTTATAAGGACGGCAAGGGTTTGGGTTCCGTCGATACGGGGAAAGATTGGTCTTGGAATTTCGCTAACATGCTCGGCTACGACAATCCTCAGTTCATCGAACTTATGAGGCTCTACCTCACCATCCATTCCGATCACGAGGGTGGCAACGTTTCGGCGCATACCACTCACTTGGTAGGCTCGGCCTTGTCCGATCCTTACCTCTCCTTTGCCGCCGGCATGAACGGCTTGGCTGGGCCCCTTCACGGTTTGGCGAACCAAGAGGTCTTGGTGTGGTTGGAAAAGTTACGTTCCCAAGTGGGAGACAATCCTAGCGACGAAAAGCTCAAAGATTTCATTTGGAATACGCTGAAGAGCGGCCAAGTGGTGCCTGGTTACGGTCACGCCGTGCTCAGGAAGACCGATCCAAGATATACGTGTCAGAGGGAGTTCGCTTTGAAACACTTGCCCGACGATTCCCTCTTCAAGGTAATACATTTATCTATCTCATTTCTCTATTCTTTCGTCCTACTTGTACGATACCTTTATACTCAATCGCTCATTTTCTTTTTTCTCCCCTCCACCCGTCAGTTGGTCGCTCAAGTCTACAAGATCGTACCACCTATTCTTCTCGAAACCGGAAAAGTGAAGAACCCATGGCCGAACGTAGACGCTCATTCGGGAGTACTTTTGCAATACTACGGCATGAAGGAAATGAACTATTACACCGTTCTCTTCGGAGTATCGCGTGCTTTGGGTGTCCTAGCGTCCTTGGTTTGGGATCGCGCTCTTGGCTTACCCATCGAGAGGCCCAAATCTTTGAGCACCGATCTTCTAATGAAGGCCGTTAAGGCATAAAATGGAAACCCCCGTGTTTGCGCGCAACGTTTCGGTATCATTAAAGCCGCCACCTTAACGTCATATCTGCCGTCGCCGTCGCCGTCGCCGTCGTCGTCGCCGTCGTCGTCGCCATCGTCGGTATTCACTTTCAGAGCTCGGCGATGAAAATCAACCGATTCGACGAGTACGAGAGATCTCTGCGAGTCAGTTTTAACTTCTTTTTTATACGAACCCGAGAGGAAGTCATTTTTAATTGTTGCTTAACGTATTTACCCAACGGATGGATAAAGGAAAAGCTACGAGAGAACCATCTTCCGTCTCGTTGCGCGCGATGTCGCTTTTACGAAGAGACGACAGCCAAGACCGTGTGACTCGAATTCTCTCTCTTTTAGCGATCCCGAGCGCATCGTGAGATAAAACACGTAGCTTGATACGTAACGACTTCCGAATAAAGAAAATATATTAAAGACGGCAATCTCTCGAGATAGAGTAAGATAGATAAGGTAAGGTATTGATCTGTACATAGTTGCCGCTTGATATTTACATGATAATAAAATAATAAAACCGGATACCAACTAGTATCCGTATAAATTAAAAGGCGGTAAATTCAATTTCGAATGATGATTAAGAGTTTCGACAAAAGAAATTATCAAGGCAATATTAGATACAACGTAGTAATAGCGCGCAGCGCTTCTTACCGTTCAAAGAACGTGGATCGTCGTCGTCGTCGTCGCCGTCGCCGTCGCCGTCGCCGTCGTCGCCGCCGCCGCCGCCGCCGCCGCCATCGTCCGATAATAATTCAATCAACACTGCCCAAAATTATGCGCGTTTTTATTTTTTAGAATCTATAATACACCTCTCGATTGATATAGACGTTAAGTTCTTTTCCCCATTTTTCAAAGGATAAAAACAATATTAGTTGGTATATTAGTTAGCGCTAATGCCAAATATTTATGTGCACGGTCGGTGCTACATATCGTTACAATGTCTTTTACAATTAGATGCACATATTATTTCACTTGCTCAGGAAGTTCACGTACGTCGCGATTCCTACTACCTAATAGTCTCCGCAACAGAAAACACTTACAAGGCTAACTATATACTTAATTAAATATCGTTCAAAGTGCTCGCTACGGCACAGGTTGTTGGTTTTAGATTTTCTCAAACGTACTAATAAAATGATTCGGTCTTATACCGAGATACGCGTAAATTAAGAAGGATGACCAGTGGTAGATCCACTGTTATGAGGATGTATGAGTGTGTGCGATTCTTTATTTATAATAAACATGAAAATAAATAGATATTTAAAACTAATATGCGATCGTTTCTTAATACCTGATCCGATAAATACACGAGTACGAGTGCATCCGTTCTTAAACGAGGCTCGATTCTTCATACGATTACATCTAACTCTTTCGTTTCGTATACGATGGATAGACGGGAAATGAAGAAAGATCCTAATGTTCCTTTGCCTTTTCCTTTAAAATACATTTTATTTGCTATTTACTATTTGTATAACGTCACGGCGCAGAACGTAACGATCTAAGATAATGAATTATCAATAAGTGCAACTTCATTGCTCTTATCCTCCTCCTCGTTATCTCTCTAATTTATGTACTTTAACGTAGAGATATTATTACAAATTTAAACCCCGCATACGAATCGTTGATTTTCGCGTCGATATTCTTCAAAAGCAATACTATCTTAACGAAAAGAGATCATCGTTTCTACGTGTGGTATCAAAATTTTAAAAGAGGAAGACGGATAGAAGAGATCTAACGATTTCGTGTGATTTTAAACAATGTCGCAGGACTGGTTCGCCTGCTTTCTTTATTAAGTCGAACATAACATATTTCTCTCCCTCTCTCTGTGTATATATACATATAGATGCATACATACATATACATATATACATACACACGCACACACACATAACAAACACGCTTTACAGAATTTGCTTCGAATTTTTCCTGTTTTTAAAAACTAATTCGAGTAAGAAAATAACTCAAGGATCGGTGATAAAAATCTTCGATTTGATAATGCTACTTTTAGCCACGCTTCTATCAATGATATTATTGAAACGCTTTGACAAAATGTCGATTAAAGAGAAAATGACGTATGTTTATATATGATGTGCATAATAGTGCAATAATTATAGGTATGCGCGATAGTTCGTTATTCTCAAGTGTCATTTCTCAATATGAGAAAATTAACATTTCATTATTTTATACGTAAGAATCTCACTCTTGACTTTAGACGGCATTTATCTTATAGAACGTTGTTCAATATTGTTTCAATTAAATTTAATCAACGTCCATTAATTCGTACTCAATATCGTTAAAATTTTAACCGAATATTGTCTCACGCGATAATATTTCTAACCGTATACAAATCATTATCAAACAACCGTTGATTGAACATTAAACCAAAATATTTTTAATTAATTAATTACTTAATAAATAAAAATTTATCCTTCATAATATAATTGCACACAAATAAATTTGTATTGTTGTATTAAGTGTACTCTCTAATTTAATTAAGATTATTTTTAACGCACAAGTCAAATTAGGTTTTTCCAGCGAACAACCGGCCGTCTCGATGCATCGCGGAACGATTAACATTCCGTTTGCTTCATGCTCGACCGTCTCCTCTCTCTCTCTCTCTCTCTCTCTCTTGGGTATCCTCGTTATCGAGTCTTACAGCCGTTTGCATTGTTCAGACGCTAAGAAATCTCCTTAAAATCTGATAGAGAAATGTTAAAAATATGTTATAGATTGGAGCCTATACTCGCCGACCTTACTTCTTTTTTTTATTTCTTTCTTCTTTTTCGTAGCTTTTTTACAGTCGCTTATTGTTAATAAAGTGTATAAAAACTATGTACAAAGATGTACCTTTCACTTTTGCGTAAGAAGCCAAACGAGGGGGTATTCTCTTTTTACGTAAACAAGTACTTCCTGCGGCTTCGGCATTTATTGTAAGCACAAGTGAACGGGTCGGACTATTTTCAATAATTTATTTCAGATTCTTCCAATCTGCGCTTCTTTCTCTTATAATAACCGATGGTTTATTGGATAGTACTTGCGGGACATTAAAAGATATATGAAATATGTGCAAACGAGGAATAAGACTTGGCAGTTATCGCTCTTGAAAATGCACGTTACTTAAATGTAAAACAACACATATTTAACATATCTGTAATATCGTAAAATTAATCAAGCATTATACATCGTAGGAAACCTATTTTATATTTTACAATCTTTTTTAGCTTCGCCCTTTTTCTTTTTTTCTTCTCCCCCCCCCCCCTTTATGCCTATAGATAATTCATCTTTTCTCCACAATTATTTTCACGCTTTTATATCAGGAAACGCGCGCGCGCGCGTGCGCGTATTATTATTTTATTGAAAATAAATAAATTTCTTGCCCGTCCACTCTGAAATACATTAAACATTTGCTAAGGTAATTGTCTCGGTATATGCAGTTATACTTTGATCGTCGTACTATGAATTAATGTATCGTTTTAAAACGTCATAAAATTATTTTTGCGATATGTACGACCATCAAAGTAACAACGATACTAACTCGCGCTAATCACATATTATACAGTTTAGTTATTCCGTTGAATTTATGACAAATTCTCATAATGTACGTCATGTCTTCTTGAGACGTCCAACGATCCATTCCAGTCCTTGATAGAGTCTACGACGTCAATTATACCCATTATTTTATGAAAATTGTACTATATCTAGTACTCGTCGCGTCTAACAAAAATTCTTTTCTACCAAATAGTAGTTTACGAATGGTATTACGGATAAATTAATGAGAACGTATAAAGGAAGCACGCGATGATGTAAGGCATAAGAGAACGAAAAAAGAAAGAAATATTTACCCTTCTCCCGTGAGAGCGCAACAGCTTTGTATGTGCCACTGATGTTTTTTGATCGACGTTAAATCTAGTTGCCTTGAAATTTCTGCGGCCGTCATACTACCCTTCAGATCCTGCTTATTGGCATAAACTAAAACATTAGCTTTGCTAAGTTCTTCGTGATTTAACATAGAATATAATTCTTCCCTTATTACACCGAGTCTCTCTCTATCCGTGCTGTCTATAACCATAATTATAAATTCCGTATTTGTGTAATAAGTAGACCATGCGGCCCTTAAGCTCTGCTGTCCCCCTAAATCCCACATTATGAAATGAATATTCTTCCATACTACTTCTTCTACGTTCGAACCGATAGTCGGCGACGTATGAACGACTTCGTTCATTAGAAATTGATACAATATGGTTGTTTTACCGGCGTTGTCCAATCCTACCATAACTATTTTATGTTCTGAAAAATGATTTATGTTATTTATGTAAATTTATGAAAATTCTATTATGTAAATTTCTAACTAATAAAAAAGAGTAACTAATATACAAGTAAAGGACGCCAAAAGATATGACTAGATATGGCCAAGATCGAGCATATCTTACTCTAGTATAATCTGTTTGTATTCTAGTTTTACAATTGTAAACATAATAAAAAAGTTACAAGTGGTAAATAATAACATGTTGAAAGCAACGGGATTAAAATCAAGACGGTAAAAATTCAATAAATTTGTAAATATTTTCTATGCGTCGATATCAGCTCAGAAGAGAATGATATTTTCTGAGAAGAAAGAAACAAAGCGTAATATTGGATTATTCGAAAGATCGCTTTTACCTTCGTTACCAAAGAGACTCCACAACTTTGCAAATAGTAATCCCATATTGAGTCCACAGTTCCAAAATAATTCGAAAAACACCGCGCTCGGTAAACTCTCTTTCTTTCTGTCTTTCTCTCTCTCTCTCTCTCTCTCTCTCTCTCTCTCTCTCTGTCTGTCCCAATCCCTCGTACCACGAATGTAGCCTTGATTACGACAAAGAGAATGTATTTTGGCTTAGAAATAGGGCATCCATCTCGTAGTTGCAGGGTTATGTCCAGCTTTCCATCACTTCACTCTTTCTCATTCGCACGATATTTCGCAGCCTCATGTCAACGACCGGTCTACCATAGAAGTGAGAAATGCACGACGGTTTCCAACTGTTACAAGTACGATTAGATAAATTGTTAAATGGAGTAATTTTAGGCGAACATATTCTCTAATCTAATTAAAACGATCGCGACATGTTGCATATGCGATTAAAATGCCCCTACATACCGATTGGCCCAATCCGAGTTAGCAGGTACTACGATGTGACGTCACGGAAATATTACCATGGGCCGATTGGAGGAGAACCACTTGTAAGCGTCGAGCGCGCGTAAAACGATATTTCCCTGCCAATCAAACATATATATATATACATACAAACATATATTACGATCCCCAAATGATGATTATTCACATTTGCAACTACTCTTGACTAATAAATCCTACCAGTACAAATTATACTATACTATACATATAAAATATAGATGGTTTAACTAAATATCGAATGATCGAAAGTATAGATTGATTTAAAAGTACGAGTATAAAAGAACTACCTCCGGAACGATACTCTACAAGACTCAAATTTCTACAATAGTTCGTGTTTCATATTTCCATTATATCGAAAAAATGATTGAAGGTGGAGTAAATTAATATATAGTTACTGGTTAGATGTCTTTTCTTAAATTTATAAATTGTAAATGAAAATAAATAGTAATAGTTTATAGAAATTTCAATTCGCAATTTTTTCTGATATTACCGCATTGTTTATAAAATATTTGGGAATCTTAAAATGTTAACGGAACGATGTATACGATTACGTGTAACAGTTATCGATCAAATATTTCGATGAAAATAGAGTTGAGAAGCAAAGAAGCGCTGAAGCATTATGAACGTCGCCATCTAACCGCGAACGTCCTAACTAAACTATGTATATATGTAAAAATTTCATTTTTTATTATAGCCAGCGCCAACTGGTGTATCGGCATTTAAAGGTACCATTAGCGCGCTTTCTTTAACAAATTTCATTGTTATCATCATGTGTTCCTGCTGCTTAAGAAAACGTGATTTTTGCAACGAAATGGCGATAATTTGATTTCTTATACGCGCGCGCGCGCGCGCACACACACACACACACGCACGCACGCGCGCAACGAAATAAATGGATAGATATAAGTATATTTACCGCATTGCGCATATATGATAAATATTAAACGCGTTATTCTCAAGTTATTAATCTTTCTCGATGACGTATGTTCGCAGCGAATGTAAAATTATATCGATGAGTATAACGGACATATGTATATATGCACGTAACATCGAATACCTTTGTAATGACCGTGCTTAATCGACACAAATAATAGCTGGAAATAATGGTTGTTATATAAAAGGATGAATTTACTTGGATTTTTGTTTTCCGAAGCTACTACATACGTACATTGATACGATCGATTTAAAAAATCTGATGAATTCGGTTTCAATTTGGTAAAAAAAAAGTAGCGATAAAATAAATCATATATGTATATATATATATATATATATATATATATATATATATATACACACATAAGATATATACCGTCGCGTACGCGACATATCGAAGAAAGAATTTTGGAAGCTTACTTGCGTAATATATTGTGAAATACGATTTAAGCGTACAGTAGTAGTAGTAGTAGTAGTAGTAGTAGTGTAGTTGTAGTAGGAGTAGTAGCAGTAGCAGTAGCAGCAGTGGAATCAGCTAGCAAGCCGAGGATATGTGCGTTATGATTGGCTTATCGATATCTGATGACTCTGCGAATATATGATTATGTGTTATTCGTTGGACATTCGACGGACATAAGTATATATGGCCACTTGTTGCTGCTTATTGTCCTTTGGTACGTCGCGAAGAACGTTTTCGTTGATCGATTTTTGAAAAAATGACGCAACCGTAAGTAATCTTTATTGATATGAATATATATATATATAAAAAATATATAAATTGGACGATTTTTCTTCTATTTGTAAAAAGAAATTTCAACGTTCGTATAAACATTCAATTAGAATTAATATCAAACAGGTTCTTTTCGAACTCTCGAGCTATATTCGGCATATCATTAGAAGAAAGAACGAACGTTTCGATAATTGAAAAATTATATTGTACCATTTCATTGCGAGGAATTTCATTTTGAAAATTTTAGCACCGCGGACATTGCATTGATCGGCTTGGCCGTCATGGGGCAAAATCTTATTTTGAATATGAACGATCACGGGTTCGTCGTTTGTGCCTACAATCGTACGACGGATAAGGTAAAAGCTTTTCTCGAAAATGAAGCTAAGGGCACAAAAATCATCGGTGCGTTTAGTTTAGAAGAAATGGTTAGTAAACTCAAGTCTCCAAGAAGAGTAATGTTATTGGTTAAAGGTAAGGAATTTTGTTTTAATCTGGATTAAAAGCTTGCCGTATATCGAGTATATTATAAGGTATTATATATGTTACGGTACCAAAGAAACAGTTCGAACGTTATTTAGTTATTTAGTCGGTCGGTGGGTTATCGACCAAGTTTTATAATATTTGCTTTAGTAAAATTATTCAATTTTCGTTTATTATTATTTCTTTAAGTCTAATGCAAATATCGATCGACGTTTACATATATATATATATATATATATTTATTACTTAAGTATCCCTTATACCTCGACTTAATATTAACGAATAAATTTTCTTGAAAGTCTGAAAGGCACGGTTTGTTCGCAGCTGGCTCCGCCGTAGACGCGTTCATTGAGCAACTCGTGCCTCTGTTATCTCCAGGGGATATCGTCGTCGACGGTGGTAATTCCGAATATCAAGACACCGAAAGGAGAACGATATATTTAGATAAAAAAGGAATACTTTTTGTTGGAAGCGGAGTAAGCGGCGGAGAAGAGGGAGCACGATACGGGCCATCCTTAATGCCCGGCGGTAATCCTAAAGCTTGGCCGCATATTAAGCAAATCTTCCAAGTAATAATACGATTAGGAAATAATCATTGTTTCTTTTATCCTCCGATGAGAAATCTTAAGAAACGTGCTTTCTAGGCGATATGCGCCAAGGCCGACGGGGAACCCTGTTGCGATTGGGTAGGTGAAACCGGCGCGGGACACTTTGTAAAAATGGTACACAACGGTATAGAGTACGGCGACATGCAACTTATTTGCGAAGCTTATCATATTATGAGAGATGGTTTACAATTGAATCAAGAAGAAATGAGCAAGGTTTTCGATGAATGGAATAAAGGGGAACTTGATTCGTTTCTTATTGAAATCACTAGAGATATTCTTAAATACAAGGACGAGAAGGGTTATTTGTTAGAACGTATAAGAGATACGGCGGGACAAAAGGGAACTGGTAAATGGACGGCTATAGCGGCATTGGACTATGGAATACCCGTTACATTGATAGGAGAGTCAGTTTTCGCAAGATGCCTTTCCTCTCTGAAAAACGAAAGATTAGAAGCGAGCAAAGTTTTGCAAGGACCCGATACTTTGTATCAAGGCGATAAAAAACAGTTCCTAGAACATTTACGAAAAGCTTTGTACGCGTCGAAAATTATATCTTACGCGCAAGGCTTCATGTTACTGAGAGATGCCGCGCAAGTTCACAAGTGGAATTTAAATTATGGCGGTATAGCGCTTATGTGGAGGGGTGGATGTATTATAAGAAGGTAAATATATATATATATATATAACGATGCACGATTCTCTCAATCGAGAGAACGACGAAGATCGTGTTTCGTATTCGACGGTCGTTAGTTAACCGATCGTACGTCTTTTACAGTGCATTTTTGGGAAACATAAAATCGGCTTTCGATAAAAATCCGAAACTTACCAATTTGCTGTTGGACGACTTTTTTGCCAAAGCGATGAAGGAATGTCAGAATAGCATTAGAGTCGTCGTTTCTAATGCCGTGACTCTTGGAATACCGACTCCTGCATTATCAACGGCATTAGCATTTTATGACGGCTTTAGAACCGCTCGGCTCCCAGCGAATTTACTTCAAGCGCAAAGAGATTATTTCGGAGCACATACGTACGAATTAATCGGTCAAGAAGGTAAATTTGTACACACAAATTGGACCGGTCACGGAGGAAACGTGTCCGCTTCGACGTACGACGCTTGATATCCACGAAGGGACATCGAAAAAAAAAAAAAAGAAAGAAAGAAAAAAGAAAAGGATAAAGAGTACATGCACAGGCTGACGTCACATTTCGCGTTACATCAGGCGACAGGCGAAAGGCGGCTTTGTGCACGCTTTTTGATATATATCCCGTTAATGTCGACATGACTTTTGTTTCAGGATGATCATAATATATTTCTCTTTTCTAAATGTTTAGTAAGATATTTTTTCCTAAACGATAAGTATAAACATTTATTTATACGAACATGGAAGGTGCTTGTACAGACTATGATGTTATTTTTCTACATGTTATTATACGGTGTTAACAAACATAAATATATTTTGGAAATTTTAAAAAGATATATTTATATGTTTCTCTTTCGAACGATCGTTGGACTAATACCTTTATAGTGATTTTTATGAGATATACAAAGATTATGTAATATATTTGTTGGGTGTGCAAATATTACAAGTAATTGTAATCGCGTTTCTACTACTGTATTTGTATACTGTATTTGTATACTATTATAATCGACTGGAATCGTGTTGGGCGCCAATTCGTTTTACGCTACGTTTACGTTTGGAAAGAGCCAAAAGACTGGGCTCGTCTACCAATGAAGCGTGACGTAAAATGGGGTGGTTCGATCGAATGAGAAGAGATTTATCAATTTCTGTTTAATACGTTCGCGATTGGCGCGAGGAAAGGGAATTTTTATTCGCGACGAAGCTCCAAGAACGGGCCAATCGCAAAGATCGTACGAGGAACAAGTTCTACCACCTTGGTGTCCCGTCCAAGGGCAAACGAAACTAAGTGTCTTTTTTACATTTATAAACATTTTACTATTTTGTTCCTTCGTTTGAAATTTATACTTTCAATCGGTTCGTTTATCCTGTAAATATATTGATTTGAGTTGGGTGTAGGACGTTTCGTTATCTCTTCTTCGTTTCTTAAAAAAAAAACCAGCAGGAAAGTTACCAGGTAAAGTACCCACACGATAAATATCCCATTTCCGGTCGAAAGAGAACCATTCTGAAGTTAACGAAGAATCGATAAAACGGTCCAGAATGGAAGCCAGTCATAAACAACTTATTTATCTTCATAATAATTGGTTGCCGCAAACGTTTGCGACGCATAATAGACAATTCTGCGTTTTTATGTAAGTATAATTTAAGTTGAAATTCGAACGTTATACGGAAACGCTACTTACGTTATATTATTTCCGATGCAAACATATGGGCGATAAGGTTGTTCCCATCGCCGTTTGCGAGTTAACCTCAACCTTCTTTCATAATACTCCCTACGAACGAACGTACAACGTATCAATTCTTCGCGTTTGTGCGTTAATAGATAAGGGAATGATATAAAGTTGCAAAAATAATTTCCTCTCAATTTTGGAATATTGCTTTATATGCGAGAGTTGTAGATGATCAATGTTGGAAGGATGGTATTGTCGTTCTATCGCAAACAACAATGCAGATGCGGAGGAAGATGACGAGGAAAGTCCAGAAGAGGAAATACCCAACTACAAGGATCAGTATCGTAATCTTAAGCGAAAGTTAAAATTTCTGATTTATGTACGTTGCGACGGAAAAAAAATCAGAGTCTGTAAGCTCGTAAGCCTAGTTTTATTAACGGAGATATGTATTTCAGGAAAATGAATGTTTTCAAGAAGCTTTAAGATCCACGCAAAGAAAATTACTTAAGGTAAACAGAGATAAAAGTTTCTTATTGGACAGATTGTTGCAATACGAAAAGGTAGATACGTCGTTTAGCGAAAGCGATGAAACCGAATCGTCCGACGAAGAAGTTGCTAGGCTCGATACATCCAAGAGGTAAGAGTCGTTCAAATTTTAATCCTAGTTAAATGTTTATAATTTTTATATATGTATATATATATATGATGTGATGTGTGTGTGTATATCGTTACAATATCTTTCCAGAAAAAAGATAGAAATGAACGTCGGTAATCATATTTCGCATCATCCGTCTACAGTCACGAAACCTCTCAATACGAGCAAAAAGAAAAAAGCTACGCCAAAAGTATCGAAAATGAACAACATACCTACAGTATGTAACACCTTTTGTGTGTGTGTGTGTGTTCCAGCATCATAACGTTATTCGTCATAAGCGTTCTCCAACGTTTACGTTAACGGGTAATTATTTTTTTCGAGGTACAAGCGTCCAACAATATGGTACCGATGTCTTTAATGTCAGATGGACATATGACACCCGAAGAAGTAGAAAGGCATTTGGAGTCTCGTCAAACGTTTATAGAACTTGTTCCAGAAAAAGCACCGCCTACGGTTCCAACAGAAATGTTTAGCAATGACCCTTCGCTAGATAGGTAACATTAAAATTTTCTCAAATGGTCAAAACGTTGATTTATTTCATTACGGTGTTTTTTATTACGATCGTCTATTGCAGTGAATCCAATGAAATTGGCGAGTTAGAAACGTCTCCCAGTAATATGGGTGAAGATTGTCTCAGCATGGACATGATGGCCGAGTGACATCGATTCGGTCATAGATCATTAATCGATTATGAATTGCACATAATTGCATGTTTCGTTAATATTAATATTTTATTCAATTAACTTATCTGTGTATTCGTCGTGTGTAGCATAATAAAATTTTTTATACATATGAAAAATGTCTATATAAAATAATATCTTTATAAATAATTTTGATCCAGTCTTTGAAACAATATTTCGTCTTACCCCGATGCCTTTTATATGTAAAAATCATATGAGATTTTATATAAATATAAATACACGCGTATCCATGTATTTCTCCGATGGTATTTGTGTGTGTGTGTGTGTGCACGCGCGCGCGTGTAAACGCGCATAAAAGAATTTACCTTTTTTTAGTTTCGATTTGTTTCTGTCCTTGATTTATCAATCATCGATTGTTTTTTTTTTCTTTCTAGTACAGAATGCTCATTTTGTTATAATTCGTTATATTTTTCAAGATATATCGGAAACGTTGGATATAATGATTACCGTCAATAATTCGGTTGCAAGTATATTAGAAAGAATCATTTGCAAGATAGAAGTAGAAACGACTTCGGATAAAGAAATATCCCGATTTGCGACTAAACGAAAACTCGATGACATTGGAATGTCAAGTAAAAAAAGTAAACGTGCACGGTACGAAACGGTTGGTGTAGAAGAAATACATTGCCGTATATGTTATGATTCTAATCAGCAATTTCCTATCGTTTATCCGTGTAAATGCAAGGTTGGTTCATACAAATGTCACGATACTTTCGACATGCCGATACGAGATGACAAAGAATACAATATACATATATTATCGTATATCACTTATATTTACAAAATATGTACAAAATGTCCCGTTTCTTTACCTATTTTTGCCAATTAATACGCAGGGGCACATACACGCGCGCACGCACACGCACACACATATAAATGAAAAAAAAAAAAAAAAAAAAAAAGAAATAATATCGTCATTCGATACATAATTATCGAACCGCGATCCATTAGATTTTACAAATACGAGCTTATATTTGAGCATAGAAAAAAGAACGTAATTAAATATGAAAGTTTATAAAGTCTTAAAAAGCTAGATATGAGATTTAAATAATCTTCTTAGACGACTCTTTCGTCCATTTGAATTGTATTAACTATCGAAAAATAAATATGTCGGTAATACATTAAGATTGTATGTATTATTTACAGGGAACGATGGGCGCTATTCATGTAAAATGTTTGGAACATTGGTTGGAGGAAAGCAATAGAAATAGTTGTGAATTGTGCGGACACGTATTTCAAGTCGAACGGACGCCACGTTACAAAGCTATTACATCTATTATTATTTGGCTGTGCATTAGTCAACATCAACGCCAATTATACATGCGCAATTTGAGAACGGATTTACTTCGCTGTATCATTGTCACGCCAGTGACTATAATATGTTCATACATTTGCGTGGTCGGTGCTGACTTTTACGCAACGAATAATTATAATAATTTTCCCCCAGCACGATGGACCACTTATTCTTTGCTAGTAATGATGGCATTACTAATTTTCTCATATTTTCTATGGATATACATGGCAGTTCAGAATCATCAAAAGATTTGGTTCTATTGGTGGCAGAAAACAAGCGCGGTGAAAATTACATTGCCATTGCAGAATAAAACTTCGATAAACTATAAATCTAATATATCGCAAGTTTGATCGTTATTTGACAGTTAAAATTGCCGAGCGATATATGTAAATGCCATAAGTAATGGGAGAATTAGGATGCTCGTCGTTTTATAGAAATCTTGCCACGACTCAGTTGCGATATGTAAATCCTAACTTTGCTTCCATCCGAGATTTTTTTCACCCATATCTAAAGAAAGGGCATAAATTAAACCGATGATCACTATTTGCTATTATTTAAAATGCATCAAAATATAAAATCATTTGAAATGGTCGACATTAATCTTATTCTTATATCGATATTTAAGGAATACGTAGAATAATTCCACTTACAGCTTCCGTTCCAATCGCCGATATGTTCGCCGCGAATCTCGTCAAGTCCTGTCCCTCTACGTATACCGGTTGTCCACGATGGAACCTATGCGGTATTTCAAGTCGTTATACGATCCAACGTATATAAAAAAAGGAGAGATTTTTAACCGGACATTAATTCTACAAAAACATATACATAGGCAATAGACAACGCGTTACCATCTTCTTTCGTATAGGAGTTTTCCGCCTTCTATCCTTGTTTCCACTAGAGACGCATCGGCGGACGGCGAAATATGTTGAGATTGTATATTTACCGTATTGTAATGTGGAAGTACTACTATAAAAGTTTTTAAGTATCCATGAGTATTTAAAAAAAAAGGCATAGTATAGGCGAAAAGAACTTGCGAAATAATACCTGGTTTCCTTATCGTCGTTAAAATTTTACCCCGACTAATGGCCTTCAAATCGCTCTCTATTTCTTTTTCGTCCAAGAGATAGTTCAATTGCGCCGGGGGTGGTTTTCTACGTTTCTCCACCTTTTCGGGTACCGGATCGTTAGGTCGTCTACGCAATTTTCTCGTCATTACCGGCTTTACCTAGAAAATGATTAAAAATAATAGATCATTAAGTGTCTTGCGTTCTTTCGACTAAATACGCCTTGACATTTATAGCCTTATCCGTCGATCTTAACTAAATAACTCTACCTCCATGGAATCCCCGGTAAGTTCCATCGTATGGCGATCGGATTCTATCATTTTCCTTTTTTCTTCCATATCCGTTAGTAAGTTTTCTTTCAAATCTATTTTCTTTTCCTCAAATTCTTTAGCCGCTGCCTTCTTCTCGAGTATGTAATCTCTTTCTACCCATTCGGTCAAATAATCTCTATAGATTATATTCAAACGTAACCTAACGATGAGTAAAGTAATAAAACAAAAGAATGGGAGAGAGAAAAAAAACGCGGTTCGATCGATAAAACGCGTTACCTTTCTTTGTATTGCGCTTCCAAACGTTTTAGTTTGCGATTATACTCCGGATGAGTGCCGTCCTTCAGTTGTTGCAACTGCTTCTTTAAATTGGCCAATTTATCTTGATATACCCTAAAATCCGGCATTGTTTGTAAAATAAGTCGAGAGAGATCGATCTTGATATCTTCGAAGGAAAACAAATTCGTAACTCACTGTTCCTTTATTTCCGTATATTCTTCAGACTTTCCCATGTCGGTCTCGCTAGCTTCTTCCGTGTCTGTATATCGAATTATAATTTATATAATTTATCGCTAATAATTCAACAAAATTGTCAATTACCATGGACAATTCGATGGACAATACGATTAAAACGTTAACGACGGTATAACGATCATAGTAACAATAACGAATCTTATTTGAATAGATTTAAAATACAACGTACCCTCATCGCTATCGTCCTGTTCCTCCGCATCGCGATCTTCCTCGACATATTCTTCGTTATCTTCGTCAATGTCGTAATCCTCTTGGGCGTACATCGTCGAAAATGGTGAATTTTGATACGACATTGTCACTTAGAAATTAATATCATCTACATTCTCGGACTTAAAAGCTTCATGCTTTTAGGTTAGAGAAGTAAAAAATATCAACGATAAATCTTCCTTCGCGTGGCAAACACTTCCGTGTGCACAAACACGACATAGCGCAACATATTCTCATAACCGATCGTAGCATGCGACGTACGCTCGAAGATATTATAATCGCTATCTCTTTGTTACCTCGATCTTATGTATCCTTTTACGTGGATCGTCAATTTCACGAGAAATAAATGATAATTAATTTTCTATACAACGTAGATCCTTCGATATGTCTTTGACACGGTTGAACGAATTCGAGCATTTAAATAATTAATTATTTTCACTGTTTCATTATTAATCGAAATTAAATGTGCGACGCAGCTGCAGTATGAAAAATCGTTTGGCGCGAATTTTAAATTCGATTTCGTCGCGAGCCAAGATTATTAAGGCGGTTTACGCCAGTTGTGCGAACAGGCCTCTAATTCTTGACCAATTTTGACGTAGTTTTCGGCAAGGTCTCATTTTAAAGACGATAGTTCTATCCAGGACATATCTTTTTCGACTTCTCGAAGGTGCTCTTTTATCCGTGCACAAACTATTCTAGAAAAATGCCATTTTTCAACGGGATTTTTTGCAAAGAAAATAAAGCTCTTCGAAAAATTCGTAAAAGACACGTCCTTAATCGAACCTTATAATCCTTAAAATGAGACCCCGTTCATCAAAATCGGTCAGAAATTACGTATGTTTTCATTGACTGCGTAAACCAGGGTCAAAGCAGGATCAAAGCGAATAGCCTTAATCTTTTTTACCGCTAGGTTGCGCTTCGATCGCAATTTCGATACGCACCTAACGTTCCGCGAAGTTCTGTAATAAGATTTTATTTGATTCTAGTTGATTTTACCGTTCACCGCATCGCACTTTTATCAATTGGTATAAATTGTTCTGTTGCTAAGTCCCCTATCACGTGATACGTGTACGTATAACGATTTTTCATATTCTCCTTTTATCCTTTGATATAAAGATCCGTATAAAGTTAATTTTAACCTATAGAATTAACACAAAGAGATAATTAATTAAATTAATTAAAATAATTGAAATATTTGATACTTGTCTATTATATCGATAAAAGTATACGACGTATAACTTGCATTAAATATAAGTTAAATATAAAATTTGATAAGAGTGGCAGAGTATAAGTGAAACCTACGTATAATTTGTATTATTTTAAGGTTACTAAAATATAAGATATATATATTGTCAGAATGCAATCTAATATTCAGGAAGGTTTTTCCACAAAAGCCATTCACGCTGGTCAAGATCCGGCGCAATGGAGTCATTGGTCGTTAGTTCCACCCTTAGTAATGTCTACCACCTTTCAACAGAATGGTCCGGCGGAACATAACGTAAATCAAAGAAATGAAATAAAGTTCGATGAGCGTGTATATATTTTAGACGAGTTACAAATTATATACGTAGGAATGTTTCTTAGGGTTACGAGTACGGCAGAAGCGGTAACCCGACGCGCAATGTATTAGAAACATGTTTAGCGGCGATAGAAGGTGGAACACATGGTTTTGCTTTTTCATCCGGTTTGGGAGCAATCACGGCTATAACCGGTTTACTGCAAACCGGAGATCACATAATTTCTGGAGATGACATATACGGTGGAACTAATCGTCTTTTTCAAAAGTGCTTAATTAAACAAGGTATCGAAATTTCTTTTGTCGACCTGACGGACACAAAAAATCTCTTAGCTGCTGTACGATCAAATACCAAGGTCGGTCTATTGAAATGAAATATTCTAACAAATTTTTTCTTCGTAACGTATATATAAGTACGTACGTGTATTTTCAAATGTAACTTTGAAATCTGGACATTGTTTTTTTAGATGGTTTGGCTGGAGACACCTACAAATCCTTTATTAAAATTAGCAGATATCGAAGAAGTCGCAAATGTTTTGAAGTCTAAGAGTTTGGATATCATTTTGATAGTCGATAATACTTTTCTAACGTGTTATTATCAAGTGAGTGATATAATTTGGCAGATATCGTTCCTGTAAAACCTAAACTTTCATATATATATATATATATATATATATATATATATATATATATATTTGCTAGAAACCGTTGGAGCTCGGAGCTGATCTCGTAGTATATTCTTTAACGAAATATATGAACGGACATTCGGATATTATCATGGGTGCGGTAATTACAAGGAGAGATGATTTAGCTGAAAAACTTCGTTTCCTACAAAATGGTACGTGAACCTATCGACGCGATGTACTTTTACTAATTATATATTTTAATATTACAGCAATGGGAATAGTTCCATCGCCTTTTGATTGTGCAATGGTCAATCGTAGTTTAAAAACTTTAGAAATTAGAATGCAACAGCATATGAAAAATGGATTAGCCGTTGCCAAATTTTTGGATAAGCATCCTCAGGTGGATAAAGTTATTCACCCTTGTATGTATTGGTTTTATGTTGATAGCGTACGTTGTTTCGTCGTCTCGTTTTTATAAATTATCCAACGACATTCTTGTGCGCGTCGTACTAATTAAGCATAGTTTGATGATAACAATATTTTCAGACCTCCCGTCTCATCCGCAGTATCAACTTGCTCTTAAACAATCGACGGGTCACAGCGGCATAGTTTCGTTTTATATTAAAGGAAATGCTAAAAAATTTTTGAAAAGTCTTAAATTATTTGCTTTAGCAGAATCGCTCGGTGGTTATGAATCATTGGCGGAATTACCGTAAGTGCGACTGTATAATAGAGATATATTAAAGGTTTATTATTAATTTTAACGTTATATAATATTTTATTTATTTATAGATCCGTTATGACGCACGCTTCTGTCCCAGAAGTCACAAGGAATGAACTGGGAATCACGGATCAGTTAATTCGTTTATCCGTCGGACTTGAAACGGAAAAAGATTTGTTGGCAGATCTTAATCAAGCTTTAGAAGCTTCTCAATGATAGGAGAAATTATTATTCGCTTGTAATTATTTTCAAATAACGTAATATTTTAAGTACACGTCGCAGATGGCCAACGTAGAAACTGCGTAACGCGCGCGTATATCGTCGGCCTTTCTGTTAATATCGGTTAGAATGGAAAGAAAGAGAGATATAAATTATTAGAAATTATTTTTTTAAAGAACGTTTAATATAACACATTCCGATAATCACAAGCCACATGAGAATGCAATAGTGCTATATTTTGCTATGTGCTTTGTATTGGTTTTTAAGATCGTGAATATACTTTTCTTTTTTTTTCTTATATATATATATATATATATAAATAACTGCTGCTATTAGTTTCATTATTATTCGTTATTATTTAAAAAGGAAAATAAGTAACAAATTAGTCGATGTAAATTTCCTTGCAATCGCATATCTATGTACATACATGGATTTTTACATTTATTTATATCCATATATTGCTACTACAAAAAAATTGCCAAATATAGTCTTTTATTTACACGTGCGTAAACTTTTATCGAATATAAATAAGTAAATCTAATGTTTCCTGTAAGGAAATGTAAATATCATTCAGAAAAAGTTATATATCTTATCCCGTTCTATAGTTTTTTTTTTTTTTTAACCAATCTATAATTTGACCGAATTAGATTTATGAATGTTCCTTAAAACTTTAAAAGAAAACGATAAAAATAAAGGATAAAAAAGAAAGAAAGACTGAATGAATCGTATTCGTAACTACCTCTTATGAATTTTCAAATCAAGAGCATGAATTAGGAAAAAAATTAAACTCCATAAAACGTGTAACGTTAAAAAGAAAAAATATATGAGGCAACGAACAATGTTATATGGTATCGGTATTTATATAAATCTTTATTGATTTTGAAATTTTATTACTGTAAATTAATTTTCGAAGTATGTCGTAATTTAGCAGTTTTAATCCTATCGTATTCTTGCGCTTGGTTGTATAATAAGACGCCCGCTATTACGGCACAAGTTCCAAGGGCCGATAAACCGGTTACTGAATTATTGAACAGTAAAACCGAGAGCCATATTAAAAAAGCTCTTTTCGCTGTATTAGCAACGCTGTAAAATGGATAATGATAAGTAAAGTCATAGAGATGAAAACTATTCATATTATTTGTCTACTTATTGAACGTTTATAAAATTATTCTACCTACCTGTGCGTCACAGGACTGATATAGTCCATAAGTACGTACGCCGTAATACTTTGAAAATGGAAGAATACGCCATTCAAGAGAAATGCCGCAAATATCTTAAAACTTAGGGAATGCTCGAGAGCCGGCAAATCTACTAGTAGAATTGACACTGGTATTTGTACCACGACCGATGCTAAACTCGTATAAAATTGTAATTCTGCTGGTCTAGAATTATATGAGATATTAAGTAATGCTGATATATATATATATATATCTATTTGAAATATAAATAAATTACAGGGTATGTAACGTGTTTGCGCGTTAATTTAGGACGTAGTAGACGGTTCGATACAGAGAGCGACTCGGAGTCATAACTTACGTATATTTGAAATTGTCTCCGCTGATCAACATTTTCGAGTAAACATTTTGAAGACACTCGGTCATGTTGGTGGCCATGGCGGCGATAAATCCTCGTAAATCGAAACTAATTTCATTTACCGAGCATAAAGCTAGACCACCCATTACAGGGATTAAAGATAAATTTACGTATAAACCGGTGTGTTCTCCTATAATAGAAACGTCGATAGCTTTAACTCGGAGGATTGTATCGCGTGGTAATGTAAATAATTATAAGGGAAAGATAGAAAAGTAGTCTTACCTAATAAATATCTGCTAATAAGGACGGTAAAAAGTGGTGCGCTACTCTTGATAGTTTCCGTAAAGCTTACCGCCACGTAATTGAGCGATACTAATCCTAAAACTACGGTCGTAAACCTTGTACATCCGACCAGTATCATGTGTTTATAGAAACCAGGCGGTCGCATCAAACGCGAACTGGCCTTATACATGCCACAGGGAAAATACATTTGTATAAATCCACAAATTGCGGTCATTAACATTTGACAGGCACCTGTAAAGTAGAACAAATCGCATTTCTAAGAGAATATTATTTTTCCATGGCAATATAAAATTTGGCAACTTATCGATGCTCGTAAAATATCTTACCCAAAATAGTTGGATTGCCTTCCATGTATGACAATATGTATTTGTTTAAAAATAATGTACAACCACTGAAGACGTACCATAACGTTAGGAATAATAATGCCCTTGGATTAAATAAACCGCCCTTTACATCGTTCGTCAATATAACTATTTCCTCCCGTTTTTTAACGTGTTCCGTGTATTGCTTCCCGTGGGTTTCGTGCACCATCGACAATTCTTCGGTGTCGTGAGGGACACTTTGCGCGTAATTAATACGAACGGAATGATTTTCCATCACACCTTTAGCATTTATGACATTACGTACGATTTATAATAAATATTATATTATATTCTAACGAATTTACGTTCTTCCGCATTTCTATCAGAAAACTGAACAACATCGGCTCTTATTGGCAATCAGTATACGTCGGCTGATATCGATGGGGGAGTAGTGGTAGGTGCATTTGTTTATGTTCATACTTAGGTTATGCTAAGCGAACTACACTTATCGTTCAAACTTTTTCTACAGACGTAAGGCGTGACGCGAGACGAGCCGCGATAATCGATAATTAACGTTCGTGCACGGATTTCAATTTGCCACTTCATAATAATTCATCAAGTTCGCATCTTTCGTCAACGATGCCTCGCGACTCGACATTAAATCGATCATGCGTCCGAGGCACTGAGCTTTCACCGCTATGCGAGAGCCACGCGAGTTTATAACGTATCTACTGGTCGAGCGACCAATCGCGTTATTCGATTTCTTTTACCCAAGGAGAGAGGCCAAGAGGGCAAAGAAATAAATCAAAAAAATGTCAAAGAAAAATGTATATAAATTCGGTCGCGATTCCGCAACGGTATTGTAACTTATTTATTATTTCCTCGTCGAGGGGGAGGGAGCGGGGGGTAGAGCAAAGAAAGTTTCCGTTGTCGCGCAACGAATCGGTATAATAGACGTAAATATGATAAAAAGCTTGTCAATATTTTTATTATTTATTGTACGATATAAATGTATGTACGATATAAATGTATACGTAGCGCGAGATGCAGATCGTTCTTTATTCCCTTTATTTCATTATCTCGTCTAAATACCTTTCGCGTAGATCATCGGATACCGTTTGGAATCGCAATGAGAGAGAGAGAGAGAAACAACAAGAAATAATCTCAGAGCTCTATTTTACGTTTATCATTCCGAATGTCCGATTCATTCGATTCGTCCGAGAACCTTTGTAAAAATTCACGGTAGGCTAGAATCGCTACGTTTCTTCCACCTATCGCACTCATTTCCATAGCACTGGCTGCCCATTCGATGGCGTTAACGTGATAAAGGCCATCGTAAAGTTTAAATTTATCCGATCGTACGTTCGTAGAATATCGTGGGTATGCCTTCCAAATCGTTTCCTTCACTTCTTCGATCTAAAATAGACGTGTACGATATAAAAGTCTATTAAAATAATTAGTTGATATTTAGAGGAATAGAATGGGCATACATCGAGGAAAATGTTGTGCAAATCGTGCAAGGGTAAGGAGGTATTGCTAAAAATCTTCCATATTTTGGAATCAACTTCGGTCGGACCATCGACCGTCTCTACTTTTCCAACGGAATGAATTTGCGTGCTGGAATTGCAACTCAATACGCTATCCAATTCTTGTTCGAGTCCAAAATAATTTGGATTCAAATTCCCTTTTACAAAGGTCGCGACAACCGTCTGATATTCTCCTAAAAATTGAAAACCGTCCACGGGGAATTCCTCGAACGTAATCCGCATCTTCTGATCTTCCGTTAACGGAGTCGCAATGACGACCAAGTCATAGTGATTTTTCATAACGTCCAAATTATCTGAAAAAAGATAATCGCGAAAAAGATATTTCGTGATCTTTTGCCGAGCGGTAAAAGAAAAGTTTTCGATCACTGACCTTCGCTCGAATATTCTACTTCGTAAATCGGAAAGTTATTCGCAGTCGTGTAACGGATCTTGTTAACGTAAGAAGACACTACGTTAACGTTAACGTTTCTATATATCAGGTGTTCTGGCACCTAAAATAACAAAGCGAGATAAAACGTCGCGGAGCGCCTTATTTCCTAACCGGAGACATTACTTTCTTGTTTCCCCCTTTAACCGCCCATAGATTTCCGATAGCCGCGGCGAGCGTCACGTAACCGACGAAACTGTGAACGGCGGTCGTTTGTCCGTAATCCACCAACAAAGGTGCTTGGACCAACTCGTCGATCAATTTCTCCGCGTATCCCAAGCTTAAAAGGTGTTCTTTAAGGGACACTCGCAATAGCTCGGGAAAGTTCTCGTTCATGGCCTTTAGCATAGAGTTCAAGTCGACGAAGGACCGACCCATATTTTGTAGGTGGTAAATTTGAGCGAAATCGGCCAATATAGAGCTTATATAACTAAAAGAGAAGATTTATTCGGTTATCGACGTCGTATATACGGAGGAAGAAAACGTATACCTGCTAAGTTTAAACGGTTGTATGCCGTATTTATATATTAATTTAGCTAAAGTAAACATTCTGGAATGACTTTCTTCGAAGACAATTTCCGTACCGTCCCATACGCCAGATCTTTGCTCTCTGGTAGGTCTGTGCTCCATTCCTACAAGAGAGTATTACGAGAAAAAGACGATGCGTCGTCGTAATTAAAATATTAATTAATAAATGTCATGGGACGTACCAAGTAAATTTACAAATTCTTTCATGTATTTGTTATCCTGGTGTATGATCGAACCTCCAGCTTCGTACTCGTTATCGTCAATTTTTATCGTCGCCAAACGACCACCGATCTTATTGCCCTCGTAAAGGTCAATTTTTAAATCATTGTTGAATAATTCGGTGAGAAAATGCGTGGTCGAAGCAGCTCCTATGCCTCCGCCAATAACGGCTAGATCGCACGTGACGGTATTGAAAGAAAGAAGGAAAGAAAGAAAGAAAGAAGGAAGGAAAAAATGTTACAATATTAATAATTCGACATTACGCGTGCGCGCTAAGCAAATAATATATCCCTTACCAATTTTTGGCGTTTGTATCTTCGAGGAGAATGCGTGCTTCAGTAGAAAACTTGCTAAAAGCGGTAAAAAATAACGATGCATATTTAATTTCTAAAATTACGATGTATGTATAGAAAAGGAGTGCGCTGAGGAAATGTATCAATTGAAAATGTCTGCCCGTGTTATTTATTCGATACAGGCATTGGGTTCGTACGGTATCCAATAGAAAAAAAGAAAAAAAAAAAAAAAAACAAATATATCTTTTCTCGTGCGTTCGGCAAATTCGCGAGGTTACGTCTTTGACACGGACGAGCCGCCGTCGGAGGAGCGCGCGTGCGCGCCTTTTAGGAAGCAACGCCATCTTCGTCGCTCGCGTACATACTTCGGTTTCAATTATCCGACGTAACGTCGAACGATCAAATTTGACCGTCGTCGTCGTCGTATCGAACCTTTTACGCAGTTTTACGTATTTACGAGAGAACGTAAATCTTGAAATCTTTGAACGGTAAAGCGAGCGAGCGAGCGCAAGACGATCGTTCGATCGATAAATTAGATACGCTTCGACTATCAATGCGTCGCATAATATTCACTTTTTCATCTAATCGTAAGTACGATTAAGAAGAGTCTTAACGCGAGTACATATGTAGAATAGAACGGCGTTACAACTCGTTCTCCTAGTTTTTATTCGAAAGACGAGTAGCTCGTCGAGACACTTTCGTTAAAAGCGGTATAACGTAAGGTATAGTTTTTGCAAGGTGGGGTGGTCCCTCGTCGCGGACTTATTTTACCTTCGAGGCGTATACACATGTATGCATATACGTGTGTGTATTCGTTTGAAAAAAACAGATGAGTTGCGTTTATTTAAATATACGACTCATTGTTTTTCTCGTAGCTTTCGTAAGAAAAAGTTGTAAGCTCGAGGACGGCACTTTGGTTCCTGTATTCGCGCACGTTCTACATTCTATATTCGTGCTTTTACGAACGAACCGTGCGAAGCGAAACGAAACTTCTTTGCGTTTAAACTATTTCCGGAAGCGACGCTCCTATAAGATTATGTATTTTATGTGTACATCGAGTACATGAGAGTAACGTAAAACAACGGAAGGTCGTAACAGCGATACAACAACGATCCGCGATATAATTAGGTTCTACGAGTTCTTTAGAACGTAGATCGGTAAGTATATTTTCATCGTCGTTATGCGGGTCGAAAGTTGTGCTCGGTGGTCGGTTTTCGACGACGACGACGACGACGACGACGACGACGACGACGACGAGTCGATACGAGAGATACGTACGATCGGTCCGACGTATTAAAAGCTATTTAAAAACGGACGATTACTTGGAATTGGAAAAAAAAATAGAAGAAAAAAAAGCTAAACCGATAGAACGAGGCGAATACGTGTCTCATAAATAAGGACGATACGGTTTGTTACCTTATCTTGGGGAAGCAAATTTATTTTGATTTCGCCGATAAGCATCCGATCGTAGCTCATTCGCGTTTGTTTGCTCGGCCCACATATCGTCGGTTTTATTTTCATTCGGTGTTCGTTACTTTTCCTCGGATTACCGATCGAATTTTTCGATCGAAAAGAGGCGATTTCGGGAGACCGCTAGACGAAATAATATCGCGTTCGGCCTAAATATCTATTATACGTGCCAACTTGGAATCCCTTTGGAGACGTCTCTTTGTTGGCGGGCAGACGCATCTCGTTTCGTTCGTTCTTCTTTTTTCCTTTCTTCGATTCGCCTCGCGAAACGGAGGAGAAGACGAGAAGAAGAAAAAAACAAAACGCGTGGGGGCGAAAAGTTCGTTTCGACGATTAAGCCGTTTAAAAAAGATCAGCTTTCGCGTCTGTTGCCGAGGCGAGGACGGTGATTGAGAGAGAGAGAGAGAGAGAGAGAGAGAGACGCGCGAATATCTCGAGAAACGGCGAGCCCTTATCTTTCCTTTCTTTCTTTCTTTCTTTCTTTTCGAAAGCCCTATCCTATCCGGGATATACGAGCGCGCGTACGTCGATACGCGAAACTCTATTCTTGAAAGGCGAGTTATATGGAAGTTGGTCGGACGAAAGCAAAACGTGGGAAACGTGTACGTGTAGTGGGGTATCTCTCGAGCAAAGGAAGATGAATGAAATCAAAAGAAAATTATTGATCGCTTTTTCGAGGGAGCCCAAAAAGGAGAAAAAGGAGGAAAGAAAGAAAGGAAAGATCGGTAGATTCGTACGTACGTATCCTCGTCTCCCGAGCGCCGGCATTGGCGTCTCCTTCGCCGCACGCCGCTCTTCGCTCTTACTTCTGGGGTGGGAGTGAAGCGAGAGAGAGAGAGAGAGAGAGAGAGAGAGAGAGCCGAGCGGGTTAACGAGACCAGGAGAAAGATGAAGCGAGACGATATAGGAAGTCGGTGGTGGGGGAAACAGCCGATCTGACCAGAGAGAGAGAGAGAGAGAGCGAGAGAGCGAGAGAGAGAGAGACACGTAGGAATCTGCAACACGGTGGGAGGAGCGCGAGTCGGAGAGAGAAAGAGAGAGGACCGATGGACTCGAAGGAGAGGGAAAAGCACGGTGCTTTTGAAAAAGTTTTATCTTGCGGCGCGCTTGGTCTCTCAGACGCTACCGAACGCCGGTACGGTGTTGCACGGTGCGTGCCGTGCTGCTTTCTTCGCTGTCGTCCCATCGGGAGAACATAGAGACAGGGAGGGAGGGAGAGAGAGAGAGAGAGAGGAGGAAGGACAGAGCAGAGATCATCGCGTGGTGGACCGTCTCGTCGCATAGTCCTCGCGCACACCCTACCCATACCGATCACCGGTCCTCCACTTTTTATTCCTTCTATCGTTATTGGCCACTCGTTCGCAACGACGACGGACGGACGGACGGACGGACGGACGTCCGGATAATTGAAAGGAGACGACGTTCCTCGTCTCGCTCGTTCTTTTATCTATATATGCTTTGGGCGTCATGAGTCGTCGTTGAAGGATTCGTCGAAGTAAAGAGAGACGGACGAATAAAGAGAAAGAGATTGCAATTTAACGGGAGAAGAGGGCGAAGAGGTCGAGGAGTACTCTTTGCCTGTTATCGACGAAATGAAGAAGAACCGTGTTTTATTAAAGAGTGCGTTGCTCCTCCTGCTGATCGGCGCCGATCTACTCGTCTCCGCGTCCGAGGTGAGTCTCTACGATTTACATTCTTTTTTTCTTCTTCGTTTTTTTTGCTCGCCGGTTCCTTCGCGAACCGGACTCGAAGAGAAATAATCGTGGCTTCCTCGATTCGACCCACGTGTTATACTCTCCTCGAAATAGCTCGATTCCGTTGTTCTTCGAAAGATCGAACTCGAAAGGAATCTCTTTTATTTTCGGCTCGGCAATGGCTCGCGGCATCGAATTGATTTATCGCGTATACGTATATAAGCACGCACACGGGCGCACGCGTGCGTACGGCTTTTATTTTTTTTTTCCAATCAAATTTATGAGCAACGTTACGTACGCACTATGGAGCGACGTTTACGTTTTCTCCTCTACGGAGAGGCGTCGTCGTTCTTGCGTTTCCTCCATTAGTATTGTACTTATCTCGATAACTCGCGTTTCCGATATTTAAGTCGATAACGCGACTCGCGATCGTTTCGTAGAACGGCGTGCGCGACGGCTAAGATCAACAGGTACGTATGCGTACGCGCGTTCGAAGGACGATTGCTAAAAAAAGAAAAAAAAAAAAAAAAAAAAAAAAGAAAAAAGACTCGCTTCTCGTCGGAGAAACTTGTCATCTTCTCTTTGCAAAATCGAATCGTTATTCTCGACGACGAGACGAGAGAAACTCGCTGGATAGTCTCGATATGTTCCCTAACGAACGTGCGGATAATTCCTCGAGGTCGATTATATTCCGATCACACCTCCAACTTTGAGACAAGAAGGCGAGAGAGAGAGAGAGAGAGAGAGAGAGAGAGAGAGAGAGAGAGAGAAGCCACGTTTGTCGTCTGGCGGGCGTTAAGCATTACTCGCGCACCATCTCGAAATACACGAATAGAAAATTAACGAATAACCGGGATGCTTCGTATCGAGCGAAAGAGACGACACCGAAGAGATCGCGCATTCGTAACATATCGTTATATCTTTCAAAGATCTTGTTTCGTTCTTAAGGTCGATGGAATGAAATTCCGAGAGATAAAGGCGTCTATTTAAAAATCAGCCAGTATAATAATTCGGACGAGCGACGTTATCTGCCCGTGCCGCGATTCTCGATAATCGCGATATCGCCTTTCGTCATGGTGCGTGTACGCGGCCGAGCTCGTTCGATAAAATTACTTTTGCCGGATGCACGTTAACATCGAGAGACCTAACTTAATTGGAGAGATTATCGGAGGTTGAAAGTACTCGATTCGTTAACGACTCCGTTGACTCTCCGTCGATTTTTTCACGATCGCCGATCGAACGAGATCCTTGGTTACGAGCCGTGCGATAGTCCTTAAGGATCGGAAGGTTAGCTTTTATTTCGATATCGAACTCGACGAGACTATATTATCTTTCGACTTTTACGTTACCTCCCTGTGCGTATCGCTCGGCGTGCTACGCAAAGGGCTACGAATCTCTTTAGTTTCGGATCGTTCGTAGATTAATCGTAATTGGATCGCGCGAGGCGTCATCGATATATCCATTCACTCGACGACGCGGAGATTCGTCTAGAACGATTTTTTTCGCGACTCGGCGGCTAATTAGTTCTGAGAATTAAACGCGCTTCGCCAAAATTTCTTCGAAGCGGGCTTCTTTCTTTTTATTTATCTCGAGAGATCGCGCGTCACGCGTGACTCGCGCGCTTCTTCTATTTTGTCAGTTTTATCGGACGGCGTTAATCTTCGTAATTATCGCAGCGCGTAAACGATTCGGTATAATGTTATGTTCGAGTCGTCGTCGTCGTCGTCGTCGTCGTCGTCGTCGTTCGAACGAGGTCGAGCGAGCGTTACGCGCTGCGACCAAGTTACGATACCGACTCAAAGTCCTTTTCGAAACCCTCGTTGTCGTTTAGGGTAAAAAAATTTGGATCTTGAGATCGAACGACGATCCTTCGTAGATATCGAAAGGTAGATGTACGGGCCCGAGGATACGAACGATTTGTCGGGAAAAATTTGACGAAGAGGACGAATCTCGCGTGGCATCGTTCGCGCAACGTTCTCACGTTCGTGAAATACTTGTCCGAGAGGAAGGAGGACGGAGGGTAAAGGATATCGAGGAGGAAGAAGAGAAGGGGCGTTTCGGAGTACAAGGTTCCTTCATTATCGTATCCTTTTTCCTCGGACATCGACACGGATACGGTCGACGTGTGTTTTCGAGCGAAGAAACCTTTCGAATGGATACGGTATTTCGATTCGTTTGGGAAAAGGATGAGGGGAAGATTTGTACCTTATGAAAAATATGGTAATGCAGGTGGCTTTTCGCTGGCGGGGCTTTCGAATCGCGACCGTTTTCTCTTCTTCCTTTATACTCGAACTCGGCAAACGTGCGTTCCCGTACGAACGTAGTCGCGCTGCGAGAATATTTATATTACGGCTACGAGAGAGAGAGAGAGAGAGAGAGAGAGAATGTCCGCGAGAGCATCGGAATTGTACGGTGAAAAGATCGACCGAGGAAGGGAAAATTTAAGGCTTCCGGACGAGACGCAATTCGAGCGCGGGTAATTTGAAAACTTGCAACGATGTCTTACGACTACGCCAGAAATATACCGAGTGTACCCTTACCTATAGGGATAAACGATATTCTTTGTACCGATGATCGTGGTGCTTCTCTTTTCCTTCGAGCTCTCCCTCCAAATGAACTTTCTTTCCTTTATCTCTCTCTCTCTCTCTCTCTCTCTCTCCCCCTCTCTGCCTCGTTCGTCTTTCTCTCGCGCGTAAAAAAGTGGTACGCGCGTAATTAATTCCTCGTTTGTCGGAAGACATTGTCCTCAAATATCGTCGTTCTCGACGAGATTGCCTAATTTTTGGTCGCCTTCGTCCGCTCGTCCGCTCGTCCGCTCGTCCGCTCGTCCGCGGTCGAGTAACGATTCGACGAGTAAATCAGTATTTTTGGAGTCGAAGGAACCCTAACCGGTTGTCGCGTATACACGGTCTTACGTAAATCGTCGTCAGGGTCGTCGAAAAAGTAACGCGCTGTGGTACGGAGAGAGAAAAGGAAGAAAGAGAGAGAGAGAGAGAGGGAGAGAGAAAAGAAAGAAAATAAAAAGGCAAGAGCAGAGATCGCAAGAAAGATATAAATGCACGGGAGACATTGCGAGTCTCCTCCGCGATAAATCGCTTACCTCACCGTGCAAAGTCCATTGGTACTTGACTGGTAACGGTCGACGTTACGACGTTTTTTAATGACCGTTATGAATGATTTATTCGTTATATTATTATTTACATAGATATAGCTACGCGTACGGGGCGATACGTACGCGTAACGATTTTCTTTTATAGATAAATCTTGATTCGAACGTGCTCGAGATCGAAAATGACCAACCTGTACGTGGATACGTCGTCACGGTATATTACGTACGAAAGAGATGCGGAGAGAGGGAGGGAGCTCGATACGGATATTTCGATTCGTATTATGGCGCGGTCCAGGTTTAGGGCACTCGAAACGGCGCATTCGAGTACACGAGCACATCCTCGTGGAAGTACTTTTTCATTCCCGAGTACCGGCACTCGAGTGCCGCTCGAGCGCCACTTTCAAGTGCCTTATCGTCAGAAGGGATCTACTTCTTTTAACGTGTCCATTCGCACCCGCGACGTTTTTCACACTGACCGCGCTTTGACTTTTTGCGGTATAAGACAGAGACACCAAACTTGCTCTTTCTACGCTTTTCCTTTCTTCTTTTCTTTCGCGTTCGCCAAACGTACATTTCTCTCTTTTTTTTTTTTTTTTTTTTTTCTTTTAACGCGCCAAATTTGTTCCTTTCCCTTTACCAAAGACCCGTCGTGTTTTTCCATTTCATAACGTACTCCGTAAAACAAATCATCGTCGATCCTTCTAGTCGGCGTGAAAAACTAATCGGACACCTCTATGCGGTTTCCGAGGAGATAATTGACGCTCAAAGTGGGTCGAGTACGTCGAGAAACATTCGATAAGATGTTTATCTTCTCGTTCGACGTTAAATTATAAAACGACGAATGGGAAGGATTTCGTGGAAAAAAAAAAATCTTTCGTCCGACTAAGTATCCAAGGCGGCGGATAAATATTTACGTGGATAGAGATAAAATGGGAAGCTGCGGAGGGAGGAGGTATATTTGCCGGTACAATGCAAGCCGGCGGTTCGATCGATTTTTCGGCTAATCCCGATTGGGACCCTCCTTAATAACGATAGTCGGTTATCGTTTTTCTTATCCGATCGCACGCTCTTCTGAAATCGTCTCACGAAATACGCAGAGATACGGTTACGATCGCAACTGTCCCTCTTTTCTCACAGTATCGTCGTAACATCGATTATCTCTTTAATCGTATATGGACGGGCGAAATTGCGCGACCGACCGTGAAATCAAAGGAGAACGAATATTTGCGGAAGTTAACGGTATCGCGTTACGGTCAACCCTTCCCGAAGGATCGCGAAGGAGCGAAACGAAAGAGAGAAGGCTCTTGTACTTTTCCTCGAATAGAGTAACTTCGATGCCCGGTCAGGTAGGATCCTTTCGAGAGTTCTCCCGCATCTCTACGCATGTACCGATAAACAAACGCGTCGCGCGTCGCCCGTCGCCCGTCGCGCGTCGACCGTCGAGAGCGTCGAGAGTCGTCGAGAGCGTCCACTCGTCCACAGTCAGTTTGTCCTTTCTTCTTTCTCTACTTTTATTTGAAAGAAAATCATTATCGCGCGTAGGCGTGCCGCGTATGTGCTCGCACGACCCAGACGCTACGAATAAGAGGGATTAAGCGCATCGTGACCGTGTCGAGAGAGAGAGAGAGGGAGAGAGAGAGCGCGCGCGAGGGAGGGAGGAAGGGAAGGAGCCTCGTTTGCTTGACGAACAAAGAGCGTGTTCGAGGAGAAAGCACGTTGTACGAGAATAAAAAGGGAAGAGAGAGAGAGAGAGAGAGAGAGAGAGACGTTAGGACGATCGCGTCTTAAACGTGTGGGCGAGTCAAACTGGTTTTCACGTTCGCGTGTCCATGGAAAGAAAGGAGAAGAAAGAAGGAGGAAGGTCTTGGAAACGAAAAGCAAGAGCGAAGGCGACTTTCGTACGTACCGCGCGGTGCTCTCCATGGCAACAACGCGAGTTGGTCTCTCGTTTAACGCGCATACTTATGTACTACGTATGACTCTCTCTCTCTCTCTCTCTCTCTCTCTCCTCTCCTCTCGCCCTTTTTCCACGTACTCCTCTTTCTTCGCCTCCACCGCCCATGCCACCTCCGCCGCCCCCGCTACTTCCGTTGACGATTCCGACACTCTGCGATATCGCCGAGTGATAACGCTACGCAACGGCGCAATATCAAGTGCTATTTGGCGAGGCAAAAGATTGATATCGTAATCATAGAATTAGCTAGAAACAAAGATTTGTAGGATTTCCAACATTTTATATTTAGTCGGAGTTGGAAGGATTAACGGTACGATGCAAAGTTTTATGGGAGTGTTTCATCGAGACCCCATGGCAACGTCGGAGTCGAAAAAAGCTCGTGCGGACACGTGCGGCTGCCCGTCGTCTCTTTATCTTCTTTATTTCGTATTTCTTTCTCCGATTCTCGCTAGGGAAAGCAATGGCGAATAACGATAGTTCGTACCGATCAGATTTTAATCTCATCCTTCGAAAAATCTTTTTGCCAACGTCCTTGCGCGTTATGAGAGAGAGAGAGAGAGAGAGACAAGAGATCTTTACGACGCGAGACGACGGTCGATGTAGACGAGTAGATAGAAAGAAAAAAGGAAAAACATTCCTCGGGAAAAGAACGTTGCGAATTGGGTGGCTTGATTTCGATAGGAAGGAAACGTGGAATTCGTCAAATGTAAGGACGGGTGTCAGGTGTGCGTCGGAATATTGCGATGGTTCGATTTACCATTCGTTTCCCCTCGATCCGACACGCATTGTTCGCAAGGATCTTTGCGTTATTCGATCGCGATTTCTACAGGAATATTAGAGATTCATAGGGTGTGAATAATGTAAACGATATTCGAACGTATGTAAATCCGATTAGGATATTTTCTTCCTTTTCTTCGATCGGCCTAAAGTTGCCTTATTTCGCACGCATAAACCTATCTATAGAGTTAGTTGTAGGGTCGTACGGGGAGACAGCTACTCGGATAGGTAAGCGCATAGGTCGAATGTCGTTGAAATTTCACGTCCGTTTATTTTTCAGAGAACAGCGCGGTGCCGAACGGACGCAAAAGTATTTGAGGTATTAGGTCGCCGAAAACTTGGCGATTCCTCGAATTTGCCGTTGCTACGTTCTATATCGTCCGTTTAACGGGACGCACGGTTTCCTCTCGAGATCGTAAAGCATATTTTTAGATACTCTCGCGTCAGGCCTCTACGAAGGGGCGTTATAAAGACGAATTTTTTTTACATTCGATTCGAATCGTCGATCCAGGCCTTCTTTCGAATTTCAAACTGTACGAGAAAACGTTAACGTTCGTACTTTTACGACGTTTGCTGGGGTCTGCACCAAAGTCAAGGTCGGGGGGTTCTCGGGATATCGTGCGCACGTGTCAGTCAATAACGATTTGGCGCCGTGGCGAGGCCCTTGCCCAGCGGGAGGGATTGCCGATTCTTGGAACGTCGTTTCGACAGAAGATTTGCGTATTCGCGCGGAAAAGAAAAAGGTTTCGCTCGACTCGTGTCTTTCTAATCACAAGATCGAGTCTTTTCTTTCTTTTCTTTTTTCTTCTTTTTTTTTCTTTTTTTTCTTTTTTTTCTTTTTTTTCTTTTTTTTCTTTTTTTTCTTTTTTTTCTTTTTTTTTCTAAGGCTTGAACGACTCGGAAGGTCTCGGAACGACGTGGCATTATCCAGCCGCGAAAGTTGGTCATTAGCGAACGCTTAACCGTCGCGCGTACGCGCATAAGCACCGGCAAATACTGGCACTTCTCGGTCCGGCCAGGAACGGGCACTCTACGATCCTAATCACTCGCCATTCAGCGTAGCCGCTCTTGGCTAGGATCCTTGCCGAATGTCTCCTCGAATTCCTCGGCATTGACGAGTCAGAAGGAATCGCGAGATCCGTCGATTATAACGATCGCGCGTTGTAGGATTAGTTAGGTACCTGCATCGATGCGCCGGATTACGTATATCGAGGAAAGGAAAAAAGCAAAGGAAAGAAGAAAGAGAGAATTAACGCGATGTCCTCGTGTCTCGTTAGATCACGGTATTAAGTCGGTCGGTCGAGTTTTGGCTCGATAAGGCGATCCTCGTCGAATCACGTGGACGGCGAATGATTTTCAAAAGAATAAGACACGGTATCGATAAATTCAACGTTATCCGTGGTCATAAATCCACGAGGTGGTGCTGCGACCATTGTGGCTCGATGAAGCATGCTTAAGCCGATGCCGTTTGAAACTTATGTGCCGGCAATAAGCGACCGGTGGAATATGCGAACGTTCACGCTTATACTACGTTCCTGCGTTTCTACTCGAAATAACTCGCTCTAAACGTACTCGCGGGAGGACGAATCTTTTTTGTTTATTCGTACCGCGGATAGTATCCGATCGAGAGCATAGCGTTTTACGCGTTATCGCGCGGGTATGGCGTTTGAGTATTACTTTCTCGAAGCAATGAACGACGCATAGTCGATTGATTCTTAATAGACTCTCTGGGCCAATTAATCCGGTTAATGAGGCAAGTGCCTTTAACGAATTGCCGAGTAATTATCTCGTAGTAATATTCCGATAGATGGCGCGATAAATTTAAACGTATCTACGTACGCTCGTATTTGCGTAGCGTTCGACGTACGTATTTGACTATTCGAGAAAGAAGAAGGGCGAAGGAAGACGTGATCGGAGTAGAAGGAACGGATATGTCAGGAGGAAGAGACAGCGGGTGCTCGTCGTCGTCGTCGTCGTCGCCGTCGCCGTCGCCGTCGCCGTCCCTCCATACGATTCTATCTTTAGCTCGCGCGCTCTCTATATTCTCCTCCCGTCTCCTTTAGCCGTCTCATACTTTCCCTCTTCCTCTCCCGCGTCCCGTAAAACCACCGAGACTAATCGATCGATTTATGGATCATCCCGATTTCGAGTCGAGAGCATCGTCATACAAACCCATCGCCGTGTATTTATTTACAATGCGGGTAAAAATATCACCTATCCTTTTTATAATTAGGATATATTTCTTGTAATTTCTATAGGGAAAAGTAGGAAAGGAAGATAAATAAAATTGTCGCGAGGCATTACGAGGTAAAACGAACGAGAAGGGTCGCGTCAGGGTTTTGCGTCAGGGTTGCGATTTGCGGGGACTTTTGGAACAATTAGAATCCGTGAAAAGGCGCGCTTCGCCGGGGTAAGAGAGCTCGGGAGGGAACACGGTTCACGCGTTATCGCCGCGCCACCGCGGTCGGTGAAAAGAGAAAATCTGCTCGTTTCCACTCGTGTTTCTCGTTGAAAAAATCCCTTTTGCTTGAAGAGTCGGTATTCGGGTCGTGCGTCCTACATTCTGGCCAAGCGTCAAAGTTAATTGCAGGTGTTGAGGACGATTATGTGTCGTCACGGGGAGTTTGCGCGAACGCGAACGCTCTCTTTCCCTTGACACGACGAATTCAACAATTTATCGTCTATATTTTCTCGAACGTCGATGTATTTCACATAGACGCGCGACGCGTGTACGCCTTTTCGAAAAAAAAGAGCGTCTCCACCTACGTGGGTTAACCCCCGTACCGTTAATCATCGTACGTATGTACCGCGCGAGTCTCCATTTTCGAGATCGAACCCCACCGAGAAAAGTCTTTTCAACTTGGCGCGAGGCTGCCTTTCGGATGGAAACGGAGAGACAAAGAGAGTGTGTATATGAGGGTGTGAGAGAGAGAGAGAGAGAGAGAGAGAGAGAGGCGACGCGGACGTTTAACCGTTTGATTTTCACTTTTTAAAGAGAGTCTTTATCTCGGGCAAATCGATCGACCCGTCGATAGCAGACGCCTCTGATTGAACGATATAAAATGTATCGCGATACGAATTTCAACAAGTTCGTATTATGCGAGGTATAACATTTCTGGTAATTAACATCGTGACCATCGAAAGGATTCGCGAGAAAAACTCGTCGAAGCCATAGACGCGATTCGCCGTTATAGATATATTTTCAGAAAAGTCCGCTAATTAACATCTCCCTTAATTTTTCGCTATACCGGCTAGTTTAAATAACATACCTCGTTCGAATTACATCAAATATACGAGTAGAGTTTTATCTAATTTTATTCCAATTTATCATATTCATCGGATATTAATTATTTCGCTTTTGTCCAAAACTGAATTTTCCTTCTCTCTTCTCCCTTTCGCTCGCGCGTACCATTTTATTTTCTCTCGAGATGAGAATCGACCGAAAGTAGGTGGATAAAAAGTTGGCTCGGACAGGGGAGATATCGCGAATGTATTATGTCTTCGAGTTACTTTACTCGCTCGCGCCGTTACGTAGGAACAGGGATTATCGTTATCCCGCGAAGAACCTTCGTCAGCTTTTCTACTTCTCGGACGAGATAGAGAAACATCTTTGGCGCGTTCTATTTTCTTCCTTAGGACTTTCCTTCGAATATAGAGAAAGTACGAGATAACGATATGTCGTCGTTGTTTGTTTTTTTTTTTTTTTCTTCTTTTTTTCCTACGTACTCACGTACCCACGTACCCGCGTAACACGTAGCGATATAACGTAGGACGAACATACCTGGGTACCGTTAATTATTGGGATCGTTAACCTTTCGCGGACGATCGTTTTGAGAATCTTGGTAAAAAAATTTGCTTCGCGAAACGGATGTATAGGAAGCGTGGGTATGTAATGGAACAAAAGCGCGCTCCGTATTTTCTCGTTTATTTCGAGCACATCCGTCATGCGCGTTTCCCAAAAAAGTTTCTTCTTCGGCTACTACGCGGGGCTCTATAAATAAGCGCTTACAAAATGGTCTCGTATATTATATGTACCTATATCTAGAAAAAGGGGACATTTCGATTAATGGATAAACATTTTTTTTTATTCGTTCGTCAATACCGTTGTTATCGAGAACACGTTCCTCTTTCCACGTTCTTCCTCTTCTCTTCTCTTCGTTTTTCACGACACGCTCTCGCAGATTTCACTTATCGCGTAATTCCTCTTACACATTCATATACGTACTCGTTAGCCGATTCCAATTCGTACATTTTTTTTTGCCATACGTTTTTTCGTTCGCGGTGATATCTCCCATTCCTGGCAAATCTTTTTTTTTTTTAACGAAACGAGAGAATAGCTACGTGCGTCGAAAATGTACGACTCGATTCGAGCTTTTATCGCAAATTATAATTTCTCATTGCGGCGAAATCTTTTAAATAAACGAGAACGTCCTGGTAACTAATTTAATCGTTTAATCGCAAAATATAGAATTCCGCATAGCGTTAATACAATTTATTTCCGCGAACCGCGATTCGTTCCGTATTCGAGCGTGAGTCCCGATTCGAGCGTGAGCGAGAGAGAGAGAGAGAGAGAGAGAGAGAGAGAGAGAAAGAAAACGTGTTTTCCCGGGACTTGACCCGTTTCTCGGCCGCGAACGTTGTTTGTCTCGACGAGAATTATCTCGGAATTCTCTCCGATGAATGTGTAGAAATAGATGTATCGCGAGAGAAGAATAAAGAAAAAGGTCGCGCGAGAGACGGTTGTACGTCGAAGAAACGACGATAGAAATTTGTATTTTTATTATTTATCCCCGTAGCAACTCGGAGGAACAGGAGTTATCTCGTTCGGAGTTATATCGCGACGCGCAGATATGCCTTCTCCGAAAAGTCCCAATCTTCTTCGTTGCGCAATTCTCCTCGAGACCGATGATACCATTGATATTTGACTTGGAGAAAGTATTACGCGGACGCGTCGCGTTTCATAATCTTACGCCGAGCCGATGCAAAGCGCTACCATATACGGTCGAGAATCCTTCGAAGCGCGAGTTTCGTCGAGACGTCACATTTTTGTCTTTTTCTCTTTATCGACACCTTTGCTGCTGACTCGAGAAAGCGCGAGTCATCGCGACGCTTACGCGAGGGAAAGAAGGAATCATTTCCGCCGGACGTTCCGGGCACTTTTTTTTTCCACCCCTCCCCCTTCCTCTCGCTACTTTTTCGTTTCTTTTCCTCTCCGACATGGCAAATATCTCGTCTAGCGCGGAAACGGAAAGATAAGTTTCCCACTCGAGGCGCGATGCGACGACGACGACGACGACGTACGAGTCGAACGGGACCTCGGACCGACCTTTCGTTCGTATCTTAGCGCGATCGAGAGAAATCGAAACGACGAAGGATCGATTTAATGGTGGACGCGAGGATGGCGTCGAGAGACGCAGAAGGAGTCCCAAATTCGGTTTTCGACCTTCGTGATCGAAGAATATTCCGTGATCGCGTTGTTGCCGAGCCAGGGTCGAGCGAGCGAGCGAGCGAGCGAGCGAGCACACGTGGCTCAGGGCGAATACACTAAAAGGAAAAGGTGATATTGCGTAAGATCCTGTGTGTTTGCTGTCTCTCCTCTTCGATGAGTCATACCGGGACGATGCTACATCGAGGATTCTCGATCGATTCGCTCGACGGCGTCGATCGGCCACGGTAATAAGCGGTAATAATAATATATCGGGGATCGATAATAATCGGGCAAAAATGAAATATCGAAAGTAAAGAAATTTAGGCGAATTTATATAGGGACGCGCTCGGGCGAATGGGGTAGTACGCGACGGGACGAGACGGCGGGACGAGAGACTAAGAGTAACGAATCGTGACGCGATCCGCCGGACCATTTCCATCTACGTTTTCGAGACGTCGATCGAGAAATCGCTAGAGAAATCGCTAGAGAAATCGCTAGAGAAATGTTTGTAGAGGAAAGGAGGGCCAGCATCGACTCGAGAATACCAACGATAAGGGATTGCGAATGCTCGATATTGATATCGTCATTGTCGAGAATCATGATTATTAAACGAGTGAGCAACGATCGCAAATAGAACAGGTAGAGAAGGAGAATTTAAATATTCTCTATCGTTGGAACGGAGTCACCGGATCGATGATGTCATGGCGAATATGACGTAAGTTGAAAATAAACGTCCAAGCGTTCCTCGTCTTTGCCCTATGTAAACCTGTGAAATATAGGAGGTACCGAGTACATTATCGAAATATATTATGTGCGCCGCGACGAAAACGAATTATGCGCCTCGTGGCTCTCATCGTTTCTTCGACGAACCGAACCGAACGAAGCGAAGAAGAAATTAGAACGAAATAATGACATTTTCGGAAAATTTGATCCGCTCGATAAATGTTACAATGGATTCGGACGCGTGTTTGAACGCAATCCTTTTCCGTCGTTCTCGACCTCCCACCTCCCGCTCCCTTATTAAACGGTCGCGCGAACGGACGGACGGACGGACGGACGGACGGACGGACGGACGGACGGACGGACGAAATGAAATACTCGTATTTAAGAATCGAGACGATAAAAGGATTCGAATCGTGTCGATCGCGGGAAAAATAGAAGGAGCATCTTTAAGATGCGTGCGCCCGCGTGACTCGACTTTATCCGCACGTAGGTATCCAACGTTTTACGACGAAGTAACGCCCGGACACATCGCTGTTTTAAACCATCGCTGATTAAACGATAAACGACGGTTCGTCTCGTTTTCCGCTCGAAAGAGAGAAAGAGCCAATGTTGTTCTTTAAGCGAGCGTGAAACGATCGATGTTCGTTGACCGTTGTTAAAGCGATATGTACGTCTACACACACACACACACACACATTCTCGTATCGGCTAGGTTGTTATTAATTCGTAAGAAGCGTCTTTAAATTCGTACGAATAAGATAGGTTCTTATTATCTGATATTCCGTTGATGGTTTGCCTTTATTATTCTCATTTTAATCAATCCCTGATGAGTTCTCGGTAATGACCGAAGCTCCCTCGGAAGTGTTGCGCTGAAAACGTCATAATTGGTGCTTAATTGGAAAGCCGATATCCACGTATTAGATTTGCTTTCGGAAGCAACGGATAACTTTGGAGCGTTGGGCTAGCGTATTACGGAGGTTTATGGACTACGCTTCGTAATCCATGAAATTTTTACCAAGAAAATTGAACTCTTCCTCTCTCCTATTTTACCTATTTTTTTGTTCTATTTTTTTCCGCGCTTAATCGTTTTCGGCGACGGCGGCGGCGGCGGCGGCGGCGGCGGTAAAGGGAACGAGAGAGAGGAAAAAAACAAAGGGAGGAAGAAAAAGAAATAGAAAAAAGAGAAGAAAAAACAGAGAGAGAGAGAGAGAGAGAGAGAGAGAGAAACGTAAAAGTTTAACGATCCTCTCTCTCTCGACGATTAAGTTCTTTGGTGAGTCATTCGCAAATGAAGCGAGGGCCGCGAACGAGTTAGGGGTCCGAATTGAAACGTTAGATGAGGTCAAATAAAAATGATCGAGCGCGTTAAAGAAAGGAAGGGAGATTACGAGAGATATGGTGGAGGAGAGAGAATTGATATTTCCGAGGGCATGCGTCCGAGTTGCGTGCCAATTAACGAGATGCATCTCCGACGTATATCGTCTCGCGTTCCTACTTGGGAACGTTTAGAAAAATATTCTCTCTTTCTCTTAGACCGTACGAGCGTCTCATCAAAGCGAAACGATTACGGTCGGTTAAAGTTCCTAGGCTCGGATGGATGTGGGGTGTATGGGTTTGTAAGTGCGAGGGGCGTGCAAGCGTCGCGACGCATTAGAATTAACGTCGATCGTTGCTACGCGCGTCCCGGAGGATGAACGAAATGAACGAGCTCGCGTAGCCTTTCACAGGTTCCGAAGGACGGATGAATCGCGACGCGGCACACAGCGTTCCGTCGAGCAAAGGGTGTCTCGTCTCGTGTCTCCTCTCCTTTCTTCCCTTCTTCCCTTCTTCCCTTCGCGTCGTGCAAAGCTCCTTTTATTTCTCTGCTTTCTTCCCCTCTTCCTTTATCCGCCTACCCTTGGGGGGGGGGGGGGAAGGACGACTTTGCTCGAGGAACGCAACCGCGCGTTTCGCTTTCCAACGGGTCTCTCGTACGAAAGACGCGACTTTTTAAAGACCTAGTCGGAATCGCGTTTATTCGATCGATGCCGCCTCGTCGTCGACTCGTCTCGCGCCAATTTTTACATATCGAAACTATCGAAGGAGGGTTGCTTCTTCGATTCGTAAGTAAACAAAGAGAGAGAGAGAGAGAGGCGATCGTCGATCGATCGATCGATCGCGCAAGACGCGTACGTGCGTCGGTCGGACGTAACGCGAGCGAGAGTCAGACTCTTCTCTCTCCCCCCCCCCTCTCCCTCTCTTTCGCGCGCGCACTAATTTCTTTATTTCTTCGGCCGAACGGGAGGACGTTGATATTTGTGGACGATGAGTCACGATTTCTACCGTCCACGCTTTCGCCGTCATTGAGTCACGAAGGCGAGTTATAGAACCGGTACGCGAGCGACCTACGTTTATCTACGTTTATATTTCTCGATATAATTATCGACGATCGAAGCCACTTTCCTCCTTTCTTCCCCCCCTATGGTACGGGCCTAAAAGCTTCGTTGTCGAAGGACGAATCGCAAAGATTCCAAGTTTTAGGCGAATTGGCCTACCCGTGCGAGGATTCGCCGCCGCCGTAGCTCGGATATACGTCAGACAATGGACTACTATTAGGGCAGTTTCGCGGTAAGCCGCTCGACGGGCTGCTCGCGTACCTCCTTATACCCTTGGGCATTCGCCAGAGAGGGTGCATGCTCTCGAGTGGGCTCTCGTTGCGCGTTCCCAACCGACGTTCTCGCTCCTATTTACACCCCGCCGCCCCTCCCTCTCCCCAAATCTCCGAGAGCGTGGAGGGCCGCGCTAGGCTTCGTCTCGTGGGCTTTGTCGCTCCTCCTCGTTCTCTCTCTCTCTCTCTCTCTCTCTCTCTCTCTCTCTCTCTCTCGGCTCGAAGACGCTCGAATTCCTTTGTACGTTGCCTCGCCGCTGTTTCCCGATAGCGATCGGGGATGGACGGGGACCGATGAGGGCGAGGCAGGGGCCGGCGGCCGGTCGTGTGTGCGTGTGTGTGTGTGTGTGTGCGCGCAGACACGCGGAGAATAAAAGATCGATGGAGACTCGTCCGCTACGTTCGGCCCATCCGCGATAACTTTTTTCTTTCCGTATAGACGCGCGACGTTCGAGCCGAATCGCTCGGCGTGGTATTTGGATGCGCGCATCAGAAATTTCATTTATTTGGCCTGTCGTATTCCCTCGCAATCTCGTATATCTCGAGGTATGGCGTATCCCGAAAGATTCTGAATATTTTCATCGACGCGAGGAGCCCGCGCTTTATACGTATTTCGGTTTCTAGCGTAAGAAGGGATCGAGGTCGCCTCGCGATTCTTTTTTTTTCCTTTCTTTCTTTCTTTCTTTCTTTCTTTCTCTCTCTCCCCTCGATCCGTAATCTCATATAATAGTCGTGTAGTAGGTACGCGGGTATATCGAGGTAGCGCTTACGTACAAGCGCGAAGCCTCGTAGAGTTTGATCGCGATTTAAAATAGATATGCGGACGATGAGACGACAACACCCTCGGGTGCGCGTGCAAGCGCGTCGTATTATTCTTCGATTCGAGGTCGAATAATTAACGATTCGGTACGAGTTGCATCGTGATCGTCGTACGAAGCGACGCGTACGTTGCACGATCGTCCCGCGTCTCTTATTTTTCTCGTCGCAAGGCGTCATCTCCTATACGCGCTCGATCGACCGATCGGACTTCTTTAGCGTCGATTCTTCGATCGAACGACGGTCAAAGTCGACGAGAGCTACGAGGGGTTTGGCTCGCCCTCGTATCCGAAAAGAGCGAAAAGAGCGAAAAGAGCGGCAATGCGAAATTGGAATTCTCGAATTTGTCGATTCTTCGAATCCATTCGACGATACGAGGATACGTGCGGGTCGGCAGACGGTTCGCATAATTCGCTAAATTCCAAGGAGGTTCTCGTTCGCGCGTGAGATAACATTTACGAGAGAGCAAAGAACGCAAGGGTTACCGGGTATAACCGAGTCGTCGTTGGAGATTAGGCAGATGTGTTTATGAAATGCAGCGAACGGCAGCAAGAAAGGGGTGGGGGAGGAAAGGAGAGAAAAGATACACGTCTATTCTCGATCCATGCTCGATCGTCGGAAGTGGGTCTCGCCGTAGGAATTATTTGCTTTCGTCGAATCCGCTCTCGGCTTTGGTCGCCTTCCGAAAGATACGCTCCAGTCTCGAGCGAGCACAGGGGCCCTTTTGTCGTCGAGCGGCTTGTGCCTCCTTCCTTCTCTCTCTCTCTCTCTCTCTCTCTCTCTCTCTTTTTTTTGTTTCCTTTAAAGAAGAGAAGTCACGAAAGAAGAAGGCACGGTTTGTCAAAAATATACGTATTTCCTTTTCACCATCATTGGCGATAATCGATCAGAAAATGTTTGTCGAAACGTATCTTCGACGACGACGAGACGTACGGAGCGCGAGCCGTTATTTTCAGTGAAAGCATAAGCGACGCTAGCCAAAATACGATATCGACCGGATACGGTTACGTTCGATTCGAGCTCGATAATATAGATCGTCTTTTTATTATGTCGTAATATTCCTGGGAAAGGAAATTTTGTCGTCGCGTCGAAAAATCCAAAAAAAGAAACAAAGTATTTTATGCAAAGGCGCACGCTTATTCGACGAAACGGTCGGAGAGAAGAGGTAAAAGGCAGAAAAAGCATACGAGCCATGGGATGTTTCCAAGTACTTGGATACTCGGAATAAAGCGCGACCAACGTCCGTATTTCGGCTATGCGCGTATTCTCCAGGCGTTTACAGTGAAAACAAAGTGTGTCGAGCTTTGGCAAAAGTGACGATCGATCGTTGCTTTCGGATATCAGCTTTCAAAGCTTCGGCGAGAGCCGCCTTTAGCTTTCCTTTCTTATCAAACGTCCTCCGTAGTGCGCGCGGAGGGAGGGAAGGAGAGAGAGAGAGAGAGAGAGAGAGAGAGAGAGAGAGAGCCAACGGGTCAGACGAAAAAAATTAACTAGAGGAGGAACGAACGTTGGTATCGAACGTACCTACCTACGCCGAGAGAGTAAATGCAGGAGTCGAAAAAAAGAGAGAGCAGCCTCTCTTCCTCCTATCCATTCTCGGATATTTTGCGAAAGAAAAAAGAGAAGCGTTCTCGCGAGTACGACCGAGCAGTGACTTTTGACTGGCAGATCGTAGCCCGAGGGATCTTTGATTTGCCGGAACGACGGAGTCAGGCGAGGCTTTCCTCGGGAAATCAGACCGACGTGATTTCCGCAATTTCGCGTGGAGCCTCGGCAAAATGCGGTGTCCAAGTCCGAGAGAGGATTGCCCGCTTGATATTTGGCCTCTCTGTCTCTTGGTACGTCTCTCTTTCTCCCTCTCTGGATATGAAACTTCATATAAGATCATCCTCGAGGAAATCTCCTCTTCTTCTCTCCTCCTACTCCCGATCTGGCTGGGAAATAGCACGTGTCGTTTATTTCTCGTTCCTACCTCGCTTACCCGCCATATCCTTCTTTATTTTTCGGATGACACTCGAACTCGCTTATAAATACACAAGTAATATACATTTTTCCGATATTATTCGGATAAATCCAATATAGACGGATGGATGGGTAGAAGGGGGAGGAGAGAGAGGCGCGCACGCGAGAAGAGTCTCACGAGGTAGACACATTTTGTAAGGGCGACGTTCGAATCGGTCGAAATTTAAAGGCGGGCACGTGTGCGACATTCCGAAAAGATGGCTCCACGACGTCAAAGTGGATGAAAGGAAATTTTTCGCGCGTGCGGCTGTTTCTCTCTCGGAGGTTCGCGAAAGAGGAGGGGGAGGAGGAGTCGTTGTTCCGATGAGAGGCCGTTAAAATGCAAAGGCGCGGTTAAACGATGCCGGACCCGCTCGCACGCTCTCGTTCCACGCGCGAGTAGGATTCGCCGCGTGCGACCGCTATTTAGTATTCCGTGTCGCCTTCCACGAGTCTCTCTCTCCCCCCGTCTCCTCTCTAACGTGTTCCTCGCATTAATATACCATAGCTTAAGACGACAAAGGACGACGATCGTTCGGTGCCTTCTCCTCCGCTTTCCTCTCTTCGACCTCCCTTAGCCCTCTCTGTACGCTCCATCCCCCCCCCCCTCACGGAAGCACGGCACGTCGGCTTCCACCCTCGAGCTTCGACCTCGAGAGAGCTTCTTCGACACTCGACCGACGTATATTTTCGTTAACTCGAAGCCCGGCGAGAGGTCTCTCAAATTGCCGGGATTTTCGCCTTTCGTCTCTAGCGTCGCTCCTTCGAGTTCGTTCCGCCGGTCGTCCTCTCGCACTCTTCATACTTTTCTTTTTCTTTTTTCGTCCTTTCTCTCTCGTCTCTTTCTTTAGGAAATTGAACGTAATTCGAAGAGAATGTCGAGACCATTGGATGGTCTCGGTACGCGGTACGGTGCTCGGGAAGTGCCGCATGGTCGACTCGTATTTCTTTATCCAACCGAAACTTTCGCAAATTTCTGTCGGTCCGAGCCGTGCGTAGGACAGTTATACCGGGCGCAGGGTTATCGACGTTACTCGCCTTGACCTCGCAGATTGCAAGCTCCAATTATAACAACCGACGTACGCGTCGTCGTTTCTCAGATTTTCGATCGGAACGATGGGACGAGACCTTTCCTCTCGTTCCCCCGTTCACTTTTCTAGGAATCGCTCTCGCGGATCTTAGTTACATCATATTCGAGATAGAAATGGGAGGAGAGATAAATCGAACGACGGCGGTACAGCGACGAATATGCGTTCCACGTGTAGGCACGCCGGCCGGATCGACGTATATCGTCGGAACGCGTCTCGTTCTAACGTAAACCGTCGTTCTTTTCGCAAAAAGGATCGATTTGGATATTCTTACGAGCGCGCGCGCGCGCGCGTAAAACATATCTCTCGCTTCGGAGTACTCGCGTACTTCGTTTCGATCTTCGTTTCTTCGGGCGGGCGGGGGCAGGGGGGGGGACTCTCCCCCTCCCGATGAGTCACTCTCGCACGATTTCTTTTTCGTTCGCGGTTTAACGACCTCGCTCGTGCTGCGACCGCCGCGCGAGATAGCTCTTTCAGCGTTCTTTGCTTTTCTTATCAAAATTTGTCCTTTCGAAGTCGGGGCAGAAGCGCTTTCGGCGGAGATCGAAGGAGATCCGTTAAAGAGTCCTCGGGGCGCGTTCGTTGAATCGTTAAGAGTCGAGGCCGATCGAGATGTTTTTTTTATTTGACCAAATTATTATCATAGGTCGTCCGCGGTATCGCCTAACGAAAGTCATCTCCCGGTTGGAGCGGAACGTAGGAGAGCGGCGGAATCGACGATAAAAGAGGTCCGGAGTCATTACATTATTCGATTCATTGTAGGTACGTACGTACGTACGTACGTACGTACGTGGAAAGGGGTCACGTCGGTTCGCGATTACCTAACCGTTTCGTTCGTAAGACGCTCGCGCGAACGCGACGCAGCTGTTACAAAATAGTATCGTATCGTTGGCGTCGTTTGGTTCGTGAAAGGTGTGGATATCAGAAGGATGGAATGTCTCTTATCTACGGCGCGCCTCGTCGAGCGAACAAACCGCGATGGCCTAAATATGGGATCGGTCTTTAGATTGGAAACGCGACTTTTGTTCGCGCTCAACAAGGTGACGCCCGTTCCATTCGTCGGCCGGCGAACGATCGAGCGAGCAGAGCCGCGCGATCCTCTCTTTTCTTTCCGGAGAAGAATCGTCCGACGATCCAACGATCGAGAGTAAGACGGGATAAGAGAGGAAGGATAAGTCCAAATAAGGGAGCTCGCGTCGCGTTAAAAGTATCAACGAGAGAGAGAGAGAGAGAGAGAGGGGGGGGGGGGGGAGGGGTGGTTCGCGCGTGGCGAGCCGTTTTTTTGCCGTAACTTGGAAGCACTCTTCGTCTCCCTCTCGCCCGGCCATTTCTCTCCCGTTTTCTCGGTTCGACTCTCTCTCTCTCTCTCTCTCTCTCTCTCGCTCTCGCTCCGAGGTCCTTAGCGACGCAGGACGAATTTCCTTCGGGCACTTAACCTGCGCGGACACGTATTTCCCATGCATTTTAAGGATTTCGGACTGTAGGGGCGGTGTTTTGTCGAAGTATGAGCACGTAGTTGCCGCGAAAGGATCATAGAGTGGACTTAGCTCGAAAATCCCGTGTAAAACTTGGCCGGAATAACAAAGTTTCGTCTAGCCGGCTCGTATACCTCGGGATGCTTCCCGATGCTCCCTTCGACTCTTTTATTCTACCACCGAGCGGTATACCGAGCGCGCTTCGGGAGATTTATATTTCCGCAAATTTCTCACCCTACTTCTCGGAACGTCTTCTGGATACGTGCTCTTCTCTGACGTCTTTTTAACTCGACTTACTTCCCCCTCCACGTATCCCATCCTGGAATCTCATCTCGATCGTTTAAATTAGAGCTGATCGATCTAAGTGGGTCGATTTAAGTAACCGGTACGCGCTCGTCCCACTCCGCTTCTTATTCATCGAGACGCGATATAATCGGAGAGAGGGGTTCGCGAAAGAGGGAGCGAGCTTAGCGATTCAAAGCGGTCGGACGTAATTCATGAAATATCCACTTTCTCGATGTTGATTCGATTATACGAACGCGAGCGTCTTGTAAATCGATAAATTCCGAGTTTAGAACGCGCGGTCTGCCAGGAGCGACGATTAATATATGTCGTTCTCGTGTCATTATCCTCGTTGACGTCGGCTCTCGGTTCGGATCTTGCGTAAAAATGGGCTGAGGAGTAGTTTTACGTCGGTGCCATGCCATCGAAAGGATATTTCGTCGCGCGAAACGACGTCTGGGTCGTGCTCGCGTCGTCCTCGTGATTCCGCGCAGGAAACGAAACGTAGGCTAACGCAAATTCTTTTTTCGGTCGACTCGATTCGAAACTTTTTTTGTTGCTTCCCACAACGATAGGTTACATTTTCTCCGCATCTCGTTTCGGTACACGTAGATGGGGTAAATCGTCCTCTTCGTTCGGTTAAGTCGGTTAGAGAGAGAGAGAGAGAGAGAGAGAGAGAGAGCGGCCAGTTTGCTGCCCGTTGCCTGAGGTTTTCGAATCACGGATCGCGGCTCACACGACTCCGCGGTTCACGGGCTCGCTCTCTCTCTCTCTCTCTCTCTCTCTCTCGAGCCCGACGAGAATGCCAGGTACGATCCTGAATTTATATCGCGTGTTTAGGTGAGAATTGCTTCTTTACGAGGGGCACGTGAGAACGCTTCGCGATAGCCATATATACAACGATGGCCGTACACACGTGTCTACGCGCGCACGGTCTTTCGTTCGTGTCCTTCCAGAGGAGGACTATCGCATCCAGCGTATATCCGAGAGTATAACGTATAGGATATGCAACGAATCGCGAATACGTGTAGTCAGCTCTTTTTTTTTTTTTTTTTCTTTTTCTTTTCATTCGCTTCGTGGCAAACGACGAATTTTCGACGCACGACAAAGATATGTCCTCCGATTCTTTTCAGAACGATGACTTGGTTTTCGATCAAGATGGCAAACAATCGAGCCTGGAAATTCCGTTGATCGAGAAGCACGAGGAGCGATCGATCTTTCACAGGATAAAGAGATCGTTCTTTAGCTTCTTCGATCCGTTTGCGTCCGGGCCTAACAATACCAGCGGTACCGTCATCGACAACGGCACCTCGGCGACCGGTAGTACCACGTCGTCGTCGCCGACGGGTGAGTAGAGTCGATCCTTCTTTCCGTTCGGCTCATCTCTCTCTCTCTCTCTCTCTCTTAAATTCATCTTTCTTTTTCTTTCAGACCTTCGGAAGAACGAAGATGCCGTTGGGCTCGCCTTGGACGATACGAATAATACCGACGTTACCGAACCTAAGAAGAGCGGTCCGAGTTTGGACAGATTGATTCGGGACAGTCAAGAGGAGTACGTCGACGATAAGCAGGTAACGTTCCTTTTAGAAATCGTTGAAATTACTTTAAACGGGGACGACTTTGGAGAGACGTCGATTTAGAATCACGGTTGATACGTCGAAAGCGTATGTCTCTCGATAGGAGAACGAGATAGGTGACGCGGCGGAAGGGCGAAGGCAACCTCAAAATTATGTCAATTCCGACGACGAGGACCTCGTGGCGTCGGGTAAATATATCGAAAATATTATTCTCTCCCTTCGTACGTACGCACGTACGTACGAAAGATTCGCAAGTTTTTCCCACGGCGGTATTTCCTTTCTTCTTCCTTTCAGGCGAGATCGAGGGTAGCGCGACGGACTCGGACGTTTCCCAACCCGTCACCGAGGGGCAAAAGGTCGAAGGAAAGGCCCGTAAGTAGTAGTAGTAGTAACGTTCCGAGGAAAATGGGTATACAGAGTTTTAGCGTGAAGGAACGTTCGCGGATCGTAAAACGTGATCGAATCTATGCCGTTTCGACAGGATTTTATCGGATAACGTTGACGGTCGGCGAGCCTTACAGAAGAGAGTACGCCGACAGAAAGAGCCAAGAGTACAAGGAGCTCAGCGGTAATTTGACTCAGGCTTTGGAAGAACTCTACGCTCGACGTATTCCCAATTACAATCACATGGCCAACGTCATTAAAATATCGTAAGTAGATCGTATCTCGCGCATACCAGATATATATATATATATACACACACATATATATGGACCGTTTGGTGGAAGGCGGACGTAAATATTATTTCATTTTGACAGGCCAACGTCCGACGCGTTCACGTCACAAGTCACCCTCGACATTGGCTCCACGTTCACGGACGAGCTAGAGGTACGGGATATACTCGAGAAACAGTTGCAGTATCATTCCTTGGGAAGCATCCAAGTCGGTCCGGAGGGATTCACTTTCCGACATTTCCAAGGTAACTTTGTCCGTAACAAGAGTACGCTTCGGTATTACGGGGAAATGATCGATTCTTCGTCGTAGTGCAGTCGTTCGCCAAAAGTGTAAAAAACTTTTCTCGACCGTTGCATACGTCCGTTCCATACGTATAGGGGTGGGGGGGGGGGAGTAATGCGACTAAGTACGCGTACGTACGTAGGGATCCAAGCCGCGTAGAGAGAAAACGTACATTCGAAGAATGGATCGTTTCCGTCCGTAGAAATGGAAGAGAGATCGCGAGAGCACCTCGCGATAACTTCCATAACGCGTTTATATATCATGCACCGCGGATGCACGTAGAGCGTCATCGTAGTTTTGCTATCGCACCAGGCGTCGCGCATCGCGTAAGATCTCTTTCTTTACCGACGCTTCTTTTAATAACCCTCCCTTTATCACTTTATTATTTTCTTTACCCCTTCTCTTTTTCTTTTTGGTTTTTCTTAATTTTTCACTACCACGGTGGCAATGGCATTGCGTTCCGCAATGATCGCACGGAGCAGGAATGGAAAACTTTTTACCGGAATGCGATCAATCGAGCGAATTAACGTGTAGAAACGGTGCATGCGTGCCATTAGATTCGCGCTGCGACGGGACGGAGCAATGCGAGGATGGATCCGACGAGGTCGATTGTCACTCGACGTTACGGCCTACCACGACGACGCGTAAGTACCTATGTCTCGCGTATCGTTCGTAAAAACGAACGATACACTCGTGCTTCGCATCGACGGTCTCTCTCCTATACTCTCGCTTTTGCCGTTTCCACTTTCGCCGCTTCTCTTACCTTTCGTCCTTTCAAACGTTAACGCTTCGTCTTCCATCCGACGTGGGTACTCGGATAAACGATGGGTAAATACTTTACTAGGCCCTCTAATTTAACGTATTAACCAAGTCCAACCGATCCTCCTAAAAACTGCGCATTCGATCAACCTAATCGGCAGGAGGGAAAATAGAGAATGGCTTCTCCGATATCGGTCTATGCCGCTCGGAGCTCTCGCCCCCGCGTTGGTTCGCGTTACGCGCTGGGCCCCAGGCCCCCTATTTCCCAACGAGTCGCGGACGCAACGGACGTAAACCGATCGTTGGGAAATTCGCGAGTAAGGGCCCGGCCGGAACGGACCAACCGAGGAAACGATCTCCGAGTATCTGTCCTCCGCCATCCGCTCATCCCCCGAATCGCTAAATGCAGTGTTCCGCGAATCTTTGGGTTTCGCGCGACTATGTACGAGTATGTATGTCCAATCGACGCGCGACAGACGTTAGCGAGAGCGAAGAAGAGAGATGGCGGCTTTTGCCAACGGATGCAACCGGCGAGGGCGAGGGCGAGGGCGAGGGCGAGGGCGAGGTCGTGGAGCCGACCGAAACCGAGGAAAAGGCAAGAGCCAAAGGAGAGGAAGAGGATTCGACCTTGAGAGCAGCGTCGAACAAATGTCGCGCCGACGACGTGGTCAGGTGTCAGGATGGAAGTCGTTATATTTGTTCCGTACAGCAATGCGACGGCGTGCCGGATTGCGAGGACGGGGCCGACGAAGTAGGATGTCCGCATTCAGGTATACTCAGCGGAAGGACCTTTCTTTTTTTTTTTTTTAATCGTCCAAACGAGCCGCGCGATACGTCTTCTTCGGGTTCGGAGAGGGCCGAAATTGGGATCGCCGTTTCGAGGACGAACGCGCGCTGGTCGTCGTTCGAGAGAGGGACCACCTATCGTCGCGTCGTCCTATGCGAAACTGTTAACTTTATATTTCGTCCCCGTACCGCTTGTCCCCTCTTTAAATTCGTTATCGACGATACGACCTCCGAGAAGCGAGGTTTCTCTCGAATACGTCCGATCCAACTCGATAAATCGAAACGCGCGAATCGTTTGGACGGTTCGCCTCCTTGTAATTATTCCAAACGAACGACGTTCTCCCAGAGATTCCAAACTGTTCTTTCTCGTATACCCCCTGTACATATGTATATGATTTTTATCAATTATTTGCATGCTTGTATAGCAAAATGGTAGAAAAGAGACATTTTTTTTTCGCGATACCCGCCGCCGCATCATCGTTAGCCGCTCAATCTATCCGCCGAAACGTTATTCCTCCGTTGAAAATTTACCGCTCGTCTAACCGATTCTCTCTCTCTTTCTCTTTCTCTTCCTCTCTCTCTCTCTCTCTCTCTCTCTCTCTCTCTCTCTCTCTCTCTCTCTCTCTCTCTCTCTCTCTCTCTCTCTCTCTCCACAGGCTGCAAGTTTGGCGAATTCGCTTGCGACGTGCGAAGGTGCATTTTGGAATCTCAACGTTGCAACTTCGTCGAGGATTGTCAAGACGGAAGCGACGAGCACAATTGCAACTATCCCGGTGAGTATCGAACGGTTTTATTATACTTTCCTTTGCAGGAAACTGCCTTACCGTAGCGAAAAGTAAGAAAGAAAACAAACAAATCATTGGTAAGATTCGACGGATAATTCATCCGATCGACCTTATCTACGGTCGGTCGAGTCGAGCGATCGGAAGACGTTATCGCGGGTAAGAGAGAAGAAAGGGAGTTGCATTATCGACGGTGGGACGATCCGTGAGAAACGAGGAGGAAATCTTTGGTCGTCGTCTCTCTACCTCGGAGGGACGAGAATCGAACGTAAAGTCGTATTCGGCGGAGGAAGAAAGATTGAAAAGTTTGAGAAAATAAATTTCGAGGAAAGTTTATTAAAAAGTTTGCTTCGATTCCAAGGGACGCGCGTCTCGTCTTTCTTTCGGAGCACCGGAAGACTCGCACGGATACTTTTTTCTCCCCTTTTGAGAAGAATAGGGTCAGGTGGTAGGTGCGGAACTACGACGACGACGACGACGCGAGCAAGCAGGACGTACCCTACTGAATATTCAAAAACTTGAGAGCTTTTTCTCATGCTCCTATTTCACGAACACAAGGCAGCTCGTGCACTGCCTTGGTTCGTGCTCTCGTCGCTCGTCTCGTCTCGTCTCGTCTCGTCAACAACGCGGGAAGAAGCACGGGTGTCGGCCAATATGCCAGAGTCGTTCGATCGCGCTCGCAAGTCCGATCCTTTCTCGATGCGAACGCCGATTAATTCGATTTATTTAACGAACGATGAAACGCGCCACGTTCTCTTATTCCTTCGTCGTATTATCGAGAGGTGGTTCTCCTTTACTGGCGAAGGAAAGAAACGATCGGAAATAAACGCGGATATATATATATATATATATATATGTCGTTGTCGTTTAAACGGACCTCGCGTTGCTCGCGTCGCGCGCTCTGGCTGGGACAGAGAGGACGGAAAAATAGAAAAGAGCGAAACGATATCGTATAAATAACCAGAGACACGCAGCTAGCTCCTCGTCGTCGGTCTAAGCAAGAGGTCGTTTTACTCGAGTAATCGCGATATACATGCTTAATCAATATTCAAGTATTCAGCAACGAGCCAGACTGGGGAGGATATACCCGTTTTGCTCTCTTTTCTCTCTCGCTCGCTCCCTCGCTCTCGTCGTTCGCCCTTTCTTCTTTCCATCTTTGGTTGGTAGGAATCCGCAAAACTACTTTCGTGTCTCTCGCTTCTTCCGTCTTGCAATATGCCAGTGCGGACAATTATGAGTCGTTGCGGGAAGCTAAGGTAACTGGGACCACGACAAAATGAAAAGAGACGGAACGAGAGTAAACGAGAGAGAGAGAGAGAGAGAGAGAGAGAGAGAGAGAGAGAGAGAGGGAGGATCGTCGGGGTTATCGCACGCCAGGCACCGCCACGACAAACGTCAGTACCCGCCCCTTCGAACATTATTCAGATGCGTCCTTCGACTCCGTAACCGCATTAGGTACTCGCGTCCGTACGTATTTTAGCTTTCGTATCCTCCTCGCAACCCCGGCGTGCTTATTAGGGATAAACGCGGACACGGAGGTATCGTCTCTCTCGTATCCCTTCTCGAATCGCCACCTAAATAAAGTAGAATAGATCGATATGATTTCGACCCAATTTCGTAACCGTAAGATAAACGCGTAAGACAAGTCGAGTTTGTTTTTCGATCGAACGGGGGGATGCGGGGGGGGGGTGGCACAGAAGCGTCGAAGCGCTTTCGAAAACTGACCGAGAATAGATATTACGTGACGCTAGCAGAGGTGGAGTCGTAACGGCCCGTAATGCTAGGCCCGAGCCGCTACTTAGGGTATTCTTGATCGTTTCGTTCTCCGAATCCTGGAGACTGCGTCGCCCGATAGGAACGATCTTCGATGGCACCTCTCGTAGGTGGCTTTACCGAGATACGGTCTCCGACCGTATATACCGGTGATACTCCGACTACGAGCGGGAATGGCGACGTAAACTCGATTGAAAATTAGGAAACATATCGTGTGGTTTCGTTCGAATAAAACTTTGTCGAGTAGCACGATATTGAGGGATATATATCGTGGAACGTCGGTTGATACGTTATTTCATTTTACAAAGGGTAACAACGACTGGACGCTTTTAATCCGGATCTTTTCCCCTTTGTTTTTCAAAATATTATACAATTTTCATTATCGTCGATGGCCGGATGAGCGCGAAAGAGACGAGTTCCCTTTTACGTTTATCGTCGTTCGATAACTCGGAACGGAAATATTCCAAGAGTTAGGAGCGAGTTTTCGCGAACGACTCGCGCGAGCTCTCTCTCTCTCTCTCTCTCCCTCTCCCTCTCGCAAAAGCGTACTCGTAACCTTGCGTTTTTCCTCGCGTCGGAGGAAAGGGGGTGCAAAGTAAACAAAGAGACGGGTAAATATCGAGGAGCAACGACGAGTCGACCCGTAAGATTCCGCAACGATAAGGGTCTCTCGTATCCCCGGTATTATAGCGTAATCGTTCCGTCTCGTCGCGGGTCTCCGCTCGCCGCCGCATCCGGTCTCGCGTGAACGTGTGCCGTTTCGATCGCGATCGTTTCGCGAACACGAGGACGACACGGCGTCGCAAAGTCGATCGATCGGATCCGAGGGAAATGTGGAACCGTCCTTTTTCCCTTCGACGCTTCGCCATCGAAATCGATAGGATTCTAAGAAAAGTTATTTTTTCGTCCTTGTTAATCGTCTCTTAATCGTCCGTCTACGGACGACTACACATAAATCAGCCCCTCCCCTCTCCGCGCATTAATAGGACGGGAATAAAAAAAGAGAGTATGTTTACGTTCGACGTCGGCCACCCTCAAAGGATCATATTTCATCGAAGCGTTTAATGGTATTCGCTCACGCACGAGTACGTTCGTTCTATCTCTCGGCGGCTCGCTTCCCGTCGAGTGTTTTCGACGTAAAAATTTCCTCTCCGAGTGCGATTTTCGTCGTCGTCGTCGTCGTCGTCATCGTCGAAGCAACGAGTAGCAAACGAGGAAGGGAGGGAGGTGGGTGGGTAGAAAAGGAGAAAAGCGGGTCATTTTCGGTATCGTTCGTCCGCGCGGCAAAATTCATTTTTGGTCGGTCGCTCCGAGAGGGAGAATTAAACGCGTACGGTCGACTAGGGGGATAGGGGGATAGGGGGGGGGGTGGAGGTAGGAAAACGGCGGATTGGTAGGCGTTACCCTCGCCGTAGCGAGCTCGTAACGAGGGCGACGAGGAGGGGGACCTTTGGTTATTTCGCTCTCGGTACTCTAGCAAGTTGGAGCAATTCGGAGGCTTTTTTGTAATTTACGGCGATGTCGCGGGGGACTCCGGGAGTATCTCGCGTTTATAATCGGTCCTCGCGAGAGAGAAGATGACGACGCCCGCCGCCGCGAATGCCGAGACGCGACGCGACGCGACGATCCAAGATCGCTCGCGAGAATAATAGATCGCCACGGACGCGTCCAGCGTTAAACGTCCCGACGAATCTTATTTAACCCGGCGCGTTCTCGACTTTGGAGATACAGAGAATGAATGGGACGAGGGCCGGGAAGAGGAACGTCAGCCGCGAGGGACTCGGCAGCGGCGGACGGTCGAACGAGTCCATTAGTATGAAAATGTGATATAAGATAGCTTTGAATAAACATGCAACCTTTCCTCGGCTCGTTCCTCGGACTTTTCCTACCTACTCGCGATTACTTTTCTCTTTCCCCTTTCTCGTTCTTCCGTCCTTTCGTCCTTTCGTCCTTTACCTGCCTGCCTCGGGTCGGGCCCCGCGGTCAGGAGGACTCGTAGTCGTCCCGTATAGCGTGCCTCGAACCGACAGCCCGGCAAACTTATTTTATTTAAACTTGTGTAATTCGAATGCGAATGCCGTCGTACGCGCTTTTAAAACCGTAAGAATGGTTTCGCGCGATCGAGGAAACGTATTTTCCGATGACGTATCCGAAAAGACTTTTCTCCCTCGGTCTTTGACCTTTCGTCGCCATCACCCTACCCCTCGTACTTATTTACGTCGTCTTTTTTCGACAAAATAGTTGGATTATTTCTGCTCGAACGGATCGATCGGAAAGTGGTGGATAGGCAAGTGGGTCAACGGAGGATAGGACGTTGAACTAACCGCGACGTTTGTTAGTTAAATACCACGGGATCCATTAGAAACGAGCGTTTCGTCGTTATCCTTCTTCCAAACCGGCTTTCCTTGAACGAGATATCGATCGATCGTACATACGCTCGCGAGAGAAGCGATAACGTATTCGCCGCGCTTTTAGTTTCTACGATCCGGGTGGAGGAGGAGGGAGTACGTGGCTGCGGATAAAGGTCATCCCGAGACTCGCCAACGTTTCAAAGAGTCCGCGATTAATCCACCCCCACCCCTCCCCTACCCCTTTGCCGAATCGTCCAAAGAGACCAATCAGCGGTTCTTAAGTAGGGACGATCGTCGGGATCCGTAAATGTCGAAAGAAAGAAAGAAAGAAAGAAAGAAAGAAAGAAAGAGGAGAAAGGGTCCCAATCCACGGAGTAGTGTCCTCCGAGGACGACACCTCATCGTAGTACGTGATAGTACGATGCCAGTAACGAACCGAGTCGAGGACGATCGACCAGGATGGATAATAATCATCGTTTTGCGAGTAACCTTGCGCTTTCCGCAAGATTTATCGTTCGCTATATAGTATCTCGCGGAATCGGGAGGCACGGCGAGGTTGCTCGAAGTGTCACCGAGAGGGCTCGAATCCTACCGAGGCTCGCCGAGATTCGCCGAGCCCGAGCGAAGGGAGGAAGCGCGCCAAAGGGACGCGCAAAGGCGCGTTGGGTGCGCTCTCGGTCGTAGGCGCGCGTGCCGTCCTACCTGCGAGACCACCCACGCTTTTCTCCTCTGACAGTCATTCGTTCGAAACAACGCGGCTCGGTCGCTTCCTGCGCTCTTATATCTTTCTCTCGATCGCGTTGCGATTTATCCAATGCTAAATATACGACGAGATTGAAGACCTATCTTTCGTCTCGGTACTTATTTCCACTTGCCGTTGTAGGATCTCTCTCTCTCTCTCTCTATATATATATATATATATTGCCTTGGATCGAGATCTCTTTGAGGGTTTTCTTTTTCTCTTCTCTTTCTTTTTCTCTCGACTGCAAATAGAAATCTTTTAAAGCGCTTCTCGAGTTCCGAGTAAAAGTGATCTTTCCACGATGAGCGAAACCGCGTGGTTCTCGTGAAAGATTCGCGATTCAACCTGAGCGCGCGCGCGCTCTCTCTCTCTCCTACGCGAAGGAAATTACAACTCGTAAACGTATCTACGATATTTTCCCTTCCATCGGACTTAGGAATCGTGGCAAGGGACCGTCTCGTGCGTCGAAATAGAAAGATTATCTAAAAATAGAGAAAGGAAAAGATGCGTCGGGTTTCGGGCACTCGATCATCGAAAGATCGTGAAAATAGAGCGAGTTGGATAGTTTGGTCGGACGAAGAGGAGAGAGGATAGGAAGGAGCCACGGGAATGCGTTCTCCTCTCGAATATTCGTTCGGGTAATTAGCCGTTGGATCGTTAGACTTTCTAAGGGAAATGAAAAAGGGTTGTTTCGATGGGTATCGTCGCGTGGCGTTTCGTCGTAACACGGGAAGTTAACCGGGAGAGAAGATGAAGGTGGGGCGGGGAGTAGGAGGGAGGGGGTGGGTGGGGGGGCAGGCGGGAGCGGAAAAAGGAGATCCAAAGTAGCTTAGTGCCTCCCACGCTTGGCATCGCGCGCGTTGACAGGAGAGGTGGGGTGTGCCGTAGAGACAATGTCGGTCGCGTTCGTTCGGTTCATGCCGAGGAGACTAGCGGTTTGCCAGTCCGTCAGGTTCGGTCAACGCGGCAGCTACGTCCTTTTTCTCGCTTCGTCCGGTGATTCGAGTCGTCTCGATTTCTAACCCTGGTACCCAGGTTTGCTTTCAAACGTCTTATCGACAGCTCGCTCGTGCATTTTCGTTTCTTCCTCGAGGCGTGCGCCGATAAATCGGTTCGCGCGCTCTCTCTCTCTCTCTCTCTCTCTCTCTCTCTCTCTCTACGGCTGTCTCGCTCGCGGCTCCCTTGAAAGATCGCTCCTTTCGAAGCAAAAGGGGGGAGAGGGTGGGAGCCGCGCGTTTCGGGGAATCGCGCGCAAAATGCTCGTGGCTCCTTCGTGACTCTTTCGCGGCGATTACGATTTCGTTCGTGGAAGAAGGTAAAACGCGAACGGAGAAAGGGGCGAGCGAACGCGGGAGAAAAAGGAAAGAAGAGGGTGGAGTGCGCGTTAGGGGGGGGGGGGTGCACAGGTAAAGAGACCGCCACGGTTGCGTCAAACGCGAGGCGCTGGCATTCAGAAAATAATTAAAAATAATTGAAAACACAACGAGTCGCGCGAGACTACGCGACGAGAACGGGGTGCCCGTTGCCGCGAGCGTGCATTGTATTTTCCCGTTCTCGCTATTTCCTCCGGCACCTTTCTCCGTCCTTCTTTCTCCACGTTTTCCTTTTCTTTTTCTTCTTCTTCCTCTTCCTCTTCTTCTTCTTCCTCTTTCCCAACCGAGCTTCAACGGCTTTGCTTTCGCACGATTCGCCCACCCCCCTCGCTCCTCTCCTCTCAACCCCTCTTTCTCTCCTTTTCCTAGCCCCCTTCCTAGCTAACGCGAACAAAAAGCAAATTGTCGCTCGCTAAAGACGGAAGGCGGAAAAAAAGAAGGGGACGGGTGTTTGAGGGATAAAGGAAAAAGGTAAAGAGAAAAGTAGCGTTTGCTTGCTCGCGCTAACCGAAGGACGAAGCGAGAGAGCGAGCTCGGAAGAGATCACCCGAGTAGATTCGAAGGGGTCCGTCGTGACGTTGAGAGCGAGCGGGAGAGAGAGAGAGAGAGAGACCGGCTTCGCGAGAATAGCTCTTCGAGTTGCGATACTGCCGGTGGTCCGGTGGTAGTGATGGTAACGGCAGACTAGTACCGTAAGGGAGAGAGAGAGAGAGAGAGAGAGAGAGAGAGAGAGAAATATCGTGTACGTCGAGAAATAATTCACGTTGCGGACCGTTAAATATTTCACGCGCTAAACGCTTCGGACGTACGAGCGAGCTTTTTCCTAGAACGAGCGAGAGAGGAAGAGAAAAGAGATCCGCTTTCGAAGGTACACACCTTGCGGAAGGGTAGTCGATTAAAAAGGCAAGATTAGTCGCGATCGAGCGATTACGTTAACGCGACGTAGACGCTCGGACGTGGACGATATTACGATCTAGAATTCCGAAAGAATTTCTTTTCCTTTCTTTTCTTTTCTTTTCTTTTCTTTTTACTTTCGTAACGTTTCGTATACCCAAAGTATATCTCTCGAACGATTGCAGTTCTACAGGATAATCGAGAAGGAGAATATTATCGCGAATCGTTTCTCGAAAGAAGAAGATCGATTTGATTCTCTAGAGGCGCGAGTCCGCCGCGAATAAAGCGTTAGCCGCGATTTGGTAGCGCTTTGCCGTCGAATGAGAGACGTCGTTCGTCTCGACGATCGTGAAAAAGGATACGAGAAGCGAGATGGGACGAACGCCGAGGAACGTCCTCGTCGTCGTCGTCGTCCTCCTCCTCCATCTATTGGCCTTGACGTCTTCGAATCTCGCGGAGGAAGCGAGCCAGCCTTACGGAAGACGCGGCAGAGGTAAATTTCTTTCTAAATACCCGTTTCGTATTCCACTTTTTTCCCACCCTTTCTTCCTTTCCACCCTTTTTCCTTTCTTTCGCGTTCGTACGTTGTACGCTCTCTCCGAATGAACGAGCGCGTCGTCGACGAGAGGAGAGGAGATCCAGCCGAGGTTACGAGGTTTCGAGGAAGAGAGGACGATAACGCGCCTCCATCCTACGAGCTTCCCTTTGCTTCGAGATCTTTCTAATCGAGGTGCGATCCCTCGGGATTTATCTCGTTCGCGAATTCACGTGGCGTTAAAATGCGAGCGACTCGCTCGGATTGTCACCGGTCTCCCGAGCGCCGTTTACGATACGTTTAACGCTCGAGGAACGACGTTTTAAAGTCACGTATCTACGGTTGCGTCAAATCTCTACGCGAGTAAGCGATAATATAACCATTGTCGAGGACTTTTCCTCGACAGGAAGATGTAGGACGCGTGCTTGTTTCTAATCTAACGATGCTTTCAACCATTTCGAGTTTGTTACTTGATTTTTCTCCCGCGAAAATGGGTATCGCGAAAAGAATTTGATTAAAGGACGACTCTCTCTCGTAGCTGTACGCGTGGGGGATGCGTGGGAGGAAAAGAATTTGTCGAGCTACTCTTTGTTTCCCGATTATCATTCGCGTTCCGCGAAACCACGATAGATATCTCTCTATGCTCTATCGAATTCGACGGCACTTGTTGCACCAGAGCGAGCGACGGGGAAGGGTTGCCAGGAAGAAAGTTTTCAGAGTTTGAATCCTATTTGTCGTCCCTTTTATTCCGATCGTCGCGCCTGGGGCTTTGATTCGTTCTCAGGCATCGCTCGTTTAAATCGTGCCGTCGTATCGAGTAATAAAATCGATTCGATCGACTTTGATCATTTTCTCGATACCGGTGAAATTATTTAAACGCTTTTCGATCGGTCATTCACGCGTACGAAAGAAAATATATATTTTTACGCGTTCCTCTTCTCGTCGAAAAAGGAGAAAAGTAAGATCGATAAACTTGGGGATTGGTCTATAAAGGAGATAAAAGTGCTTGGCGAATTGAATGAACGTGAAAGATTCGTCTTTGGCGTGCCAACGATAACGAACGAACGAATCTCTTAGTCGCGTTACAAACTTCGATTACGGATGGGTTAAAAATTATAAAAGTTGAGTTAAAAGAAAAAGAAAGAAAAGAAAAAAGAATCGAATTCCATTGTTCACGGACCGATGGCCGATCGGCCGTCGAGCGGCGTTGGCGGGAAGAAGGTTGTTTCTTTAAATTCGCAAATTACATCGGCGCTCCCGGTTCTCGCGACTTTTCGCGATAATAGATTTTTTTTTTTTTTTGTCCAAGTACTTTCGTTTCCCCACCCTCTCGCGCTGTCGTTCGCTCGTAGCGCACAACGCGCGTAGCGTTTAATTGCACGACGTTGCCTCGTACGCGCGTTATGTATTTTCTGGGAGTAAACCGCGCGATGTTTTTCCACCGAGAAAATAGGGGATAACGTCGACCGGCTGGAGAGAGGGCGAGGGAGAGGGAGAGAGACGTGGTTGGGGGCGGTAACGGCATAAGTCGGATATAGGGTCCGCGCGCTCGCGCGCTCGCGAGGAAGGGGTGGCGCGTGAATATCATTTCGAAAATGAAACAATCGCGCCTTATACGAGGTACGGTGGTCGTATAAAGGGAATGCATTATGTCCCCGGCTCGAGCGGAGGCTACCGCCTGTTTTATCCGCGTCTCTACTCCGGCGAACGTACCGAACGTGTATACTTGGGGCTATCCATGGAGAGTCTCCTAGTAAGCTCGACTTTGCGAGACCCCTTCTTCTTCCACCTATTTAACATATTATTTTTCACGAAGCGAGCGCCGGTTGCACCGCGTCCACCGAAATTGCCGACTCAACTTTTTTTTTTTTTTCTTTCTTTTCTCTACGACTTTGTCGTCTTTACGTATCGCACCGCAAGCCTTTTTTTTTTTTTTTTGTGTTTTTCTTTTTTTCGACCGAGAAAATTTCTTTGCCTCGCAGACACACCGATCCTCGCCGTGGCGGCCTGAAAAATATGCTCCGTCTGAACAAATCTTTTTCTCGCGTCTATCTTCTCCTTTATTCTTTCCCGTCGTCCTTTTCCGCGTTTCTCGCCGAGCCTTTCTTCCTTCTTCCCGAACGGCCAAACATATTTTCTAACTACGTCTCATTTTCCTATTCAAACGCGACAACGTTTCTTTCGTTACCACGCGGAGCTCTACTCGTTCGCACATTTCAACGAAACGATTCACAGATATCGATTCGGATCCCCCGATAGCACGATTTCTCGCAAAATCGTGAAAAAATCTCGCCTGAAAATTTCGACACGGTCCTATCTATGGCTTTACCGGTAAAATTTTGTACTTTTCGCGAGCCAATTCGTCGTTATTCTTTCATAGGGCGAATCGGTTGACGAGTGAAGGAAACGATAAAACGTTGCGGCTAGTCGCCCTTTTGTATTTCTCATGAACCGATCGTCGCGCATCATCGATACATAAATATTTCCTATCGTATGGTTTTAAGCTCGCCGCGGTTCAAATTCGTTGCTCCCGCGTGTGTTTGGGGATACACGCACGCCCCCCCCCCCCGACACACACACACACACACACACATATATATAGGGGAGGGAGAGGAGATAGGAACATGTTTTACACAAGTTTTGGAAAAGATTAGCGAAATGAAGCGAGTTTGAATTCGCGAGTTTATTATTCTGTTCGTCGGATATTTCGTGTATTTGGAGGTATCGTTTGAATCATGGAGAAAACGAGGAGATAATCATATTCTTCGAACGGAGTACTTATTCCACCCGATCGATCGAAACTCGAAAGTAATTTTGGAGTTTCGTTCTATCGAGAACAATGGTACCACCGTTCGACGATAGCTCGTACGAGTCGAGGTTATGGATCAGCAGTTATTTCAACGCGGAAAACCACGAGTTGAACCGAATCGATTATACTTTTTTAATCGGAACGAAGTACTCGACTCAAAACGGACCGATCTTGTGAATTTTTAAAGAAACCAACAATACAGAATTCGTAGAACGAAGCAACGTTTGGTTTACGTAGAAACGTTCCTCGTTAGTTTCTCTCTCTCTCTCTCTCTCTCTCTGCGCTCTCGCTATTATACCTCAACAACCTTCGAATTTCTGTGAGCTCGCTAAACTTGGGGAGGTAGCATTACGATTCCGTAAAAATCAAAGGAGCCCTCTTCGGGGTCCTAGCGGGGACCTAGCATTTTTTCTCTAGGTTCTTCACTTTTTTCTCGTTTCACCTTCTTTTGTTTAAAGCGACCATAAACCGAGAAGGTTTGTAGGTCAACCGGCGCGGAGCGAAGGTATGAAAACTAGGTTCGAAACCCCCGCGGATAATTAACATCGAAAGATCGCTTTTATTAGAGCATAAATTCTTGAAACCTATATTAAAGTGATAAAATGCGGCCGACTCCCACGCCGGTCGGTTTCTCTCTTCTTCTATTCTTAATAATAAGAGAGCAAACAAGGACAAGGCACCCTTTCGAAATAATAAATCGCATTCGTTCTTTCCCTTTTCCGAGCGGCGGAATATCTCGAGAGGGAAAGGGAAGAGCGGAGAAGGGACGAAGGCCGAAAACGTAACGGGACAAAATATTCCAGTTGGAATATTCGATATGCTTTCGAGAGAACGTTCATCGAAGATTATTCGGAATAATTGATGGGCCAACGTTAAGACGAAAAAGTTGGATCTCATGCATATTGCGGCTCGATTAAATCCCATTAAACGATCGAATTATCGGGCGAACGTCGCGATTAAATGCGCTTTGCTCCCCCTCCCCTCCCCGTTTCTTTTCCTCTCTACTCCGTTCCTTGTTTCCTTTCTCTCTTCCTTTCTCGGGCCATGGCAAATCCGTCCTAAATTCATGTTCCGCGGAGGGCGACGTTGAAGGATAATAAAGGGGTTAAACCTGGGACAATGACTCTTCAAGTCGATCTCATCCCTCATGCCGTCGGCAGAGGAAGACGCGAACAAGTGGAACGAAGAAGTTTCAATCGGCGTCATTTAACTCGGTTGGTAGATTCATCGGAAATTCGTTTAAACGCAACTCTAGGACGGCGAAAGACGTAACCGAGACGCGATTCGGAATACAAAAGGGGTTCTCTCGGGGGAGTGGGCGAGTTATGGATTATAAGGCGCGATAGGGCCGAGAAGAAGGATCCTTCGAGGTAGGACGAAAGGAGGGAGGGGTCGTCTTCCATTCGAACCCTCTCCTCCCTCCGAAAACAATTTCTCCCGCGTTATCCGATCGCGAGTGAAGACGGAATGCCACGGACAGCCGAGAGACGAGAGAGAGAGAGAGAGAGAGAGAGAGAGAGAGAGAGAGAGAGAGAGAGACGCGGGAGCAGCGGAGGGGGATTACTAATTATTTCAATCTCGGTGCGAGTTTAGGCGCGTCGTTCCTCGAGCTCTCGCTTCGAACGGACTCGAACGCTTTTCTCGCTCGTTAACGTTACGAACGAGAGGAAAGGAGAGGGGAAACGAAACGAAACGAAACGAAACGAAACGAAACGAAACTAAAGACAGAGATACCAGCCGGTAGAAGAAACGTCTCTTCTTCTCTTTCTCCAAATTGCTCATTGGAACTTTCCTGTCTGGTAGTAGCCCTCTCGCTCTCCCTCGGCTTCCGCAGAAGCTTTCTTCTCCAAATCCGCTTTTTATTCGATTTTCAACGTAGGAAAGGCCCTTTAACGGGTCTTTCACGAGACTTATTAACTCTTTTCTGCTCGACGAGAAGCGATCGTCGCGCGTTCCTCCCTTTCGGATCCTTTCTCTCGCGACGAGAGATAGCAACGAGGAAAATACTCGTCGCGCAATCCCGTTACCGCGCGTACGTTCGACGTTCTACACCTACGTAGTGGATAGAGGGATAGAGGGATGGTGAGGGACGAGAGGAGATGAGAGGTGAGTGGCGGGGGAGAGAAGGGCCGAGGGCGCTCTCCTACAAGTGGAATTCGCCAAGAGAACGCTCGAGAAGAGGCTTCGGCCTCTTTGGCAAAATTTCCGCTTCGATCGCTCGCAGCGATTTCCGTTGGAAAATGTTCCTCTTTACTTCAAATTTTTCTTTGGTCGAAAGGGAATGGCGAATTCGATGAGGAACACTGCTCGTAGAAAAGCTGACGTTAGATTCGTGGAGCATAGTCCATCCTCGGCTCGAAGAAATATCGGACGTTGTATATGGATGGGCGAGAATGTAGGAAGAAAAGGAAGAGAGAAGGGTAGCGATAATTAATGCCATAAATTGAAAGGCTCTGTGCTCGCGATTCGTCGAGGCGCGACGGTTTTCGATATATCGATTCTCGCGGGAAGAAAGAGGGCCCGAAGGAAGGGGGGCAGGGTTGCCTCCTCGAAGCGATTCGAGTAGACGGCGGAAGTCGAAGCGGGCTATGACGTACCGCTTCCGGCTCGCACCAACCGATATACAATATATGTGGGATCGCGTATAAAGTGCGTCGCGGCGTTAAACGATCGATCTTTTTCACCTCTTTTCGTTCCTCTCTCTCTCTCTCTCTCTCTCTCTCTCTCTCTCTCTCTATCGGCGTCTTCCTGTACCTTGTACGGGCGTTGCCGCGTACAACACGTTTGGTCCAACGTTTCCTCGTCGTAACGCTCGCAGCTTCAATTTCTTACGTATTTAGCTTTTAAAAATGAATGGGATAGAGGCGAGTGGAAAAAATAGTAGCGAGACTCGTCGTTTTTCCTTTCTTTTTTCCCCCCTCTTTCTTCCTCTTCTTCTTCCTCTTCCTCCTCTTTTTATTTTGCGAAAGAAATCATCCCTCGTCCCCTCTTCGGCACCCTCGAAAAGAGAATCGTCGTAAGTCTACGACATTTTCCCTCGGTCGGATATATTTGCTCTTGGGAATTATTGGATTTGCGGCTGGCTTTCGCCTTTCGTAGCACCGAGTAAACATACTTTTCGTGAGGAGAGCACACGCGCTCTTCTCCTCTACACACCGACGCGACGCGACGCGACCCGACGCGACATGGCTTTTCTACGGTTGGTGCGCGCGCCCTCGCAACTTGCCAACCATCGCGCTCTATTAGATTTCATTCTTCTCTCGTACTTCTTTTTTACTCGGCTCTTCCTTCCCGTCCTCCCTTACGCTTTAAGACGCGCAACTATGTTCTCCCCCTCCCCCTCTCTTCCTCTCTTCTCCTTCTACTCCCGTTTCCTTTTTTTCTTCTCGTTGCTCCAAGACAAAAGGGGAGCGAAGCGAAATTAATCGGCGATCGATTCGTGTCTCGTCGTTCGGTAAAACGCGAATCATTCGTTTGAATATGCATTGGTCGTTTCCACGTCTTTTCGATAAGCGTCCGACGATGCTCCGCGACGATCGCGCGAGAAAGAAATTTTTCCACGTTCGAGGGATCCGTGACTATCGCGAGCACGACCTTTCTTTAAGCGATTTTAAATCGATTTTATTCCTCCTTTTCCTCTCACGCTTCTCTTTCGTCGATTCCGTCTGGATTCGTTTGGATCCGTTTGGATTCGCTTCGATTCGTTTCGATTCGTTTCGATTCGTTTCGATCGCGCGATATTTGCGAGGAGAAGCGGCAACCCTCTTCTTCACCCCCTCTTTGGCATCTCGAGCGATGCCACAAGTCGAAAGAATCGTCGTAGAAGAGTGCAGGAGTGAGGGCGTCGATGGATAAAAATGTACGCTCGTCCAAGGTGCGATAAAAATTATTCGTTCGGATCTCAACCTTGGCGCGCTCGAGCGTGGCTAATGCATATTGTAACGCGTGCCTCGCGTATCGTCACCGTAGGCGCGTGCAAGCGCTGGAGATACGGTTAAGACGTTTCATCGATGATGCAATCGCGATCCGGCACGATCGAGTTATTTGTTCGACCGAGATATCTCTGCCGACTCTGCGTTACGAGTTACTCCGAGAGAGAAAGAGAGAGAGAGAGAGAGAGAGAAGAGTCTCTTTCTTTCCTCCCCTCCTCGAGTTCTTGCCAAGGCGCGGGAGATGCGCGTCTCGCGATCGCAAAGATCTCTTTCTTCGCGTAGAAATATGTTGAAACGATCGCTTTATCGAAGAGTACAAAAGATATTTATCCGAAAATATCTCTAACCTACTACGAGAAAGGTGTCTCTTATTCGAGATTCTCTCTGGCGATCGCGTCGGTCCCGAGTGCCGACACTTTTGAATCGCGCTCTCGTGGATCAACGGAACCTTTCTTATCGCTCGACAAAAGCCAAACGGTCGTGTGAAGGTTACGTAAAAAAAGCAAGGGGTATTAATTATCGGACGTAACCGATGAAACGTTCGTTAAAGTAACGGGACAATCGTGGCAAACGATTGAAATCATCCGTCAAAGATAGCGAATAAATCTCACGGATGGGTAGACGATGAATATATGAGAGAGCGAGAGCAAAAACTTTCATACTCGCGTAGTATTGAAAGCTACGCCATGCGATAGGAATGCCGATAAACGCGTACGTTCGATCGATCGTTCCGAAATGTATAATGAATAGCGACGGACAAAGTGCTTTAACGTCGCAACGTTCGGACGTTCCTTCGTGGCATGCCATTCATTAGTACGGTATTCGTGCCTGTGTATTTTTTTTGTTCTTCTTTTCTTTTCGTTGCACGGCATCGTCATTGAGCTCGCATCGCGTCGGAATCTCGAGGTCGCCATCTCGACTCGCGTGAGTCCTCGCGTCGAGAGGAGGTCCGAACCCTACGACCGTTAAACGAAAGCAAAGAAGGAAGGAAGTAAGTGAGTGAGCGAGTAAGGACGAGCGCTCTCTCTCTCTCTCTCTCTCTCTCGTCGCGCCAAAGCGATCGACGGCGATCGACGGCGATCGACGGCGATCGATTTCATCCCGAGGCCTCGCAGCCACTGTATTCGATATTTGTGACAGGATAAATGAGGAATCTCGATGAGATTCGTAAAAGGATCGTGGTTCGGAAAATCATCTCCGTCGGATCGAGCGTCGATGAGTTCGTTAGAAGGGAAGGACGCGACGCTGGCAAATTGGCAGGACGCGCGAGATGACGTCGAGTCCGTCGTGTTCCCTCGATCGCGGCAACGCTTCGCTCGAATCGATTAACCATATCCGGTTGTAAATCCGGCTTACTCGATCCCCCGAGCCTCGACAACGACTCCTCTCCGACGATCCGCTCTCAACGATTCGACGTACGGTTATTAATAAACTATTCACCTTGCCGATCGGTCCTTGACGCGTCGCGATCGACGGACTCTCGTCGGCGCGTTCGTAGGAGCGCGAGCTCGGTCGGGCTTTTAAGACGCCTCGTCTAAATGACAGTGACCTTGACCGCCAATAAGCGAGAATTCCGACGATTTCGCAATCGGTCTTTCTCGATTACCTTGCGTCGTACGAGTTAAACGCGCTCATGGACGAGCCACGAGCAAACCCATTACCTCGAGGGCAATCAACGATCGTTCCTTTTACCATAGACTTTTTCGAGAGACGGAGACAACCGATCACGGCCGTTGGATCGTTTCCGACGACGAGCGATTACGCTCGTAATATCGCCCATCTAAAAAAAATGACAAATAAGATGTAAATTTGGCGTCGCGCTTACCACTCTACGATAATAGTAAAATCATTAGCATTAGACCTAGAAGGCTGCTTCTGCGTTAACGCGTCCGTGCTCGCTGGCGATTCAACTTTTCGGCCGGTTATTCCGAGCAAGTTGCGGCCTCGTCGTCGTCGTCGTCGTCGTCGTCGTCGTCGTCGTCGTCGTCGTCGTCGTCGTCGTCGTCGGTCCGAGATAAGGGAAAGGAAAAGAAAGGAAAGGAAAGGAAATGATCGATGAAAATTGCAGGCATATCTGCTTCTCGACGAAATGAGACTTTAGCATTGACACGAAATTAAAGCGTAACGCACGTCCTACGGTATCTACCCACTCGGTAGTCGACTCGACGACTCGACGCGGAAAAATCATTAGATCGCGAGGTTTAAATTCGTTCGAGGCATTCCTCCGCTCGTCGCGATATACGTTAAACTCGTTAATACTCGTCGCTCAGTGGAATGGAGAAGACGCGTCCGTTAGCCTTCGGCGTCCGCGTTCTCCTTCGATCGGGCAATCGAGAGAACCAACGGGCGAGGGTGAGGAGGATGGGAGAAGAGGGTGACGTCATCGTTTTTCCGCGTTACGCCTCGATTTCCTACGATGAACTCAACACCGGGCGATGCTCGATGACATAATCTCGCGCGATACGACTATCGCTAACGCGCGTTTACTCATCGAGCGAAATGAGTAATACGAATGAGAGCCGACCGATTAACCTTATTAGGATTCGTATAGAGCGCCTAGTTTTGGTTACTTTTTCAATTGCTTCTTCAACGAGCAAACTCTTACTTTATTTGTCATCGGGAGAAGAGCCGAGACTGTACGAACTCGTGCAAGTGGCTGGATAATATGGACAAGTGGCGTGTAAAAGTAATCGGCGCGATTTAAACGTTGGGAGAGAAATATCACGTCTCTTTTCGTCGCACGTCGCACGTCGCCACGTCGCACGTCCACGCGAGATCGTGCCGCGCCAGTTAACCGGAGCCAGATTCGTCGGCTCGTAAATAATCCTCGCGACAGCGTACGTGGAATTCTAGTAAAGCGTTTACGAAAAGATTAACGCAATATAGCGTTGCGAGCGTTCGCTATCGGTGTCGGAGGACGCGTAGAAAAATCAAAAGCGGATTACAAGAAATCGTGCTGTTCGTTTCACTCTTATCCTCGAATTATCACCGTCGTCCGACGATATTTCGTCAATTACCTTTTCCTATTATTGTTTTTTTTTTTTTTTTTTTTTTTTTTTTTTTTTTTTTTTTTTTTTTTTACGAACGTCCGTAAATCTTTTCGTACCTTTCGAATCGTTCTCCTCCGTTCGAGTCGTACGATAAATTAATAAATCAACGGTAGAGATTCTCGTAGTCGATCGGATATTTAGATAATTTTGGAAGATTATCCGATCGGAGAGAGAAAGAGAGATTGGAAAATTTGTAACGATGACGAAGAGTCGCCGGGGTCGTCGAGCGGGAGAGAGAGAGAGAGAGAGAGAGAGAGAGAGAGAGAGAGAGAGGATCGCGAGCTCGATAGGCGATAACGGAAGCGAGACGGTCCCTTTCGCCCGCGAGTGCCGTAAATAACGACTAGGTAAAACGAATCGTCGATAAATAAATGTTCGGAGAACGCGTTCGATATGCGTCACGTATCTCGAGCTCGAAGAGAGCGAGTAGGAGAGATCGTTATTTCATAACCGTTTGCGATATCGTTTTCAAGCTTGATTCTCGTCGTTTCTCTCTTTCTCTTTCCCTCTACCCTCGTTGACTATATATACGTACATACGAGTACTACATTCGTTCGTTGCGATTTGATAGCGGATGGACATGAGCTCGTTGTGTTTCAGGATCGTATTTAGAATTCCTCCCTCGGTCCTCCTTCTCATCGTCCCGTAACTATTTCCGATCGTGTGCGTTAGCTGGACGGACGTTCGCGTCTCTCTCTCTCTCTCTCTCTCTCTCTCTCTCCCTCCCTATCTCTTCTGGAAGACATTCGCGAATGAGATTCGGCCTTGGACCGTTTCACGAATGGAAGACGAAAGAATGGACGTACTTTTTTTTCGTTCAAGTACACGGTATATGTGTATTCGGGCCGTGGCATAGTTTGGCCGATTAGGAGAATACAAAAAATTAAAAAAGCTTGTACCCTTTATCCGTATTTCGGACTAATGCGTAATGGTAAGATTTGGCCGATCGTTTAGTTGAAACGTCTCGGCGAAGCGTGAAGGCTCGCGAATACGCTCGCGTAAATCCTCCTTCGGAATTCCGAATGCGGGAGTCGTGTGACGCACTACTTTATCTACGTTTCAGGTAGCTTTATTCTCGCATTTTCTACAGAGTCTCACATTTTACCGCTATCGTAGGCATGCCGTCCGCCGTTCAGTAACTCTGAACCGCGAGCTCGAAATAAAACTCGTACTCGTTATTATATATTCGAATCGTCGACTTTACTTTCGATACTTTCGAGTTCGACGATCGCGCTTCCTCTTTTTATCGGCGTTGAATTATTATTCGACTAACATTGGAAATGGAACGTTCGAGGGATACAGCCAAGTTGCATCGAGGTCGAGTAAATATCGCGACGGTTCTCGATTCTCGTAATACCCGCGCACGATTCGTCTAGCTCGATGATCCTACGTACATAGAGAGGTAAAGGCGAGACAGGCGCGTTTACCGGCGCGCGATCCTTCCTTCGAAAGAACTCGTCGGAAGAGAAAAAAAAAAAAAAAAACAGGAAAATAGGCGATCGTTCTGGATACTATGTAACCGTGACTACGTTGGAAATATACTTGAGGAACGGAGGAGCGGAGGGGGGTGCGTCTAACGGACGCTGGTAGTAAATCGCGACGAGTGGGAAGATCGACGACCATGACTCGTAAACCTATTATTCGGAGCAAGTATATTTGTTCGTTCGAAGAGCGAATAAACCGTCTTTCGAGGTTAAATAGATGGAAAACCGCGAGCCGAGCAACGTTTGTTTCCAAGGAAAATAACGAAAGATTTCGCTCGAAACGCGAATCTTAACGATAAGAACGGAGGAGGAGGAGGAGGAGGAGGAGGAGGAGGAGGAGAAAAAGCTACATCGGTTGGGGAAAATCGCAAGACGTTTGCGGGAACGTAACTCTCGAAACGCGTGTTTGGCTTTGCACATTCTTGAAAGATACACCGTACGAAAGGGGGACGGTACACCGTTATCGGATGATCGCCACGGGGTGGCGCGTAATTCGCATTCCGTCGACCTGCGAACTCGCTTTAATAACGTCACGATCTCGCCTTTCTCTCTGGGATAAGGGCTCTACGAAATTGAGCTTTTTCTCTGGCATTCCGATGAAAATAGGATATCCTACGTCGAACGTATGAGTCTACCAAACGATTCGACGATCTTTCTCGCGATCGAAAGGAGGATTTTGTTTTTCCTTTCTTCTTCTTCCTCTCTTCTTCTTCTTCTTCTTCTTCTTCTTCTTCTTCTTCTTCTTCTTTGTCCGGAGTGAGAACCAGAGCAGACTCATCTTTCTAGAAGTTTCGCCGACTCTCCGAGAGAGACAAACTTTGTCACTCGAGAAATCCGAGCTATGGTTCATTATCTTATCGAGAGGAAGAAGCGAGACGCGATAGCGAAAACGTTTCGCGGAAGAAACCCGTATGAGCAAACGAGCGAGAGAGCGAGCAAGCAAGCAACCTACATACGTACCCAACTACCTACCTACCTACCTACCTAGCTACCTCGTAAGCTTTCCTCTTTTGTTTGATACAGCAACGATATTTCATCGTCGGATCCTTTTTACTTCTCGAGATTGAATTTATCCGTTACACGGTTAGGTTCTAACGAACGAATCGAACGGAAAGAATTGCGAGGGACAGGAAGAAAAAAAGAATAAGGCAAAAAGAAAATAAAAGTCGTGGATAATCCGAGAAGCCATCCATTAGCGTTTGGCTACCTATCGATGAGCCGTTTTTGTCGATTATACTCCGTGATCTTTAATTACGGCCATTCGTCTTAGGACGGATCGTTTAATCGGGATCCGTCAAAGTTTAGCAATTTGAAAAAATAGGATATAAAGACGAGAACGGGAGCGATCGTTTCGTTTCGTCTTATAAAACCTTGATTCGCGAATTCGCTCCGAGCCATCGATATTTCGCGTTTCTCTCTTTTTTCGTTAACGGTTGCCCCCTTCGTTACGTTACGTCCGCCCTCTCTCTCTCTCTCTCTCTCTCTCTCTCTCTCTATGTGCTTTTGCGCATACGCGCGCACGCATATCGTTACGCGAGATTCGCCCGGAGTGATTAAAATCCACGAGCTTTCGCAGCGTCGTTAAATTTTTACTCCATCTACTTTTTTACATTACCCCGTCGCGGTATATCGGGCCGGGACGCGATACGTTGTAGTCGCGTTAGCGAGTAAAGGCGCGAGAGAGAGAGAGAGAGAGAGAGAGAGAGAAAGGATCGAGTCCTTCGTCCTATTCCTAACTATTTCCTTGCAATTATTCTCGAGTATCGACGTAATCGACGTAAAGGACGCAACCCGGACGATCCAATTTCACGAGTTTATTTACTACTCCGCGCATTAAGCCGAAACGAACGTTGTCGAACGTACGGCGTAACGATAACTATAACGATACTTTGATGATCATTCGAACGAACGACAATTGCGTATCGCGAGCGAAAAGTAAATAAAAAGGTATCCTATGTATCGTATATATTTGTTAAGCGTCGTTGAAAACTCCACGTTTATATATATATATATATATAAATATACACACACACACAAGTATATATATATGTAGGTATCGTTTGACGATATTCGTAAATTATCTACTATGTAACGAAAATACTATAAATATGCGAAAAATACGTTTGGCATATTTCGCGAGCTCGCAACAATAACAACGAGAACGTTCGCGTACGCGTTGCGTCGATCATAAATTGTACGGTTTAATTCTATGCCGTTATGCATGTATTTCCATATTTTTTTTCTCTCTTTCCTTTTTTCTCCTTTTTCCATTTTTTTCCTTTTCTTTTCTCTTTTTTTATTATCTCCTTTTAGAGCAACAGCTTCCGAAACGACGAGAGTTGCGCAGGGTTCGTAAATACGATCGAGTCTTGAAAGTTTTTAAATGAAATGTATTTTAGAGAAAAAATCGTACGAGAAAATCCATCGCTTGGGACGATAATAATTATTATCTCGTTTTTTCCTTTCTCTCCCTCTCGGGCTGTAGCGTTGTTTTTCTTTTGTAAAGAGCCCCTTCAACATCTTTCCTCTTAAACGACGATATCGTTCGTTCGTTAGTTCGTCACGAGCGGGCGAGGACGTCATTAATTATAGCGTTTAAATTGCAAATCGGCCACTAAAATACGTCGAATCCCAGGCGCATAGCATCGAGCGGGCATTTCGCGTTAACGCGTCTGCGACACTTTGTGTTCGCGAATATAGTCGGCTATGATATATCGTTTATGTAAGCGTTGCGTGCGTGCGTGCGTGCGTGCGTGCGTGCGTGCGTGCGTGCGTGCGTGCGTGCGTGCGTGCGTGCGTCTTATGGGATCGCACCAGGACGTGCACAAACGAGCACACGCTCGGAGATCATTTTCGATCGGGTCGAAACGAATCGTTCCCGTTTTAGTTATCATTTCGAGAAGGCAATGGCATTAACTCTAAATACGGATACGTTCGATACGAGACGATTTTCGAAGGTATTCCTATTCGTTAACGATGAACGAAAACTACATCAGAGATAACGAACGTTCGTCGGGAACGACGCTTTATTATTTATCTTTAGGATCGTGCAAAACCGAGGCGAAAATTAGACGATACGGTTGGAACGAACGGTCTACTTAAATATTGGAATAAAACGATAAGGCAGGGCGCGCGCGCGCGCGCGCGCGCGGGGCTAGAGACAAAGTTATATTCGACTTTCTTCTCATTTCCCCGTGGAATTTCTTTTTTTTTTTTTTTTTTTTTTTGTTTTGTTTCTCCTCTTTTTTCTCTTTCACGCGACCTACTCGTATACAGGAGAGACGCAACGCGAATCGGTATGCGTGTGCGAAGCCGATATGTGTTCGCGCGCGCGCTCGCATCGTTACGCGGAGCAGCATGAAGCTACGCGTCATACGCGCTTTCGTTCTCGCATACCGAGCGAGGATTTTTCATGCAAATTTGCTTATAAAATCGATGTTAATTTTTGTAAAACGATTACCACCACCATTTATGTGACAATAATGTTAACCAAGCTGGCTCCGCCGGACGGAAATTCCGTTGACCGCGGGTCGTTGCGAGCACGAGCGCGTAGTTCTTTTCTAGAGGAAAAAACTGATCCAACGGCTATTCTTTTCTCGAGATACTCTTTTCTCGAGATTTTCTTCTTCGACGCGACAAGGACAGCCGGGAGTGAGGGATCGTAATACGCGATTCGACTTTCGTTCGTACGAATGCGAATGAAATAGTAATAAAATCTTGTCGCATTCGAAAGCGTCATCGAGAGCTCGAATCATTTTTCTAGAGAATCGTTTCGGCTCGCTTTGCTCGCCGTTATAAACGACTAATATTCCTTCAAGATCGACCGAGAAGACGAAAGAAAAGCGCTCGCGTAAGAAAGCTCGCCGAGGTCAAAAGTTTTTCCGTCGGCAGTCCATTAGAAGCGCGGCACGGACGATTTAGCAGAGGGAGCTTCCACCGACGCGCAGCTTTTAGGTCCAGCAATTTGATGCTCGTTGCTTGTCATGCTAATATCCTCGGCTTTATATCGTACCGCGTTTTTCTTCGCGTCTTGATATATGCCCCTGTATCTCTCTCCCTCCCATTTTCGTAACTCGAGCACTCAAAGTATCTACGTCGCGACGCGTATCACGCGTCGTTGAGAAAGAGACCGAGCAACTACATCCTCTTTCCAACGACCACCTTTTAGAGAGCGAAAGAGAGATTTTTCGCAATCGTCGAATTACGAGAAAAAAAGCAAAAGGAAACAAAAGAAAGGAAAAGGAAAAAGAAAAAGAAAAAGAAAAAGAGAGAGAAACGAAAGTAACCTCCACGACGACACCGTATATTTTTTCCTCGATAAAAATGTGACTCTTTAACGTTTTTATTTTATACCCCGGAAAGCTACGAGTAATTTTATGTTCTTCGACGTCTTCGCGTCTCTCTCATCGCATAATAATTTTCGATGGAAGGAAGGAAGGAAGGAAGGAAGGAGAGTAAAGGTAGAGACGGACGTAATCGTTCTCCGTTCGATTACGCAACGCGACGGATAAGCGTCATTGCGTAAGTACACATGTCACTCGACAAACGCGCGCGAACGCGTTTTTCTCGTCTCTTCGAGAACGATTCTTTTCGAGGTATCGGCTTTATCTCTCTCTTAAACGCCTTCGTTTACAATCTCGTTATCTACCTATTCCGAGATGTATTCTAGATCATCGTCTCGATAATATTATTCGAAGGAGAATAATTCTACGGAGATTCGTAGTTAAACATTCGTAAGGTTATCCCGGTAAACAAATCGGCCATTTTCATTCGAACAAAAGACAATTTATCGTTTCTCCTCTTTCTACGTAACATACATATATGCATATCGTTTTTATCTCTTCCCTTTGTTCGCAATCCGTAGAATCGTAAGAAACCTTTTCGTCGAGATCGTCGCGTCAAAGGTCGAGTTTTTTGAGGTTCTAGCCTACTCGGGTACTCGAATACTTATAAATAGAAACGAATTCTTCGCGTTCGACGCGGCTTCTCGCGTTTTTTCCGATTAACTATAAAATATTCTTAGAAAATGAAAATATGCTCCGGGCATATCCGATGCTATCTACGCGTAGACCTCAAAGAGTTTCTTCTTTTCCTCTCTCTCTCTCTCTCTCTCTCTCTGTCTCCCCCTCTGAATTCTATAACATTAATCCCGAATGATCGCAATCTTTTTCAGGAGCTCGCTCTCCGCACGGTACATTGATAATCCGATAAAAAGGTGGCGCGTTGGAAGAAAATAAAAAGTAAAAAGATTCCACTCAACGAGGAAAAAGATATTGTCCGGTGGCCGAGAAATAAATTCGCCCTGTGACGGCAAGCGAGAAAACTTTTTTCCCTTTTTCTTTCTCGCCCCTTCCCTCTTTTCGCTTTCTCGCGCGCACGTCTTCTTCGCGCAGCTTTTCCGCGATCCGCTCGTAAACGCTCGCGGCCCGTTGCACGCGATATTAATGTTCTCTCGTTACGATAGGTCTGAAAAGTAGAGACACGGTCGGCGGAAGACAAAGAGAGCGAGAGAGGGAGAGAGAGAGAGAGAGAGAGAGAGAGAGAGAGAGAGAGAGAGAGAGGAACCACTCGGTTCGCTCGTTGACACAGAATCTCAGAGTAGTAATAGTAAATTAGTCCGACCGAAACATTCTTCGGCCTAACAAGACCAAGTACAATTAAATCCTCACGGGGAACAATGTCGCCACTCTTTATCCGCGATAATTATAGCCATACGCCTTGTTTTTTGTTCGTTAGCGAATATAAGAAGGAATATCCCGATCGGGTAGGAAGTCGTTACGAACGCGTTTTACTAATCGGTTACGAATTCGATACGTTTTAACCGAGAGTCACACCGGTAATAACGTGGAATAAATACGTGCGCCCGTACGTTTCGGCGAAAATCGAAAGACTCGAAATAGAGACCGACTCGCGACAGACCGGGGGGTTTAGTAGTTGCCCGTTTATACCCGTACGACCGTATTCACGCATCTTTATTGCGCGCTTTACATAGGCAACCACTCGTTAGCCTCCTTTTTATCGGTCACGCACGAGGCCCAAGTTGGTGCGCGTACAACTTATTGGGTATTTTACGCAAATAACTTTTCAAAGGAGTAAAGGCGAGGCAATGAAAGAACTACTACTCGGATCCCATTAGATGGAACGAAGGAATAGAAAAAGGATGAAATCGTTCGAGCTTTGGATCTTCGAAAAAGATTCTCACTGGTTAATTGGCGTTGCGTAGACTCTCGAGAAATAATGAAAAGTATAAAAGAGGGAAGGAAAAGGGAAAAGAAATTGTTCCTCGCAAAGTACGAAAGTTGGGCTTGAGCCGATGTGACAGCGCCATCGAGGTGCATGCAATTTCGCAAACTTTTTAACTTTGAACCCGTTAAGATTAAGAAACATAACAAAAATCAGAGTCATAAAAATGTATATTGTAAACATGGACTTTGGAGACTCCGCCTAATATCGTTCGCCTAATATCCTTCAGCGTAGAAAAGTTTGGCGCGGTGCATCCATTTAGCGTCGGCAGAGCGAGCGACCGTTTCGACGATTCGCTCCTCGCTCCTCGTCGAAGCGGTATTCGAACGGTTCTTTTCAAGGGTTTCGCATCTAGCGAGAATCGAGAGACGCTTTGTAAATAGGAGGAGGACGAAAGAGATAGGACGAGAGGGGTATTTCCCAGACGCGCGAGCTCGCGTTGCAACGTTGGGAGGCGGTGGTACGCGACCGACGAGGCTTTAGGCCGTCGCTCCTCTCTCTCTCTCTCTCTCTCTCTCTATTCGCTCGTCCCCTCTCGCTCGGGGAGCGGTACTTCGATTTCGACCGAGCCACGTACCGAGAGAGCGAGAGCGAGAGCGAGAGCGAGAGAGTGGAGTGTGTCATCGAGTCGCAGTTTCTCGTGTCAAAGCATACCTTTCAGGCAGCCTAGCCGCAACGTTCTGCCCATCTCACCCTTTCATCCCGCCTTTCGCCCTTCCGCGTCAAGCCGCAACGTGGCGCAACCTGGCTCCATTTCCAGCTCCAACGAGAGCAACTCTCCTCCGATACAACCCCTCCCCCGCCCCCTCCCCGAGGCCTCGTCGATATACCTCTTATGGAACGAACCTACCTAAATCTCTACGTACGTACCTATCCGCTTCGGCCGATAACCGGGTAACCGAGAACCGGTGAAAGAAGAACGTTTCGAGAGTAAAAGCGACATTTCACAAAGTTTCTCGCTCGTATGCCGGCGATCGAGCGAAAGTCGATCCCTTGCGACGTGACCGTTCTCGCTCGCTCGCCCGCCCGCCCGCCCGCGTTTAAAATGACAACGTAACTTTAGACGCGAGCCGGACACCGTTTTAGCTTTGAATGCTTTTCAAACGGACGTTCGAATCGTGAGAACGATCGGAGTCGCAAAGGGAGGAAAAGGGGAAATAGAGAGTATCGAGAAATAGGGCGAAAAGGTGGGAGACGACCGATGAAATCGGAGCTCCTCGCGGCAAATTCTTCGGTCAGTTGTGGGACATCCCCGTCGATACGTTCTACGAACCCGTACGAGTCGATAACTCGTACCTTTGTGCCCCCTCGCCCCACCCCCCCATTCCCAACGTATAACGCGTTGGGTAAGATTTACGAAATTCCTCAAAGAAGCAGAGGAATGAAGAAAAGTCAGGTCCCTCTCTCTCTCTCTCTCTCTCTCTCTCTCTCTCTCGAAGCGGCTTCGTATGACCTTTGAAATTTCATCCGACGCCTCGTGGGAGCCTCTTGGAACTCGTATTAAATACCGATCGTTTACGTACCACCCTCTCGTACATCGAAATTTGGAGTATCTCGGTAGACCCTACGCGCCGGAGTCTACGGGATCGCGAGTACGAGCTGTGCCAAGAAAGAATTTATTTTCAATAATTTCTCTTTATTTTCAGCGTGCACGACGAGCCAATTCAAATGCAGGAACGGAGAGTGTATCGACGGGAGCAAGCATTGCGACGGCGTTTCGGATTGTCGAGACAGATCGGACGAATACGGATGTCGTGAGTATCGATCTTTGTAGCTTATTCAAAGTATCGTATAAAAAATCGAGGCATCGTCCGCGTAAAGAAAAAAAAAAAAAAAAAAAAAGAAAAAAAAAAACTGTTCGCAACGGTGTCTCGTCCCCGTAAAAAATGCATTTTGTTCGTCTAATCGGAGTAATCGTGTGCTTTTCGTATATCATACATGTGCGTACGTGTTTGTGCGTAATTCGTCCAGTTGGCTACGCTATCGCGCAACGTTAAATCGAATCTTTCGAACGCTCGTACCTATCTACGATATAAGACCGATTTGAACCCGAGATGCAGCGATGCGAGCGCCGAGACCACCGTACGTACATTTCGTATCTACGACGACAAAAGCCGGTTTGTTCGTTCGAGCCAATGTCCAAATTTTCCACTCGTAGGTATTTTCGCGTGGCCCGTTGGAACGACGGTGTTATCGCATTTTCCTTTACTTCGCTCCTCGGAGAAGTTTATTTTTACGTTCGACTCTGACGAATGGATAGAGAGAGTTTCGATCGATATTCATCGACGTCGATTAGAAGCTACAATAACTCCGCTTCGACGCGATCAATTATTCAATTTCCATCGAATTTGAATGAACATTGAATTCGGAGAAAGGTAAACACTTTATATTTGTATTTCATTATAGTTGATTATATTTGTTAGAGAGCATAATCTCTCTCTCTCTCTCTCTCTCTCTCTCTCTCTCTCGTTGTCCAAGTTAGCCTCGAGATTTCCTATTTGTGCACACAAGAGGCGCATTATTTCTCTTAGCGATTCTCCCCGATATCGGAACAAGAGAGAATATTATTTACGGGCGTGCTCGCGCGTTCTCGCATGCGGTGGAACTAATCGCGTACGAGAGCCTCGCGAGGTATTACGATGAGCTGCTGCTCAATAATTCTAATAGCTGTGACAATGACGGTCGCGTGCGCGCGCGAGGAAGCTCGAGGAGGGTGGTTAGTCGAGGCCGTTGCACTGGAGCTGCCTTCGAACCACTTCCGATCTCCAGCCTAGCCCCTTATTATTTCCGGCGTCTTTTGTCGAGGCACGACCGCTTCCGCTCGCACGTCCTAACCATCCGGCTAACCGTCGGCCCTTTAATCGCCCTAACGTAGCTCGATTTCGTATAACTTTTATGTCGCACCGTCGATCCAATTTTTTTTACGCTTTCAAAGGGGCCAACGTGCTCGGGAGCTAATACTTGGACCTCCCTCTCCCGCCCCCCCCCTCTCTCTCTCCCTCCCTTCTCTTCCTTTTCCATTTTTAATTCGACGGTTCGTTAGCAATTTCGTTGCCGATGATTGGCGTGAGTCGCGGTGCCGCGTAAACAGAAAAAAAAAAAGAAAAAAAGAAAAAAAACAGGAAAAAAGTGGAAGATAAAGAGAAATCAACAACCCTTTTTTTTTAGCACCGGCGCAAATCCGGGCCCTTGCCGAACGAGATTTACTCCCGTTTATTAAGCCGCCCTAATAACCGGCCACAATTTTAATCCGACGTTAATCTGCAGCGGTCGCGCCGACCGAACGCTCGGCCCTTTCCATCAGCTCTGTCCAGGAATTTCGCATTTTCACCGCTTTAATCCAATTCGGATTCGCGACGGAACGCGGAAGGAGCGGAGACTCTATATCTATCTATCTATCTCTCTCTCTCTCTCTCTCTCTGTCGGAGCGTTAAACATTTCGAGTCTCGGCGAGCGTTGACGGCTCTCTTTTCCTTGCGTAGAGAAAACAGAAACGATAATATAGTTTCTTTTTGGGCGTTTCGCGCGTAGCTAAAAAACGATTGAAATTCATGGATCGTAATCGAGAGGCACGTACGTGTGGAGCCACGGGTACGGTAAATCGTTTTAAATGATAACTCGATTGGCAACGCATGAGCGGTACCAATCGAGCCAAGTCATACATTTCCCGCTTCCATTCGAATCTACCAACTGCGATTGTATTAGCCGCGGTTTAACGCCTTCCATTTATCTCTCTTTTTTGTTAACACGCGCGCACGTTACAGCACGGCAGACGTCTCTCGTCTTTCGTGATTTTTCGACGATATTTCGTGGGCTATTTCGAGAGTATTTCGACGCTGCCGGATGGGTAATCCTCTCTAAAGTTTAGGAAAATCTAATGACTTTCTAGGGGAGAAAATGTGTTGTACGACAACGAAGGATAACAAACGATCAGAACGATAGAAAGCTTCGTATTTTCAGTCGTTGGCATTAGCATTTGACGCGAGTGCCCATCGATTTCTGCATTTCACGCTTGACGAAAAAGCCCGTGAGGTAAATTAAAACGCAATGTGATACGACAGTGACGAAGAAATATTTCTCGATCGTGAGTATGCACCTTGCATATTCCATTTCGTTATTAATTCCAGTGGCGTACGATCGAGGCGCAGTGGCCGGATGCTTTGAAAATCTTGCGTTCGCCCTGAGACGATACTCGGACGAAAAAACGGACTTTGAACAACGAGCTTGACGAAATTAATGTTTATAGCCGATTTCCGGCTGGTAGATATACTTTGGCCGACTCGTTCGTTCGTTCGTTCGTTCGTTCGTTCGTTCGTTCGTTCGTTCGTCCTCGTTGATTGGCTAATTGCCGATGGTCGATTAGAAACGGCAAAGGTGCGTCTCTCTCTCTCTCAACTCGTAACTCTTCGTTTCACGAATAATTCCTTTCCACGAAATTTCTTCGAGTGCGTGTTAATTAATGGCTGTAGAATTAGACGAACCGCTTAACTCGCACGCTTCACATTCCCGAATAATTTCTTCTTGGCGGCTTTCATTTCTTTGCTCGTTAAAAAGGCATCCTTTCGCTTACCACGGTTAGTTCGCCGTCATCGTAACTTCACAAGTCCGCGAGTAGTCGTACTCGCGTTTAGATTTATCGATCGATCGATCGATCGTTCGATCGATCGTTCGTCTTGCTAGAACGTTGTAATGTTTTAGCGCTTTGTACGTGATCATAATGTTATCGCTTTTCATCGTTGAATTATCATTCAACGAGCACGCACGCACGCACGCACGCACGCACGCACGCACGCGCATAGGGTCATCGCAAAGAAGAAGGGACTCCTTTCCATCCCAGGGCTCGGGGATATCGCCGCTGTTCGTTGTGCAAAATGTGTCATCCTCTCGTAGTCGTCGCAATGCGTCGATTCTCTCGCGCTTCCAAAGAGAAGCTTTCTTTTAAACCATGATTCTTACAGCATGCAGGGAATACCAATTCGAGTGCTCGGCCGGTTACTGCGTAGACCTATCACGGCGGTGCGACGGATACGCCGATTGTTCCAACGGAAAGGACGAGGAAAATTGTATCGGAAGGAGTATGAGATATTATTTATTATACTACTTGGCGTTTCGCACTCTAAAACTCGAAAAGTCTTAATGGTACGATCGCGTAGGTTCGACGAGCCGACGGTCCGCTTTTCGACTCGGACTCGAGAAATCCAATTAACGTTCTCGAGGCGTGGCTCGGCCTCGTTATAGGAAAAACGGGAAACTTTATCCGGCGTGTATAGCTGGTCGTTCCATCGCGGATACGTAGGTTGGGGATATTCGCGTTAAGCCGAGACTAAATGGCGATACTAAACGGCGATACTAGACTGCCAGACCTTGACTCTTGCCTATCTTCTTCCTTCGGGTTAATCGCTATACCGATTAGCTCGATCTTTCCCTAAAAACGCGTTCCCAGTTACGAGTCGACGACGAAAGAGTGTCCATTTTTGTCCATCTCCTCCTATCGTATCCCTCATGCTAATACGCATATGTACGATCGATTCTCGAAGAGACGTCACGTCGTGTTCCTAGTTATTTATTTTATTCGTCAGGACGTCGCGTTTCATCGATACGAGCGATTCGTTGTATTTCAACTTGCGGTAGGGTGGTAGGAAGGAAATATCGATAATCGTTATTTATTACTGGACTTATTCGTAGACGATGGAACGATGTAAATGCACATTTCTATGGGAGAGCACGTATATCTACGAAACGATCGAACGTTTCGCGATCGCCGAAGGAAGGAATCGTGACGCAACGTAATAATGCGCGGATTAAATAAATGTATCCAAAGGACGTATTCGTACCAGCCGAATGCTCGAAAAGACTCGTCGCGAGCGTCGAGCTTTGAAACGCGCAGCGTAAACACGAAAGCGCTCGCGCCCCACTGTTTTTTCTGACGTATTTTTTTTTTTTTTTACCTTTTCCTTTGTCATGTTTTTTATTTTTTCATCTCGTTTCATTTATGTGTATTCTCTTTTTGTTTATATTTTTTCAATGTACGAATGCGCACGCACGCACGCGTTTAGCGAGATGCCGAGAGAACGAATTCGAATGTGCCAGCGGTACGTGCGTCAGCGGGATGGCAAGGTGCGACGGACGAAACGACTGCGACGATCGTTCCGACGAGTATAATTGCACCGGTATACCTTCTTATTCTTTTTCTTTTTCTTTTTCATATTACCAACCCCACCCACCCTTCCGATAGATCCGAAAATATACCTTCGTTCGTAAGCGTTGGCACTTACTCTACTTTCTTTTTTTCAGTAACAACCTGCAGCAGCGATCAGTTCCATTGCATGGACGGTATCTGTCTGAACATCGACAAAAGATGCAACGGCGTGGCTGATTGTCGTAACGGCGAGGACGAGAAACAGTGCGGTGAGTGGGCCACTTTGCTTATTTACTTTTATCCTTTTTCCAAGGACCCTCCGAGGATACTACAGGTCGATCGATTAAGCCTACTCCGGCTAAAAGGACGAGATAACGCGAGAGAGATCGCGAGAATGACGCTTCCAGTGGCAATCGATCTTACGCCAGGGTCTCTCTCTCTCCTATCTTTTGCTTATCCGAATCGAACTTTTAACACCTAACGCAGTCGCCATTATACATCGTCATTAATAATTTATCAATATCATTAACGATGAAACGCGCGCGTGAAGAAGGGAAGAGAGTTTAAGGATGGGTCGATAATGAGGTTCGATCGGCAGGTACCTAACGCTCATTCCGCTAGCGATCTTTATTATTACTTTTCGATGAAACCATTCCAATAATATTTATCCGTCGTGAGCACACGCGATATGCTATTAATCGATGCTTTTCTCGCGACGCACGGCCGATGTGTCGTCGAAAATTTCTCCTCGTCGAATCATCCTAAGGGCGTAGGATCGTACCGTATGGTTGAATCTAAAGGAGCACATTTCGTACGAGTTCCTCCATACTTTTCAAAGTCAAACTTTTAATCGCGCGCGGAGCTATAAGAGGATCGGGTGATCTCTATTTCGGATTAATCTCTATTCGATCAAGCGCGCGCGCGCTCTCTCTCCCTCTCTCTCTCTCTCTCTCTCTCTCTCTCTCTGTGTCTCTCCGGCAAAGTCATTTTTTTCTTTACGATCGCGATCGCGTATCCTTCCGCGATTTCTCGTCGCGATATTGTACCGTTCGAAGGACGTAAATTTGAACGTATCTGTATTCTTGGACGATCGTTTAAACGCGTACGGTGTAAGAGAGGTCGTCGTCGTTCAATTATACGTAGTGGCTGTTTAAAAATGATTCTTCAAATTATTTTCGCAGCGCGTTATCTTCGATCTTTTCATTTTTCACGTCGCTTCTCGCGAACGATCGCGTCTCGGCCCTTAAATTTATCCGTTCACGCCCGACGTGACATTCGATCGAGCAATTTTTCACGCCGACCAAACACCCGTCCGAGTGTTCATGCGAAGGTAGTACGTCGGTACGACGGTACGACGGTACGACGGTACGACGGTACGACGGTAGGAACGCTACGCGGTACGTTAAAGGGAGAAAATTATGGACGCGTCTTTTCTCTCTCGTTGCTCTTCCTCGCGCGCACGCAGTTTCCGCCGGAGAAATCGTTAAGGATGGTGGCCAGATAATGTTCGTAAGGTTACAAAAAAGAAAAAAGAAAAAAAGAAAAGAAAAAAAATCTCCAAAATATGAGGAATTTGGTCGTCGTAAAGGGGGAGGGGAAGAAAAGGAGAAAGGAAATTAATTAAAGGAGTTACGAGTTAGGTAGGTCGAAGTAGCGGAAACGGTAAAGGGTAGGGTCTACTATAAGAAAGAAGGGGTTGACGAGGAGCTTCACGCATTGGCAATCACCTTTAAACGCGCATGAGTGTGGTGTATGGAGCAGGTTGCGGAGATGCAGAATTTCGGTGCACGGACGGCCGATGTATAGGCTACGAGTTGCAGTGCAACGGGGTGAACGAGTGTTCCGATGGCTCGGATGAGAGGGATTGCGGTAATTATGCCATTCATATCACATACTTGCTACTCTTATCCTTCTTTCATAGACCCACACCATACACACTCACAGCAACATTCACAGACGCGACTCAAAGACGCGGACACGCCGATGACATTCCAGCGAAATTCAAAGTCTTTTTTTTATTTCTTCTCTCTCTCTCTCTTTTGTAAATCATCTAATAGCGTCTCGTTCCACTGGAGACCGGATAAGAAACCGATAGACGGCACAGATCTTTCGATCTTTCTCGTTCCTTCTTTGATAATTCCTTTGTTCGTGATGAAACGTTCGATTCGTTGTTATCGTAGAAAAGTACCGCCGACGAAAGTATTATAATCCCAAACGCTACGAAGCGATCGTAAGGAAGTTGTTGAAGGCTAAGGAAGCGTCGCTAGCGAGCAAGTACGAGAGACTGAGAACTAGTGGAAATGGGTCGAAGAAGAAGCGACCGATCCTCGCGACGTGCGCCGACGAATATTTGAGGAATAATTCGTCTAACAACGGTCGATGCGCTCTGATGATTAGAAAACTGGCGAAACAACGGATGCGTTATTGGAAATATCACAAAAACGATCGAAGGAGAGGGGAAAAGAGTCTCGCTTCCTCGTTGCTGAAATCTTTTCCCGAGCTGGCGGATCGGAAATTGGAAAATTCGAACAAGAGACTCGTCGATGATTCGACTCAAAGGCAATATTCGATGGACGATACCTCAATTTCTATCGAATCTCGTTGGTCGACTCAAAATGATCCTTCGAGCGATACCACAGAATTTTCGAAATTTGTTTATTCGTCGAGCACAAACGGATATTTCGTCGGTACGAGCGAGAATTGGAACGAGACCGATCCAACGGAAAGTTCGAGCACGGCTTTGTACGCGACTTTGGGCTCGACGGCATCGGGTTACGAGGAGAACTATAAAAAGTATTCGACGGATGAGTCGCTCCTAGACGTCAGAACCGACGATTATTCCGAGGAAAGTGATACGTCGATATCAAGAACGACGACGACGACGACGACGACGAGTTCTCGAGACGTAACGAAGATGAATATGACGCATCGGGAAATAGGCTCGCACGAGTGTACGTCAAAGTGTGCTGAATTCTGTATAAAAAGATTCTCGAAAAAAGGGATGAAAAATTGGACGAAATTGATGAAAAGTTTGATCAAGGAGAAGATTGCGAGCGACCAGCCGGAGGATTCTATCGAATCAACGACGTACAAAAGTTTTGCTTTCGACAAGGAACCGTTAAACGTTACTCTTATAACAAATATTGAAAAGTTTCTATCCAACAAGAACTCGAGCAACAAGGAGAATTTTAGGGAAACGAACGATGCAACGAACGCGACTACGGAATCTTTCGATTTTTCTCCATCCGATGATTCGATGAAATATCGAGACACGACCGAAGGGATTACTACCGAAAGTATCCGGGGGAATAGTCACGATTCGAGAGAGATAACCGAAAATGAGGAGGACGCAACGGACGCAACGGACGCAACGGACGCAACGAACGAACCAGGCTCTTCGTCGACGGTCCTTGCCGATCGTAACGATAATTATCGAGACGAGACATCGACCTTGAGAGAAATCGAATCAAAGGAGAAAACTGATAGTTTCGAATCGAACGAGAGCGGTGAACGTTCGACGAGGTCGTATTACAATTCGACGGAAAGCGTAACGGGGGAAAATGGGGAAGATTACGACGAGGATTCGGTCGAGAACGGAGAGGAAGAGGAGGAGGAGGAGGAGGAGGAGGAGGAGGAGGAGGAGGAAGAGGAAGAGGAGGAAGAAGAGGAGGAGGAGGACGAGGAGGAGGAGGAGGAGGAGGACGACGACGAATATAAGTGCGACGACGACGAGCACGCTTGCGACGAAGGTAGTAGGTGTGTTTCGGAGGAACAAGTTTGCAACGGGAACACCGATTGTGACGATGGCACGGACGAAGAGGATTGCGATTATTATTTAAACGTCATGCAGAAAGTCGACAAAGTTAACGACTATCCGTGCAAGCTCTTCGAGTTTCTTTGCGATGGAAAGTGCATAGACCCGTTGCTCTTATGCAACGGCGTTAAAAATTGTCTCGATGGCACCGACGAAGAGGATTGCCAAGATGTTAACGAGAAAAAAGGTAGACTCGACAGAGCTCGAGGAGCAACTTTTTCTCTCAATGTCACTCGTCCATTCTCTCTTCTTCTTCTTCTTCTTCTTCTTCTACTTCTTCTACTATTTCTAGTCGATGCTGTAGAAAATACGAGCTTTCCTTGGGGGTTAGACGATCGTGTATCCATGTTTTCAACGTCATCGCTGGGATTCGTCGACCGAGGGATCGCAACCCAGATCCATGCGATCACGACGATTACTGCCGACGATCGCTTTTACGTGTCTTATTTATCTTTTTGTAAATTTATTACTTTTAGATAATGTTTTTTTTTTTTTTTTCTTCGTTTCTGTTCGTTTCGTAAATCTTTTCTTTCCTGTTTTGTTTTTTGTCTTTTTTGTTTTTTCTTTTCCTTTACGAAAAAGGCCCGGAGAACGAGAAATCGCTGATACACGCACATGTACATAAAACGTTACACGTTACATCACCCAGACTCTCTCTCTCTCTCTCTCTCTCTCTCTCTCACTCACTCCCCCTTTCTACCATCATACGAGAGCTTATTTACAATGCTTTATATGTTAGACGTGTTCTTTAGATGCGCTGAAATTCCTGAAAATACGACAATGAAAAGAGTCTCGCCATGATCGAGGCGTCGTTTAAGCGATTAATCATCAGCTTTCTGTGTTTTATCGGTTTCGAGATATGCCTTGTCGCGGCTAAGATCGCTTTAAATGTGTGTCTTTTCGTAAACTCTTTGTAGCTCGTAGGAATCGTATTATACGTACATACGAGTATACGTAACGAACCGTTTGTACGATAATTATTCTTACGTCGTTAGCGGCTCATCTCGACGACGCGATCTTTGTTTTTTTGTTTTCTACGTTTCATCGAGCTTACTACGACGATACGATCGCGATGACAACGGGGGGGGGGGGGGGGGGGGACAAATTGGGGGGTTTGGGGGTTGGGGGAGGGGATTTGTAGGGGCGAGCACGGGTTTTTTTTTTTTTTATCTCGGGAATTTCGGGAAAAAAGGCAAAACGAGGCGTCGAGATGTCGCGACTGAAAAACAAGGTCTTTTGTTTTCGGCCTCCCGTAGGTTTGGCCCCCTGCCCTTCCATGGACTTCACCTGCGGCGACGGCTCTTGCATACCGAAGAGTTCGGTCTGCGACGGATTCGACGACTGCCCGAGGGCAGAAGACGAGCTTAATTGCGGTATATAACCACTTACCCTTTTCACGATACTAATAGCAGCAGCGTCGGATCAATCGTTCTATACTCCCTCGTACGCGTTCGCCTAACTCACTCGTTGGCTCGCTTATTTCGTTCGAGATATATCTTTATCTCGAGAAGGAAAGACGATCTCTGGCGCTGAGTTTCATGAATACTCGCTTCGCTTGCGTTTAAGAGAAAGTACGAGACAAGATGCTTGTCGATGGGGCTATCGCTTGATTCCTTTTACGACGTATATTTCCGCGGATCCGCGTAGACGCGATCAACGACGAACGATTAACGATGAACGCGTCGCGATTCGCAACGAGATAATATTTTATTCCTCGCACATCCGTATACGAATCCTTGACATTTTCTACGAGATGTGACTTTTCGACTTTTCTCCCGAGTTTAATCCATCTACAGTAGTGAAAGCATACATCTCTTATCCGTTTTAAATGCTACCCTTTTATATTTCTTTTATTTTTTTATTCTTCTTCTTTCCTTTTCTCTCCTTGGCGAAGCTCTCAAAGAAGGACGGTTAAATTGCGCGGTCAGCCCTCGTCGTCGTATATAATATCGTTCGAGCGCGGTGCTTCGTGAAATTAAACGGTTCCGAGACTAATCTTAGCCTTCGACTTAACTCGTCGAATCGAATAAGCGCTCACGTTAAAGACTCCTCAAATAGATTCTAACCTTGTAGAATTATCTTCTTTAGCGTGAGCGCGCGCGCGCGCGAGCGAGCTCATAATCACGCTCTCCGTCTATCCTTCTACGTCGGATTAGTGCTAGTTAACGTTAGAGATGTATATCTATAACCTTTCTCGAACCGTTTCGAGCGCTCTCGATGCTTATCGATGAATTATCCGGTTGTACAATAGCCCAACGACTTAGTCGCATGTATCGATCGATATCGTCGATCGATGTAGAAGCGTGGACGAAAGGAAGCGCGTCGCGCGTCTACTCGAGTACGAAAGAAAAGTTTGCGATCGAAGTAAGCGAGACGGACGACGCGCGAATTTTGGCGTTTCGTTTAATCGAGCCGATTAATATTCGACGTAACTACGTGTTCCTGCCTTAAAAAAATATGTGTGTGTCTGTGTTCTCTGCTCGTATGTCACGCTGAATGAAAACAAACACAGACCAGGAATGTACGCCAACGCAGTTCAAATGTCTCACTGGGAACAAGTGCATCGAGGGTATCTACAGATGCGACGGCCATCCCGATTGTCCGGATCGCAGCGACGAGGACTGTGCTAACGAAACGATTACGCATACCAGCCTGCCTACGAGTACGCCTTTTTATTCGTGTGTTTGTCGCTTTCTCTCTCTCTCTCTCTCTCTCTCTCTCTCTCCTTTATCTTCTCTTCTCATCTCTTAGCTTCCTCAACGTAACGAGATCCTCCGATGATCATCGTCGCAAAGTCATTAGCTCGAGTATTAGCGCGATAAATGGACGCACATATTTACTCTACATTTCGATACTCTACCGGTCGACGAATGAAATTCGGAGGAATGCTCGTTGGAGAAGTAGTCGCGAAAATAGTTGTCTTTCGAAAAATGCATTTTAGTACGTTGCATCGACGACAATTTACGGTTACATTCGATGTCTCGCATGGCTCGCAAGTTACGTATCACCGCGATTGCCTCTTCCGCATATAAAAATGTCTTTGCTAATCGTTAAATATCTCGAGTTATCCGCATGGATCTTTCGAGTTCGCACTCTATGCATAACGTTCTTCTTTCTTTGCTTCTTTTTCTTTATCTTATCGTTTCTATGGAATACGTTGGGTGGTATATGTGCCGTCAGACCAAACCTGGCCAGGATGGGCGAAGGAGAAAACGAGGGAATGCGATCCTAATCGAGAAATGCGCTGCGACGACGGCAAATGCGTGCTTCTCAAGCGTAAATGCGACAATATCTTCGACTGTCTCGACGGTACCGACGAGCGCGGTTGCGGTAAGAGCTTCCCTTTTTCCGATATTCATTCGGTTTCTTTTTTCTTTTACTTATATTCTATACGTATGTTACACCTACGTTTACACCTGTAATCGTTGGTACGAGATAGCGTTCCGATCGAACGACTTAACCCTTTTTTTCTTACCAAGTACGCGCGTCTCTTAAAAGAGCGTTAAGATGGAGCGACGAGAGAAACGTTACTCGACGCGCGTCTCCCATAAAGACAAAAAAGAGAAAAGAAAAAAGAAAAAAGAAAATAGAAAAAAGGAAGAAAGAGAAAAGAATAATAGAAAAGGAAAAGCTTAGAGGCTTTGTTCGTAAGCTTGCGTGTACGTGGCTTGTGTCTGATAAAAGGAATCTGCACGCCTGCCGAATGGAAGTGCGCCAGTGGCGAATGCTTGCCTGAACACGAAAGATGCGACGGGCTACGCAATTGCGCCGATGGATCCGACGAGTCTGGATGTGGTAACTATTTATTCCCCCTTCATAACTCACGCTTCACGAGAACTTAATGTTTATTCGATAACTAACTCTTGTGTCTCATCACTCCTACTCGCCCGAGCACGAGCACGAGCACGAGCACGAGCACACGCGCACGCACACTCATGGAGACGCAAAACAGGCCTTCCCACTCGCTCGTTACTCGGTATCGATCCTCGAGTACGTCCCTTTTAAAATCATTAATTATTATCATTTGCATTAGGATCGCAATAGGTAGCCGGATAGGTACCGAACGGGTACCGATAACGAAGCGCGCATTATCGTTTTAAATCTCACACTCGTGTTCCGGAAGTAACACCTATTTGATATTACGCGTCGCGCAACAAGTTATTATCGATAAAATGAATTATTAGCATTGATCCGAGTAGGAAAACTCGCGTTACTACTCTACGTAGTTACGTTTCCACTCTACTTTCTATATCCATATTTATATGTTACCGCAAACACTGGATTCGCGACAACGCGGCTAATTTCCGATTCAACCTTTTTTTCTTTTTTCTTTCTTTCTCTCTACTTTTCCATCCACGCGAACGTATGAAAAATCGAACGAATACCCGAGATGTTGATCCTTTCGACGTAATCGATGGGTCGATGGGTCGATCGAACGATATTAATAACAGTCGTCGCTGCGAAAGAATATAAGAAATGAATGAGATGCTCGTAAACGTCATTATTTGGAACTTTAACCGCGCGAACAAATTTTATTCCCTCAAAGTTTAACGCACATGCTTTTCCCATCGAGGAAATTTTATCGATTTATCAAAGTCTCGCGATACGACGACGGTCATTTTGTCTCTGTCTTTCTCTTTCTATCGACAGCTAATAAGTGGAGAAAGTCCGATTGTAACGAAGATGTCCTTTCGTTCGACTATGTCGATATGTTTAAGTAATCTTGCATCTCGATTAAACTGCAAGAGAGTAGGAGGAACACGAACGCGCACCCGCGTACACGTACGCGTACACGTACACGTACACGTACACGTACACGTACACGTACACGTGCACACAATCACGTTTCGCTCCTGTCGTACGCCAGCCGAATACGAAATAAGAATTTAAAAGGTCAACGAAAGTCCTGTAATATCACTTTATCGCACGTTCTCTCGATTAACCCACTTTATCCTATCCTTCATTTTCTTTAGGAAAAAAAACGAAAAGAAACGTTCAAACGCGATGATGCATGCGTTTCACCTCCACTTTTCTCTCACCTCGCATTCCATCGAAACGACCTAAAGTAGACGAGTAAGGATTTGATTCAGGATTGTCATCGCAGGGGTTGCACGTTTATGCATAAGAGAAGGGTGCACGTTGTAACGATTATAAACGGGTCATATCTGTTAGGTAGTTATTATACATATGTACATTATACGACGCATGTTCTCTTCCACTCGAATATTTACGTTACTTGTATCGTACTTCTCTCTCTCTCTCTCTCTCTCTCTCTCTCTCTCTCTCGCCATCTTTCTCTCATACACGAACTTTACATTCTTTAGAGTATATAACATGGTTATAATTTGTGGATTAACTTAAAAGAAATGTACATCAATGAGAGGGAATCGAGACTTTTCGAAGAAGATGATAACGAAAGTATCGCTCGAATGAAACTCTCGTCCCTCTCTTTTTATGAACGTTTCTTGACCATACAGGAATACGCGAGACACGTAGGTACACGTACACGTGGGTAGGTATAGATTTGAATTCACCTGGGTGGTAAGATCTCAGCCTGACATTAGAGATCGAGTATGATATGTACCAAACTAACGGGAACGAACTAACGGTTGCCTATGCACGACAATACGATAATATAGATAATATAGAATTTGATAATTATTGTAGTAACTGAATGTCCGCCTGGAAACTTTCGATGCAACGATGGATTGTGCCTCGACAGTAAGAAACGTTGCGACGGAAGATCGCACTGCTTGGACGGCTCCGATGAGATCAATTGCCGTACGGTCACGATGTGTCTGCACTTACATATTATTTACGATCGTCGAGCGGTAGGACCATTCCGATCGTTGTTGCTGTTCGATGACCGTTCGAACCGTACCACGAGCCGTCGCGAATTTTTCTATGATATTATAGTCTCCTTTCAAGGATAGCGTCGTACGTCCGATCGAAACGATTCGAATTGTCCTATCGCGAGATTTTATCTATCTATCTATCTATCTATCTATTTCTCTCTTTATCTCTTAACAACGTATACTCTTTCGGTATATTCCTCCTTCTTTTACTTTTCTTCGTCTTTTTCCCTATCCGTCCTATCGTATATACTTTGTCCGCTTTTTTCATTATTTCTTTTTCTTTTTTATCGTACCTAGTCTTCTTCCCTCACGATCTCAGAGTAGAATCACGTAATGTAATCTCAGCAGCATACCGACTCGTCTTTTACACCGGCACGTATCCTAAGAATTACTCTCTATCTGTGACTTTTGAAATTCTTATTATTAACCGATGTTTCCAAGCGCCGCGACCTATGTCCCTCCCAGCCTCCTCCCTTCCGTCGCGGTACCTCCGGCTCCTTAACGTCTCTTTGTATTCTATACGGTATCCTTGGAGCGAGATAATGCAAAAGTTGAATCGAACTAGTGCGTGATTCGCGATGGATCTTTTTTGTTTGAAAAAAAAAAAGAGACGATTTTGACGTTTCGTTATCTCTTTTGCTCTCTTTGTCGCGAAAACGGAGCCGTACGCGAGAGCCTACGAGTAGAGCCGAGTCGAGACGAGACGAGTCGAGTCGAGTCGAGTCGAGTCGAGTCGAGTCGAGTCGAGTCGAGTCGAGACAATTAAGAAGCTTAAACTTGCGCGGGAGCACGCATACATATACGTGTCTATAGAGGCAGGTGGAAAGCGTTAATCTCATTTCGACGGTGTATCGACCGTTTGCGTTTTAGCCGGACGTTGACTGGCATTAACTCGAATGCCGGACGTCGTTGGCGACCTCGTTTTTGACCTCGACGCCGAGAGCTGTGCCCCGACGACAACAATTTCCTCATCTTTTTTCCATCTTCTCCGTCTTATGTATCGTCGACTTTCCTCCCCTTCCCTCCCCTCCATCCAATTTACCAATTTCTTTGTTAATCGTGTCGGTATCTTACCGTTTATCTCTATATATTACCTATTATATTCATCTATTTTATATCTCTGTATGTTTATATATATATATATATATATAATTTATATTTACATATTAAACGTCATCTAGTTTTTACACTTTTTCTATTTCCATACAGGTCGCCCGAGTTCTTAGCGATCGAGCATTCAAAGTTATTATATATTATTAGTTATTTCGTAGCACATATCTATGTACATACATATATATATATATGTCGTGCATTTTCAATTTTGTCATATTTTTATTTCCGTTGGTTTATCTTCTTTCTTCTTCTATTTATTTTCTCTCTCTCTCTCTCTCTCTCTCTCTCTCTCTCTCTCTCTCTGATATTTGCACGTTGCCGAACGCGTATACTCTAAACGCATATGATAATGACGATTACATCGTTTTGCGATTTGCATAGTCTTTTCCGTCGAGAAACGTTGTAATCGCATACCCCGGGTACGTATAGCACGCGACGATGCACGCGAGCCATTAGCGAGACCGTCCGTGACGCGCACTTATTTACAGCTAGCGGACTCCTTGGAAAGTCCCTCGAGAATTTATCGATTATCGATTATCGCGCTTAATACGAACATCCGCGTTTCGTTCGTTCGTTCGTTCGTTCGTTCGTTCGTTCGTTCGTTCGTTCGTCCATCCGTACCCACCCCTCGAGCGGCGTAAATACGGGTTCCCGTAAATACACGGCCGTTTGTTATAATACTTTAGAGAAGACGCGTATATAACGTGGTTGATATATCTTTGAGCATAGCGAAAGAGTAATCGGGTGCATCGTCGTATCTTACGTCGTCCGTAAAATATCTTATTCCGAGATAATTTCCTTTTTCTAACGATTCTCTTTGGAAAATGACCGAGCGTTTTGGACGATACGTTAAACGAATAAATTGACGATTGCAGAGTGCCCGATCGGTAAGAGAGCGTGCGACAACGGGGTCTGCATCGACGAGAGATTCTTTTGCGACAGAAATTACGACTGTTTGGACCAGAGCGACGAACGCAACTGCCGTAAGAACATTTATTATCTTCGTTCGCGATTCGAAACGGACGATCAAAGACTAGGAAGGATTCGAGGGTAATATCGATCGTTTCTTTCAGACGACGAGACGACGAGCAAAAAGGACTATCCCAAGGAGTGTCGCGAAAACGAATTCGCCTGCGACTATGGAACTTGTATACCTCGATATCTCGTCTGCGATGGTACGTCGGATTGTTCGGATAGGACGGACGAGATCGGCTGTCCTCCTGCCCCTCCTCACGGTGAGTCACACGGTAAACCCTCGTTGTTCTAAACTAGTAGGAGCAATCCTATCGACGGCCGAAAGAGCTGGCGCGTCGGTGATTTTTTTTTACTTTCGGCACGTACACGAGTCAGTTTCCATTTACTTTTGCAAGGTTAAACGGCGTTAAAACGGCTAAACCGACTAGTCAGTCGCTAAACCATCGCTCGTACTTGCGCTTAGACGTTACGGACTCGAAAATTCGAGTTTCGCTCGAGAGACAAGATCGATCGTAGATATCGCACGGGCTATAACTTCGATCGGTTCGATCCGAGCATAATCCGAAGAGAGACGAAAGTAAAAGGTTAAGCACGTAGTCGAATTAAGGTGCACTAAGGCACTCTTTCTCTCTCTCTCTCTCTCTCTCTCTCTCTCGCGCGCGCGCGCGCGCGCGCTCGCGAGAAATGCTCGCGATCGAAGAACGTTTCGGAAGTAAAGCCCGAGCGCGTTCGATCCGCTTGTCTTTGTAAATACATACGAACCGTCCAGGACGCACGGTGCGCACCATTTCGTTTGAAATAAGTAGAAAATAACTGGCACGAAATATCACCACGATCCTCCTTCACTGCTCGTGAACGTTGCTGTGGCGCATCACTTTGCACCCCGTTTAATCTTTCACATCCATAGAGATCATCATCGAGAATGGACTACGACGTACGTGAACGAATACCTCCCGTTAACGGCGAGATCAGTCGAGAAACGCGTGAAAGAAGGAAAGAAAGAAAGAAAGAAAGAAAGAAAGAAAGAAAGAAAGAAAGAAAGAATGAAGGAAAGAATGAAGATTCGTAGGGGGTTTCCGGGACGAATCTCGGACGAATCCGCGAGGGGAAGGGAAGATCGTCCGGGACGATAGGTGCGACGAATGCAAACAATCTCGTACAGATTCGGTTACTTCTAGGTCTCGTAGATGCACCGGATAAAAGCTCCTCGAGGGAGCGTCAGGAGAACGTCGCGGGGATACCCCATGGCGAGGCTTACAGCCCAGATACGGATGCAAATGCTCCCGAGTTGCCGACTAATCTGAGCACGCCGAGGAGTTGTGCTCCGGATGATTTTCTATGTGCCGACGGCACTTGCATCCCCGAAACTCATCACTGCGACCATTTCTACGATTGTCGCGACTTTACCGACGAACAATACTGCTTCGGTTAGATCACCTTGTGATTCGTAGACCTTGATAATCCATGGCGATACCGATACAAACCGACGATTTACCACCCTTTTCCTTTCCCTCGCACTTTTGCCTTTTCTTTTTTTTTTTTCTTTTTTTTTCTTATCTTATTCCATTCCCATCCGAGTAAAATTACGCATTTTCGGATTCTCTTGGTCTACGTTAAATTTCCTATAAATTTGTGTTAGACGCTGGATAGAGGATGCGTAGGTTGTTTGGTAGAAATTTGAATATACTTTGCGAATCGCGTCTCGTCGTCGCGATCTCGTTAGATCGGACGCGCACCCTTTTCCCAATAGTGCATTTTTGCCTGGTATTCGAGTACTGGATTGTTCCCCGTTTTTCTTAGATAGAGTATTTAGTCGGTAATATCGTCGTGCAGCATGCTGAGAATGAATATATCGTAGATCTCGTTTTAGTAGAACTTGCGTGCAAATCATTTTTCCACTCCGACGTGTCGATATTTTATCGATTCATGGGGAAAAAACACCGTCCACGAGTAACACGATCGATGTGTCTATTTAATCGGGACGATGGGCGGTACTTGCAAAACGTGCGAAATGCGCGGGACGATACGAAGGAATTTTTTTTCCCCATGAATCGTCAATTAGTCCATTTTTTAATTTACGTGTACGTAGAAAACTAGTCTCGACCATTGTCGATTCTATATTTTCTTCCATGTGTGTCTATGTTCACAGAGCAAAGAATGCGCAGCGAGGACGGCGAGAACGTGTTTCAAGTAGTTACCGTTTCTATTCTCTGTATGCTCATATGTCGATATATGTATCGAATTCGTGTCGAGTCTTTGAACCTAAGTCCCTCTTAGGTCACTCGACGATATCTCCTCCGTCGCTCATCGTATTTCGATCATAGATATATATTTATATACATTATGATCCGTTTAGAAAGTAATGAAAGTATCATCTCTAGATGAACGTTTTTACGATACATTTTCTATTTACGTACACATACGTATGTCTGCGCTTGACTCGGCTCGTTCGATCCGAGCCAAGAAAGTAAAAAACGACGATTGTACGTTATCGAACGTAATCTTCGATTTTAGGGTGCGGGCAAGATCAGTTTCAATGCAGAACCGGCGATTGTATCAGAAACGACCAAAGGTGCGACGGACGTATCGATTGCGAGGATGGCTCGGACGAACCCTCCGAGTGTGGTAATTATATACGAGACGATGGAGTAATGATAAATTTACGCGATTCTTCCCCGATAAATAAGTTTCCTCTTCTTTCTTCTCCCCGTTAGACGCGACCACGCTCGAGCCAGAAGGACCAGGCGCCCGTCCGATGCCAGGTCGTTGTCCAGCCGGACAATTTCAATGCGTCTTGGACAAGGCCTGTGTACCGCAGTCATCCATTTGCAATGGCGTTCCCGAATGCCGAGACGCCAGCGACGAAAACAATTGCGGTAAGATTTCTTTAATAATTTGCATTTATCCACCGCTCGATCTGTCCTCGAACGAGGAAGGCTATAAAAAAAGAAAGAAAAAAAAAAAAAAGAAAGAAGCAAAAAATCGTCGTTTCGAGCCGTAAACCGATCGATAAGAAATCGCGTTCAATCAAATCGAAGATTACACCGAGGAGGAGTGTTCGTCGGACGAGTGGAGATGCGATAACGGCCAGTGCATACCGTTGTCTCGGCGCTGCGACAAAAGGGTCGACTGTCTTACGGACATGTCCGACGAATTCGACTGCAGTTACGATTCTCGTGAGTTGGAAACCGCAACAAATTTGCCATCTGCTCCCCCGTATCTCCTTCTCCCGATTCCTTTCTAATTCTGCCGTCGCCAAAGATCGTCGTAACTAATATATTCGATGATTTATGCGACAGAACGACGACGATCATAGGCACTCTATATATCACGTAACGTCTCGCATGGTTTTTTTTATAATCCCTGTCTTTTTTTTTTTTCTCTTCTCCCGGCCCGGCTCTGCCGTCGAGCGAGACTCGACGAAACGAACGCGAGCAGCGAGCAAATGTTGCCTCGTCGTTGCACTTACGTTTATGATAAATAAAACGATATTAACCCGGACGACGTGGTATATGATAGCAAGCCGACTAACGTACATACCTACGTACTTTTATCTACGTAACGCAGGACGCTATTTAATACCATTTTCTTATCGAATAACAATATGGATACACGAAAGACCTCTTCTTTTCGTTCAACGTTTTTTATTTCTTTTTCTCTGTATCTCTCTCTCTCTCTCTCTCCCTCTCTCTCTAGGTCCGACAGGTGGATCGAGCGGATTGAATTTGAAAACTTATCCGAGCGAGCAAGTGATCAAGGAGAGTAAGTATACGAAATTTGTCTTTTTCAATTTCATTCGTTTACGATCGGTTAGACGGAACGATCGGATTGTCGGTTACTCGTCCACGTACGATGGTATAAATATCATCGATGTATTCGCGTCGATCGGTTATCATTGAAAATAGACGAAACTCGTAGAGCGATCGAATAGCTGAAATTAATACTCATGTTTCTTGTGTTTTTCTTGCCTTGGCCAGACCCGGCGAAGCAAGGTAAGATATTTGAAAAAGTAATAAGCTATATATATATATATATATATATATGTACATATATACGCTGTGGGCTCGCATAATCTTCATTCTTCATTACAGACAGTATTACGTACATTAAAATAATGTTATTAATGCAGGCCGTAGCGCCTCGTTGGTTTTACATTGTGTGGGTTTTCACGAGTCATAAGACACGCATAAATTCGCGCATTCGAAAAGGTGTAGCTTGTTTATCGCGCGTTAAAAACAAAAAATAATTATCCACTTACAAGCGTTGGAGCGAAACTTGCCGTTCCGTACCCTTTCGTATAATCTAAATGCACTAATCGTTCGAACGTGAATGCTCGAAGGATAACTTGTGCATGAAATTCGGCTTAGCATGATCCCCACCTCCACGATCCTATTCTTTCGAACGTGAGATACGGACTGCGAAAATGTTAATACATTTTAACGATAAATGTTGCTTAACGTGTCGACGATAACGTCGGTTAAGTTAAGAAATCGTTCGCGTGAGATTTCTCGATAATTTTCATCGTTTACTAATGGAATCCCTTTCAAATTCAAAAACACGTCCGTAACATTAACTCCGTACTAATGAAAATCTCTTGGCGTTAACGTAACTGCGATAAATAAGTTGCACGTTGCACGATGAAACTAGCACATTAGTCTTAGCTAACGCGACTATAAATCGGCCGGCCCTTACGGGCGTTAAGAGTCGCCCATAAGGAATAACGCATAATCCCCCTTCGGCTACCGAGGATCGACTAGGAGAAAGGATTTTTGAATAACGCACCCCGTGCATTACCTCTCGCATTAACGTGCAGGCCGCGAGGTCGTCTTCCAATGCCGTGACGAAGGCCCTCTGCGTGCAAGAGTACGCTGGCTTCGCGATAACGATCTTCCTCTACCGCCTGCCAGTCGAGATCTTAATGGCAGATTGGAAATACCAAACATTCAGCTCGATCACGCGGGAACTTACATTTGCGAAGCAGTGGGCTATCCTCCATCCACCCCGGGAAGTCGGCTAAGCGTTAATCTCACCGTCGAAAAGTGTACGTAAAAAGTTTATACTTTCTTTTTATCTTATCCTACGTATCTCGGTCCACTTTCATTCCATTCTCCATTCGAGTATGACATCGATAGAGAATTAACTTCGTTTTACGTCGATCCTGGGATCGCCTATGCATAGGTACTCTCTGAAAGAGGAAGACCGAGAGAGGCCCGTGCATAGGTCATTCCGCTTATCGCTCTATCCCGTTCGAGTGAAAAACGAACGAGTCAATATTACTATTCGCAGTCGAGGAGCCGGCAACGAGGCCGCCACAAGTGTGCCAATACGAGCAGGCCACTTGCAGCAACGGGGATTGCATTCCGAAATCGTACGTCTGCGACGGAAAATTCGATTGTACCGACGGCTCCGACGAGATGAGATGCAGTACGTAATCTCGTTCGCTTATCTCCTCTCAGGCCATCGTCTAACGACCTTCCAAACGGATATATCCTATGATTAACTTTTAGGTCCGCACGGTTGCGAGCCCAACGAATTTCGATGCAACAACAAGCAGTGCGTGAGTAAGCTTTGGCGTTGCGACGGTGAAAGGGATTGCGCCGACAACAGCGACGAAGAAGATTGCGCGCCTGCTCCGCCCGGTTCCCCCTGTCGTTATCACGAATTCGCTTGTGCGTCGTACAATCAATGCATACCAAAGGTTTATCACTGCGATCGAGAACGCGACTGTCTCGACGGTAGCGACGAACTTGGCTGCTGTGAGTCTGCGATAACTAAGTTTTATTATTAATTATACGAACTAACGAGCGAGCGAGCGAGCGAGCGAGCGAACGAACGAACGAACGAACGAACGAACGATCGATCGATCGATCGTCTTTCAGCTCCCGTATACATCGTGAAGCCACCACCGCCAATGGTAGTCCTTGAACCGGGCGACGATATGGTACTGACCTGCACGGCGATCGGTGTACCCATTCCGGAGATAAACTGGCGGCTAAACTGGGGACACATACACTCGAAATGCAGCAGTATTTCCGTGAACGGAACCGGGACATTAACGTGTCCCAACATACAACCAGAGGACTCGGGCGCTTACTCCTGCGAGGCTTTGAACCTCGTCGGCTTCGTTATAGCCCAACCGGACGCTATTTTGGTGGTAAAAGAGCCAAAGGGTATTTGCCCGAAGGGAACGTTCAATTCCGAGGCGCGCTCCGTCGACGAGTGCATATCCTGTTTCTGCTTCGGCGTAGCCACCGAGTGCCGTAGCGCGAATCTTTTCACTTATCAGATACCACCGCCGTTCGAAAGTCACAAAATCATATCGGTACAAACGGAATCGGAAATACGTTTTTACGGTGACATCAAGGATCAAATATCGGAGGTTAGACCGATCGGCCGGGATGGGATTCGATTGCTCGAATCGTTCAGCAACGAGATGAGTACCTACAGGATACCGTACTACGCCCTATCCGAGAATTATCACGGTAGTCAATTGAAGTCTTACGGCGGTTACTTGACTTATACGATACATTACAATGGCAACGGTGCGCCGAACGACGCGCCCTCGGTCATTCTTACCGGCAACAAGTACATACTCGTTCACAAGGGCAAGCAGATACCTCCCGACTACGAGACGAAAGAATCCGTTAGATTTTTCTACGGCGAGTGGTATAAGCGTCAAGGTAACAGCGAGGTACTGGCATCCAGAGAAGAAATAATGATGACGCTGGCTAACGTCGACAATATTCTCATCAAGTACGTACTCGAGTGGACCCCCTTCGATCCTTCGATCGGCAAAGATTCTAATAACGTTCCTTTCCCCGTCGTACAGAGCCAAATACGAAGATTCTCCGCAATTGGACGTACGTATCACCGATATCGTAATGGACACCGCGGACGTGCGCAACACCGGATTAGGATCCGCGTCCTTCGTGGAGGAGTGCCAGTGCCCTACCGGTACGTACCTCTCTTCCATCATCTCCTCGATCTCACTCGTTGGTACGACCCTAGTAACCTAGTACTAGAGGAAAACCCGTTTAACCATCCCCGTCTATGTGTCCCAAGGATACAACGGTCTTTCATGCGAGAACTGTGCCTCGGGATATCTTAGGCGCGAGAGCGGACCGTGGCTTGGACAATGTTACCGAGACGATCCACCCTGCGCCCCTGGTTACTACGGAGATCCTTCGAGAAACGTACCTTGCCAGCTTTGCCCGTGTCCTCTGACCAATCCATCGAATCAGTTAGGAGGCGATCTCTTTTTCTCTTTCTTTCTCGATCTTACGATATCCTTAACGATTTACGATCGATCCTTTTTAGATTCACTCGAACCTGTCATCTCGGATCGGACGGTGAGCCTACCTGCGATTGTCCAGCCGGATACGTTGGCCGTAGATGCGAACAATGTGCCATCGGCTATCAAGGAAATCCGCTCATTCCCGGAGACATGTGCGTACCCGTTCAACAATGCGATCCCGATGGTAGTCTCACTCCGAACGCCGATCCCAATACCGGAAAGTGTCGTTGCAAGGTATCGCATTTATTTCGAACTCATCGTTTCCTCTCTCTCTCTCTCTCTCTCTCTCTCTCTCTCCCCCCCCCCTCGCGCTCCTTCGATATTTAACTTTTTATATTTATCCTTAATGCGTTCGATCTTCGTCGGTACGAAAAACGTAAGTACCTAATCGAATTGCCGTGAAAAATCTCTCTTCGTTTTTCTCTCTTACAACGAAGATAGATAGACACCGAGCCGTATGTCTGGAGATATGCTCGGTGGTTAGGCGTGTGTACGGCCAAGTATAAAAGCGGTATTTAATCGCGACCTCGTATTTACCTGTGATTTAGCTGTACGCAACGGGCCTGACGTGCAACCAATGCAAGGCAAATACATTCAACCTGGGCTTTAGGAATCAATTCGGATGCATAAGTTGCTTTTGCATGGGTATTACGAACAAATGCGTATCGTCCAATTGGTACAGAAACGAGGTAACGCAAATAAATGAGTTTAATTATGAATAATTAATACGTATATCCGTCGTACTATACTTGCGCGCAATCTCTTCGAGTTCACGAGATTCCCTCTTTCGTATCTTTCAACAGATCCGTGTGTCATTCACCAATTCCTTACGAGGTTTTACGTTGACCGAATCGAGGACACCCGACGCACCACCGATAACGGATGGCATTCGGCTCGACGCGATCAATCGCGAGATAGTCTACAACGATTTTCATAATCGCGGTAACAACGACGTTTATTACTGGCAATTGCCGAATATCTTCCTCGGCGATCAAATAACGTCGTACGGTGGTAATCTTAAATATACGGTACGATACGTCCCGTCGCCGGGTGGCCAAAGTTCGAGAAACAACGCCGCGGACGTTGAATTGATCAGCGTAAGTAACAAAGTTCTTCATTTGGATGAATCGATCCTTCGTCTATTCTCACCTTCGTATTTTTGTTCGATCGTCGCACGTGCCCCAATCCAAACCATTAACCGCAATCACTGACCTTCGACAGGCCAACGACATTAAATTGCTCTATTATTCGCGAGAATCTCCCGAACCGAATTCTCAGCAATCGTTCGTCGTTCCGTTGCTCGAACAATATTGGCAACGTGCCGATGGAACCACGGCCGACAGAGAACATCTCTTAATGGCATTAGCGGACGTACGAGCCATCAAGATTAAGGCTACTTACACGACCCACACCGACGAGACGGCGTGAGTACAACTTTTTTCTTCTCTTCTTTTTTCTTCTCTTTCTTTTCTTCTTCATAAGTAACTCGTGAGCCGGCCCGTCCTACGCGAATGACATTTTCTCTTCAGACTTTCCTCGGTTTCCCTCGATACGGCGGAAAAGCATAACACCGGAAAGGCGAGAGCGGTCGAAGTTGAGGAATGCAGTTGTCCCGTTGGATACAAGGGACTCTCGTGCGAGGACTGTGACGTTGGATATACGAGGGCCATGGAAGGCTTGTATCTTGGAATTTGCGAGCCTTGCAATTGCAACGGGCACTCGAGTCAGTGCGATCCCGAGACCGGTCTGTGCGAGGTAAATGAAAGATATTTATCAATTGTCGTATCGCGATTCTAATCGAAAATATTTCAACGTCGTTGATCGTGTCGATCTAACGCGCGTGATCGATTTAACGTCTTGAAGAATTGCGCCGACCATACTACCGGGGAGTATTGCGAAAGATGCGAACCCGGATACGAGGGAGATGCGACTCGTGGTACTTCCAGTGATTGCACGCGCAGGAATGATCCCGCGCAGTGCAATTGCAACGAAGCTGGATCCCGTAGCGCTTTGTGTTTCGCCGGTCGCTGCGAATGTAAGAGAAACGTCGAGGGACCGGAATGCAACAGATGTCGTCCCGGTACCTTTGGATTGTCCGCCGAAAATACGGACGGTTGTAACGAATGTTATTGCAGCGGCGTAACCAAACAATGTCACGAAAGTTCGCTCTACGTTCAACAAATACCGATATGGGTTTACGATTCCCATCATGGATTTACCCTTACCGACGAGTAAGTTTATCTAATCCGTTTTTAATAGACGATTCGATATCCATCTACGATCTACGGTAATGGTGAGAATTTAATTGGACCGGCATCCTTTTCAAATTAGCACGAGACAAGACGTTATAACCGACGGCTTTAATTTGAATGTCGCTATGAACGAAATTGGATATCGCTATTCCGACAATCGTAGCCGAAGACTATTTTGGTCTTTGCCATCTGCTTTCACCGGTAATCAAGTCAAGAGCTATGGCGGCAGTTTAACTTTTACTCAGCACATCACCGCGCAGCCTGGTGCACGGACCTACAAGGATCAAGACGTTTTACTCATTGGAAATGGCATCACATTGTTCTGGACTAATCCAGTAGACGTTGTACCGGACATACCACAGGTTCGTACGAAAGAAAAAGAAAAGGGAAGAAGGGCCGACGGGGAAAGAAATATTTCGAACGAACGCGTATGTTTCACTTTCATTTCAGACTTACTCCGTTCTATTGAGAGAAACAGAGTGGAAACGATTAACGACAGCGGGTCCACGCAGTGCCTCTCGTACGGACATGATGACGGTTCTTTCCAATATCGAAGCTATTCTGATACGAGCTTCTCACAGCGAAGAAATGACGGGGACTTACATCAGCGATATTAGTCTCGACACGGCGGTAGAAAATGTACCTGGGCACAGAAGAGCACCTAACGTCGAGGCGTGTCGTTGTCCAGCTGGTTACGTCGGAACATCTTGCGAAACTTGTGCTCGTGGATATTACAGAGATACCAGCGACAGAGCTTTTAGCGTTCTTGGCTCTTGCAATCCTTGTCCGTGTAACAACAACGAAGAAAATTGTGAGATCAATAGGTCTGGACACGTCAAGTGTAATTGCTTGACAGGATACGCAGGACAAAATTGTCAAGACGTTGGTAAGTTGATCGTTGTAGTCGGATTACGACGGAATGCGAATGTCCCCTTTTCTCCTTTTCTTTTTCTTTTTTTTTTTTTTCTTCTTCTGATTCATCGTTATCGAGACACGACTTTTCAAACGGATTATTTCTATCATGTATTATCTTCACATTGACATTCTTTTTTAGTCGAATATCCTCAAACGATTCCTCCGCCGACACCAACGATCACCCCACCAAGAATTGTCGTTTTCGTACAAGAACCAGAATTCCAAATTGTACATACTGGAAATACCGTTAGATACCATTGCAGCGGTAAATCGCTCGACAATGTAAGTTTTACATTTCGTTCGTTTCTAATGCGCTCGTCTATCGAACAAAATTGTTCCTGGTAAATCTTATTCATATGCCACATATATCGCACAGGGTTCCTTGTACATTCATTGGGAGAAGGAAGGTGGTCAGTTACCATCTGGTAGAAGCATAGACGATTCTCACGGAGTCTTAATTATTAGAGACGTCAAAGTATCCGACAGTGGTATATACATTTGTCAAGTTAGCGACGGAATAAACATTGGAATTAAAAAGGTTACTCTTACCGTTGGAGGTATGAACGAGACCAGAGAGGTTTTTTTATATATATATATATATACACACACATATTAGTACATATAGATTGATATTGTCAATAAATTGTAATATTTCTCACGGACGCAGCTTTTCCCAAAAGTTTGTTAGAGATACCAGGTACTCTTAATGCCGTACGAGTAGTTAACGCCAGTCAATTGATGCTCATGTACGATTTCAGGAGCAAATCCGGTAAAACCTCGAGTCGTCATTATGCCACATTACCTCGAAGTCAAAGAAGGAGAACCGGTAGAATTTCATTGCGATGCCTATGGTAATCCCCCTCCGCAATTAGAATGGGTCCGACTTTACGGAAGTATCAGTTCGGAGTCTTCGTTCCATAATGGCGTTTGGAGGCTTCCAGCTGCCTCGAGAAATGACGCGGCCGAATATAAATGCATCGCTAGGAATAACGTCGGGGTGGAGGAAAAAACGACGATTCTATACGTTAGAGGTAATGACGGTGCGGATGTAGATAGACAGACGGATGGATGGATGGATGGATGGATGGATGGATGGATGGATGAGGAGTTACGTTTGCGCATTGTCCACAGAAAATCCAGAAGGGCCTCCGGCAACTGGCTTGGCCCCAACTATAACACCAGCCGAATGGATCGGTTCTATCGGGGATGTCGTCAGGCTAACTTGCACCCCGTCGCAAAATGCAAACCTAACGTGGATTCGATCCGACGGTTTGCCTCTACCGCACTCCGCGACTCAGCGCGATGGCATTCTGATAATCAACAATCCTACGATCAATGATTCCGGTTTATATGTCTGCATCGCTATCAGTTATAAAGGAACGGAAACGAATTCTACCGCTAGAATAACGATCATTCCACGAAGGGTTCCCCCGACGGTCAAAGTCAAGCCCGAAAGGCAAACGATATCTCAAGGAACGTCGACCGAAATACGTTGCGTCACCACCGGAGAAGCGGGTCTGCAAGTGAAATGGAGTAAACTGTCGGAAACGATGAATTCTAACGTCCAACAAGTCGGGGATACTCTTAGAATTATCAATGCACAGGTTTCCGATCGAGGCGTTTATATTTGTCGTGTCAGCAGTACAATAGGAAGCTACGAAGCTAGTGCCATCGTCGAAGTCGAACGTAAGAAATAAAATTTCGTATTTTCCACTATTTTTCTACGTACACACGACGATAGTTCGAACGGAACGAAACGAAAACATTCATTATTCCCGTGAATTTATAGCTCGCGAAGTTCCGGTCCTCGAATTATATCCAAAGGATATCCAGCCCGTTACGCTTGGCGGCTCTGCCGATTTACAATGTCGCGCCATAGCCGGTCTTCCACTTCCCGAGATACACTGGTCTCGTCAAGACGGTAGATCGTTCGCTCCGAACATCGAACAACTTCCTGGCGGATTATTGAGATTTTCAAATATTACGATAAACGACGGTGGCTCTTACGTTTGCTCGGCTACGAACGAAGTTGGTTCCGTGTCCGAGATAGCTCATATCGAAGTACAGTCCATACCTGTCATTACGATCGAACCGAGGGCAGGCATTTTGCAAGTGAAACTTGGGGATAGGGTGCGATTGGCTTGCAGCGCCGTAGGCCATCCTCAACCAAATGTTGCCTGGAGTAAACATGTCAACGGATTGGCCACGTAGTAAGTTACGTTTCATTCGAAGACGTAACATTTTGTTTCCTTTAAAAAGGAAAAATCTCAATCGATCCTGATATTCTCACTACTACTATATTTACAGCGACGCGTACAGCAAAACTGCGGCAACGCCGTTAAGCGCGGTATACGAAATATACTCGGTTTCTCCCGACGACGAAGGGTCCTACTCTTGTCAAGCATCGAATTCGGTAGGCATAGTAGAGGACCGTGTACAAATACGGATCGAGGACAACGATATCGACTCTATACCTTGTAGAGGCGACATGACGTGTGATAACGAAAACGGACACCCATCGACTCAGGATCGAGTACGCTTGTCAATTTTTTCATTGATCGCTTATCTTTCCCTGTCGTAATAGCTCGTCGTGTATCGTTCTCTCACGATGCTCGTTATTATATCCTTGTTCCAGAAAAATTCTTACGAAGGTGGTGTACTGATACCCGAAGACTTTTTGAGAATTCCCAATAGCGGTAAAGTGGAAATGCGTTGTCAGGTAATAGCCCCCGATGGCGATCAGATTTACCTCGACTGGAAGAGAAGCGATCATCGTGCCTTACCGAAGGGTAGCACCGTTCATAACGGCGTTTTAAGCATTCCGACGGTCGATAAAAGTGCCGCGGGGGAATACATCTGTCTCGGTTTAAATCCTGCCGGTACGGTCATCTTCAAGGCTAAATCCCATCTGGAAATTATATGTGGGTATTCCGAAAAGTACGATATAAATGAAAAAAAAAAAAAAAAAAATCGACGTAAGAAATATCTGACACTTGCTTCCTCCTCCTTTGACTACTTTCAGCTCCGCCCAGAATCGAGCTAAATCCAACTAGTCAAACCGTTGGACCCGGTAAAAATCCTTCGATAACATGCACCGCGACCGGGGACGAGCCTCTTCGCATTCAATGGGAAGCTATAGGACGGTCACTTCCCTATTCCGTATCCAATGACAATGGGGTTTTACAATTCCACGGTATAACGCTTTCGGATGCCGGAAAATACGTTTGCAAGGCCACGAACGAAGCGGGCACGGCAGAGGCGGTCGCGGAGGTCCTAGTAAATGGTTAGTATCCTTTTTAAATTACGCAAACGCGATAGACCCGTTAAACGCCCTATTGTTTTTTCATCAGAACATCCTTACGAAGACATGATTCGCGCGACGCAAAGAGACGTTACGACCTATCCAGGTAATTCCGTACGTTTGCGTTGCGAGATCAAAGAACACGCTAGAATAGAATGGAGTAGAGAGGACCGACCTTTGCCTTTGAATAGTCGAATCGGTGGCGACTATATAGAATTGATGCAAGTGAGACCGGAAGACAGTGGAAGATATATTTGTCAAATTCGTAACTCCCATGGAGTTTCCAGTGATTACATTAATTTAAATGTAATACGTAAGTAGTACATCGTCATATACGTATGCTTGCTATTTCACTTAAACTTCATAAAGTATTATCTTTAATGCTCAATCTCATTAAAAAGTATCGTCCAATATCGCTGTGACGTAGACCGATCTTAAATATTTCTTTCGAACGATCTCATTCCTACGAACTTGAATCTTTTTGTTCTTTTCTTTTTCTTTTCAGCTTTTCCATTTACTTTTTAATAGCATTGTCAATTTACTACATTGCTGCCTTCCTTTATTTATTTATTAATTTTTTTCCCCCCGATAATCTCTCGACATTCATCGATAGGAAATCGTCCAAACGTTTTCTAACGACGATCGATCCAAACTAATTTCTTTATCGATCGTTCGATACGAACGAAAACTACTAAAGTACTTACGCATATCACGACGCGCGGTTACTTTTCTTCTCTCTCTCTCTCTCTCTCTCTCTCTCTCTCTCTCTCTCTCTCTCTCTCTCTCTCTCTCTCTCTCCAAAATCTATCACGCAGCTTGTCACATTAGAAATGGTACATCAGTAGTAAAATATTTGTCATGAAAAAAAAATCATTGCAATTATGGTTTCAATGAAGGACTTAATAAAATTAGATTTTTACAAAGCTCGCGTTATATGATTTAGTAGTTAATTTGCTTGCGGATTGCATGCCAGTGTACCGATCCCAGTGCAGACCCGGGGAGTATCAGTGCTACGGTCAACAATGCATTCATTTGGATTACTTTTGCGACGGCTATGCTCAATGCAACGATGGTACTGACGAACGCTTCTGCCGCATCCCGCAATATCGCCAATTTCTTCAAAGACGACGCGGTTTGTTTTGAGATTTGTGTGTCGTGTGACGTCTTGTAGTATAGATTATATTTTTGTCTTTTCTTTTTTAGCATTATTCTTTGTCTTGCCTATTCTTATTTGATGATCGACTCATTCGATCAGACATTTAATTCGTATTGTCAATATTTTATTATCCCTTTCCTAGATATCTCATATGTATGTATATATATATATATATATATATATATATATATATATATATATATATGTTGTTTATGCCATTTATGTTTCAAGCCAATGTAGAAAAAATCGTTGAATTACTCTCCATACGACGGACCAAATTTCGTCCTCTTTCCCCTCGACCCTCCTGCCTTCCTAGTTAGCGATAATGCCGCGGCCATTGGCGCATGTTCTTTGCATGTAAAATACTATATGTAATATTTATTATTTTTACTTTAGTAAAATAATGCTACGCTACATTACCGTAAGGATTATTTAATTGGACAAATCTCAAGTGTCCCGTCGAACGATAACTTTCGAATCAAAATTTTCCTCGTGCGAGATTTTTTATTCGACAAGGCGAGGAATTGCCCACATTCGGATGTTTAAATTTTAATAACGACGTTAATCTTATAAAAAGAATTTTGCATTTACGTTACTATAGTGAAATGTAAAATTCTTTTTTTTTTCCTTTTACAAACGTTAAAGCGCCGAAAAGGAAGATGTTGAAAGTAATAGTCTGTATAAAAATATTTATACGACAAATTATGCGGCGTAAATGATATTAACCGTTAAATTGCAGCTGCCGTTGCACCAGCGCTTACCATCGAGGCATCTCAAGATCCTGTAAATATTGGAGATACGGTTGACATACGTTGCGCGTGTTCGGGTACTCCTAATCCGCACTATCGATGGTCCAGACCGAACCATCCAAATTTACCATCGAATGCTCAAACGTACGAGAATATTCTTAGATTATCTAACGTAGCCGTTAGCGACAGCGGTACCTACAAATGTACAGTGATGACTCCACAAGGCATCTTCGAGGAAGATTTCAATCTCATTGTACAGGGTAAATATCAAACCTTCCCCATCGATTTATAACACTTAATTTACTATAATGACATAAAATTTCATTGCCCGTATCTAACTATAAAATACGTGTAAATATAATATATGTACGTTATTTATGCTATCCGTTGCATTATCTGTGAGTATAAATACGATATATAAAGAACGAATAGCGGCTACGAAACATTGCCACATCGAGTAATTGTTTTTTGACATCTTTATCTAGGTGGACATAATGATGGGCCAGCGATTGAAACGAAATTTGCACCTTATGGATCTAGCATCGAAATGGATTGTCACGTCGATCTTGAACAACCTGTTAAATTCCAATGGAACAAACTCGGTGGATTATTATCTCAGAATGCGGAAACTTATCAGGTAAAACGAAAGTATTCTAGCGTAACTTTATAATTGGATTAGAGATAAATGCTCATTTTTCTTATATTCTCAACAGAATAAATTGAAACTGAAAAATGTCAAAGCCGAAGATGCAGGAACATACGTTTGTATAGCTAACAACGACAAAGTGAATATAGAAGTACCGACCGTGCTCGTCGTAACGGGCGTCGTACCTAACTTTAGTCAAGCACCGGAAAGTTATATAGCTTTGCCTCCGTTACCCGATTCGTATCTAAAGTTCAACATCGAGATATCTTTCAAACCGGAGAATTACGAAGGCATTATCTTATACAACGCCGAATCGAATCACGGCAGTGGTGACTTCATCCTTCTATCCCTAGTAGGAGGATATCCGCAATTCAAGTATATATTAGTTTCTTTCCCTACATTTTACATTTATTACACGTACATGCGTGAAAAAATATTTACACACATATATATATATATATATATATATATATATGTATGTATGTATGTATGTATGATCTTTATAAACTGTTAGATTTGACCTTGGTTCTGGATCGGCTGTTATATCGGCAAATAAATCGATTACTCTCGGTCAATGGCATACGATCAAAATTCAACGTGTTAGAAAAGAAGTAACGATGCTAGTCGATGGTCAAGGGCCGTACAGAGGAGTTTCGGCTGGTCGAAGACAAGGATTAGATCTTAAGGGACCACTTTATATCGGTGGTGTTCCAAATCACAGTATTGTTATCAAAGAGGCTGTTTCGAATATTGGATTTATTGGTTGTATCAGTAGATTGGCCATTGGTGAAAAGGAAATTGATTTAATTGGGGATCAAACGGGTAACGTAGGGATAACAACTTGCGAAACGTGCGCCGAAAATCCATGCAATAACGGCGGAGTTTGCCAGGAGGCAGCTACAAAGAATGGTTATACGTGTTTATGTAGAGCTGGATTTAGCGGGAAACATTGTAACTTTGTTGGACAATCTTGCTATCCAGGTAAAAATTATGCGTTATAAACTTTATTAGACGTAACGAGAATATAAATATGCGTAACGTATCTAAATCTAAATGGTGTTCTAAGCTTGGACGATATCGCGTGGCACGCGCAAACACGTACACGATATGACATTTTTACAGGTGCCTGCGGAGAGGGAAAATGCGTGGAGAAGGAGACTGGTTTTGATTGTTACTGCCCATACGGAAAAACTGGTCCACGTTGCGAACGATCGGTAACGATCTATGAACCAGCTTTTAACGACGACAAAGCTTTCGTTGCACACGATACACCAAAGGCTCTACGAAGGCAAGTATATGCAATCGTTTCGAAAGCACGCACGAGACTTTAACAATACTTTTGTCACTTAATCGTTTTTCTTCTTCTTCTTCTTCTTCTTCTTCTTCTTCTTTTTGTTTTTTCTTTTTTTATTTATCAGTGTGCAAGTAGTGGTCGTATCGTCTAGTATTTTTTTTTGTTTTTAAATTTTACTGCACTCTTTCTGTACATATATCTGTGCATATTTGAGTTACATGTAAATACAAAAGTTATTACAATTACAATTAATATCGTATTTGTTAGCCAAAAATAGTACGAAGATGATTGATATTATAATGACAAATGGAAATGTGCATTTACTAAATGATATTACACGTACATCCATTACACGCACGCACGGACGCGCACGCGCGCGCGCGCACAGACGCAATTCACACGCATATAATAGTAATAATACAATTGATTTTTCTATGCAGAGAATGAGAGTGTACGCGTATGAGAAAAAAATCTGACCCTTTGTTGTTAATGAAAACATTAACTGTCAGTTTTATTCTCAAGCAGGCTAATCGAGATGACGTTATTTTCAGGGAAAGAAAGAGTTCGACCACTACACACAGTCGATCACGCAACGTACAAGTTAGACAAGTTAACGTGCGATCGAGGGCACATCACCACAATAATCTGCACCACACAATACATTAGATTTAGCATGATATTTATGCACGTTGAAAATTATTAAATATAATTAAGTCCAAATAATTCGTAGCAGTTTTGGTTTAGACGCGGAAATTAAAAATGCAATTGCTACTAGCCGAGGGTTCAAATATACCTATGTGAATTTGGAATGAATACCTTTTAATTTACGAAACATTCTAGCATTGTTCTTTTTTATTTCGCGCGGTAGCATTTTCTATATAAGAAGAAGATTCGAAGAAATAATTGCAAGAGGCCCTAAAGTAGAGCAAGTAGTTTCTCGGAATGAACTCCCGAATGGTGCTGTAACGATAGAAGCTCAGTCAATTTGTAATGTAGCGATAAATGTTTTGTACAGCTTTTAATTAATACACTTACGCATCATTTAGTTATATTAATTATTACAACTAGGACGTTAAGTCACTGCCAAATATATTGCATTTAACAATTTGAAGCAAAGCTTAAGAATCGGCAATACGTGATGTCATAGAAATATATGATATCTATATACGTGAAAATATATAAATTGTTTGTACTTTATACATACGTATATATGTATATATATATGTGCATATATATATATATATATATATATATATATATATATATATATGTGTATGTATATATAAGATTCTATATAACATGTTAAATATGTTGTTTCGTCTATGAATCAGCATTTATATACTCAATGGGCTTAGGCCTATGCCCAAAATAGATATGAATAAATATTATAAAGGCAAATAAACATTGGTGTGACAATTTATCTAATATAATTTGATTTTCCAATTGTTTTAGGAAATGTATATTTATCGCGCGTTACTTTTTTCGTTTCTTTCTTTTCTTCTTCTTTTTTTTCGTTGTTGTTTTTTTTTTTTTTTTTAACTATTACGTTGCTTAAACGCAGCATGCAAACGAAAATCGGCGAGTATGAGATCGGTCGAGTAATAAGGGCGTTTTGATGTTTGATCATTTGGCGCTTGTTATATATAAAGTTTTGAAAATACCGCACAATGCTTAACTCCGTAATACCTTACAGTACAAACATGTTAAATACGTTCATCCATGTTTCATGCATAAAATCGTGGGTATTGATTAATCCATTAGTTTATATCAATTCGATACGTCGCGTCGTACCATCGTCAACAACAACGTTTTCATGTACTAAACGACTCGTTTACGACATACGACTAACGAATGATTCGCATCGATGAACAATAAGCTCAATTATTTTTGATATATTGTCCTAAACTTGTAGGCTTAAAATAGCTATGAACTTCAATCCTACCGACGAAGGAGATGGAATATTGATATATTGTTCTCAAAGCGAAGAAGGACTCGGAGATTTCGCAGCGCTCATAATAAAGAACAAGCACGTTGAATTTCGCTACGATGTCGGCTCGGGTATGGCCACATTAAGATCTAATTATATCGTGCAACCTGGAACGTGGACGTACGTAACGATAAACAGAGATTTCAAGGAGGCGAAATTATCTGTTAACGGAGAACCATTCATCGAAGCAAGATCGCCCGGTGGTGCACGTACGATGACATTGAATACGCCGTTATACGTCGGTGGCGTTGATCGTAGAAAAATTACATTGAACAAGAATCTTAATGTCGATCGTAGTTTTCGTGGGTGCATCAGCGAAGTAAGTAAGAGCTTATATTTAGGCCGGCTATTAAGTAACCGTAGTCATCGACTTAAATTAGCGATTAACCGTGCGATAACCAACCCTTCGATCGTACAGCTTGAAGTAGCTTCCGTTAGCCTGGAGATCTTAAAATCGGCAGTGGATATGGCAAATATCGAAGATTGTTCCACGCTTCATCCGAATCAGACGATTCCACGTACCACGCTCATTAGCCCTCCTCCACCAACAAATCCACCAACGACTTTGTACGATCCGTGCTCATCGAGTCCTTGTATACACGGCTTCTGTCAGAGTTTAGATTCTCGCAAATATTCCTGTACGTGCGAATACGGATACGCGGGAAGGAATTGCGAAAACGTATTGAAACAGTGCGAGGTGTACGCGCCTTGTAGAAACGGTGGCACTTGCACTGACCAACACGGATCTTACAAATGCGACTGTAGGCTTGGCTTTAACGGGCAAACTTGTGAAAAATGTAAGTCTCCGCGATGAAAGATATGGTAAAAAAATGTTGCGCGACCGGTTGATGTTATATACGATCGGCGGATTTAAAAGTGTTCCTTTATTATTATCGATGCAGTGGCAGAGATCACGTATGACATTGCATTCAAAGGAGATGGCTGGTTAGAACTGGAGAGATCGGTAATGACGCACGAAGAGGAACGCGAAGTATTGGGTTTCGAGATATCGACGAATAAAACAAATGGCTTGATCATGTGGCACGGTCAAACGCCGAATGATTTGAATCCCGACGACTACATATCTCTGGCGGTCGTCGACGGGTAAGTTTTGCATCCATGCCTCGCCGTATATCTCGCCGTTAGATGTAAAAGAAACAAGAAATTGAAAGACGCATACCTTCGTTTCAGTTACGTGGAATATCAATACAATTTAGGATCAGGGCCGGCGGTTATTCGCGTAACAGCTCAAAGAGTCGACGACGGAGAAAGGCATAGAATCATTTTAAAACGACAAGGCAGCGACGGTAGCATCGAGTTAAACGGCGAACATACGGAAAGTGGCCTGAGCGACGGGCTACAACAAATTTTGAATACCAGAGGCAGCGTTTATTTAGGGGGTGTACCCGATTACGCGATGACCTACGGACGATACCAAGAAGGCTTTTCCGGTTGTATCTACACCCTCGAAGTACAAGACTCCGGGGCCATCGATATAGGGGAAAAAGCTATTAGAGGGAAAAACGTTTCTCCGTGTACCAGGTAAGTTACCAGAAGAGGTGCGACCTCTATTTTTGCCAAGTCATTCCATTTTGTAATATTAAGCGACATTTATCAAAAGGGTTAAAAATATTATACAAGCTTTTTTAAAATAACGTTACATGCTGCTTAGAGTGAGATGGATTCCATCTTCATTGGTATTTACGGACGCGGATGCAGATATTTTTGATGCGTTTGTACCTCCACCTCCTGTAAATATTATTCATCCAAAACCTGCTGCTAATGTAGCCACGCGTAATATTAAGAGTTATTTACTATTGATCGTTTTACAACATTTGATCGCGTTGAAAACAGAAAGTAGAAATTTAATCGTTGTTCGTACACTTTTTTACATAGGCGCTATTAATATAGCATAAGAAATTTATTTAAATAGACAAATATATTTCAATCTTATATGCAATTTATAGGGTATACTTATATTCCAAGTTTGTGCTAATACATAAATGCTTGTAATATTTGTATTCCCGTTATTTTTAAAGAAATCTACTTGGATAATTATTACATTTGTTAATTGTTTGATGCATTATCATCGACGCAATCTGGAAAAATACGACCAAACCATGGTACGTTCGATTATTATAGTCATACGCGAACCACACGAAATTCGTTTCTTCCTTTGATTATTATAATAATTCTTTTACAAAATAATGCCTTTATTCGTACTTACACATTTCATTGAAACGAATGATTATTTCACAGTGATCCAGTTGAAAAGATTTCCATCCTTGGTGATCCGAGAAGAAGGCGTTAAGAGAATCCGTAGGTGATGCGATTCCTATCTCATTTTTCGATATTCCAAGCGGATGGTTCTTTTGGCAAATGTTTTAACGTTCGTTAATACGTTCCGTTTTATAGAAGGCTACATTTATTTACGATTGAAAACTACTCTCCATACAAATGTTATATAACATCATAAAGTATGGCATTATTGTAATTTCCAAAGTTTTCTACTAAGAAATAGGGATAAACGTTATTAATTGATGTAAACATTTTAGGATATTTCTCTATAAACAAATATTAATTATAATCTGACAAAGACTTTGATATCAAACCCGTAAAGGTTTGTACTAATGAAAGTATCTGATTAAAATCATACTTGTTCATTGATAATATTAAGAATTATATCAGACCTATCCGAAGTAATTTTGATTTTTGCTAAAGTATTTTACGTTGATAATTATCGCCGATGACGTCATTGCAAACTAGCAACAACTACTTAATTACTTAAAAGCTTTTTAAAAGAATAATCGCCATCTTTTATTTCTACCATCGAAAATGTTTCCATCGAGAAATGTTATATTGTTCTCTATTTTATAGATAGTTGATTATTATTATTAACGCTATCAGAACAATTATATTCATTATACTTTTGTTTATTTTATACTTTTTAATATATATATACACACACACACATATATTTGTAATATTTTCCATTTTACATTTAAGATATATTTCTAGAGCTGCCATAGTGATTGACAAAAGAAAGTGTTAAAATACGATAACATATAATTTTTCACTGCCATGGTCTTATTTCTTAGAACTTAGAACTAATAGCAGTGGGTAACAGTGGTTTTGTCTTTTAAAAAATTGTAACGATGATCTATGAAAGAAGTCACAATTGGTAAAATTTGTTAACAAGGTCATTTAACAATGAAGCAAATATATCAAGGACGAGTTTTTTCTTATGAAGCAACTTATTACGTACGAATCAAGTTTTTATATATTTTTTTTTTTCTTAGGCGAAACACGATAAGAGAAAATCTCTACTCTTATAATAACAATATAACAATGGTATTAATAAAACTTAACAATATTAAAAGTTAATTCAAATATATCACGACTTGATCGTTTCGAAAATCGTTTTTGCAATTACATCCTTTAATCGTGACTACTTTCATACTTTAGCAAACTAATGTCACTCGTTTTACAATGAAAGTAAAGAATTTTGTTAAAATAAGTGCGACGAAAAAAGTTTCGATAGGAACAAATTTCAGGTAATAGATGAAATTTTAATAATTAAAATGTACTATTTTTTATCAAGAAATTCGAAAGTTCGCAGTTTATGTAATACAAACGAAAGCAAGTTACTTTTAGATCGTTTAATATAATAGTTCCGATTGGTGCTAGTAAAACGTGTTGCAATTATTGTATTGATATCGAATATACTATAACGTGTGCATAAAAATAAAAGTGAATTATTTACTCTTGTAATTAATACTATATTCTTACAATTCACACATATATTCTATAATTCTAAACATGCTTAAAAGTCTATAATCTCTCTCTCTCTGTTCACGTTAATTAACAATTATCTACTTTATTATTCCCTTATAAATCTGTATATCTTCATTATTTTATGTATAATAAATAAAACAAAATTTGTTTGCAATAGGTTAAAACATAAGTCCCATACAGGACAAGTATGAGATATCATTGTATGTTATCTTTGTCGACAAAAGATATTTTAATCCTCCGATTTTAATCTATGTATCGTAAAAAGCTATGTATAAAAAATTTAACACGCGCAATTAAAATTTAACACAGTTTACCCCATAATTTAACATTGAGAAAATGCTTATTAATGTCGATACAAATGCTAATATGACTTACATGTGATGTATCACGTATTTAAAGTTATAAACTGAAAGTACATAACATGATTAAAATGTAGCTTGCGTTGTTAAAAAATAATATTACAAACAAATAAATATACACGTGTGTGTGTGTGTGTGTGTGTGTGTGTGTGTGTGTGTGAGAGAGAGAGAGAGAGAGAGAGAGAGAGAGAGAGAGAGAGAGAGAGAGAGAGAGAGAGAGAGAGACAATAAATACAATTTTGTTAAGATCAGTTTGCTCCATCCTCGTGTTAATACGACATTAACGTTGGAATTTTAACTTGCACCAAACTCATACAAATGCAAAGCTAAAGTTTACACGAAATCGTTCGTGTGATTATTTATCGTGAATTAATAGTCAAAAAAATAAATAAGCAAAACTATATAAAAAATATAATATAAAAAGTATTATATTTACATAAAAAGAAGAAACAAATGAAAAAAGAACTTGCCGCGCCATGGTATTTTACTATACATGGATGACTATTAAAAAATATATCGAAATCGATGTATCGGCATCCAAATATACAGTTGGACTAAACATCTGTAGCTTCCTATAAATTAATTTTATAACCGGATATAAATGGTAGTCCGGTAGGTACTTTTGCTTGATATTCGACGTACTCTTCGCCAAAAAAAGTCAGCAACGTTATTTCTTCTATAAGAATACGATCGTGGAAAAATTTCCAAGAAGCAACCACGTATCCCAAACTGCAAAATGGATTTTGGAGTATCAACTGTAAGAAGATCGAAAGTAGATTATTAAAATATTTTTATAGACATACGTATATACGATGGAATATTTAAATGTCGCGATTTAAGGCATAATACGTCGTACCTGAGTTCCGATGGCCCAGTAAAACCATCCGACGTAGCTCGGATGTCTAAATATTCCATAAATACCATGCGTAATTAGTTCATGGTTCCTCTTTTTGGCACTTTGCACGATATGATTAAAATTATGTTTAGCCGTAAACATGGCGCTTTTTCTCAAAAATTCTCCCGATATGGATAATATTAAGCCGATGTAGGAAATGGAAGAGGCCATTTTCATTTCTGGGTAGTAATACCTTTCTATAATAAATTCGATCCAACTGGAACACGCGGCTATGCCATACGAGATACTGTGATTAAGAACAAAACTATCGATAGACAAAGTAGACGGATTTGTCCATGCTATAGCTAAAAATTCTGTATAATGGAACATAGCTATTATTGCCATGTAAGCTCCAAACATTTGCCAGGAAGGTGAAGCTGTGAAAAATATAACAATTGCAATACCAACTACGTATCCCAAAAACATGGATCTCACTGCGACCTGAAACAAGAGAAACAGGATAAAATGTACGAGTTTATACATATATATCAAATATTCGTAAAATCGTACGAAGCAGAAAAAGCTTAATACCTGACATTGAAATCCTTCGAAGAAAAGTAATACGATTACATTCAAGGTACCATACTGAACAATGTGCTCGAACAATGCATTTGTATAATATTCGTTGATAAGATTGCACCCTAACCTTAAAGTTAATTCCGGCAACATTCCAAAGACAACAGACAAAATGAATAAGGACAAACTCATCATTCCATCGCGACACAACATCTTTTAAAATATAAACGATTGCGAGATTCCCAAAGCTATTGGAAGAATTTAAATCGTTGTAGAAAAAATAACTTATCGTTTCATGGTCGATAAGTGCGAAGATATACGCCGACGCAGATTTTTAATGGAATACGATTAGGACGTATCGATTTATCTGGATTTTAATAAACTTATCTAAAAATAGGCTGGTTTAGAGAATTTCAAACAAAGGAAGACTAGAGTTTTAAGACCGTTTGGTATTCGATCGTCTATTCGATCAAAACGATAAAATATCCTTCGTCTCTTTCCAACGTCAAAGGCGTCGACGACGACGGTCGGACGAACGAACGAACGGACGGACGAACGGACGAACGGACGGACGGTCGGACGGTCGGACGGTCGCACGCGCGCACGCGCGCCCAATAAAAAAGTTCCCGTTGTTCATCGAACGCACGTACGTCAAAAGCACGACAAGCACGCAAGCGTGACCGCGTCGTCGCACCGTCGCGCTACTACGAAGAAACGCTTCTATTACGATCGACGCTAGATCGATATATCGAACTTTCGATCGAAAAAATTTGAAAATATCGCCAAATTTCGATCGTAGTTTAACATTCGTTACCCTAGATGACTGCACTGCTCGTTCGTGGCAACGCATCGCGCGTACAACAGCTCTACCCGATTATTCTTGGATGAGAGGGGGAGAGAGAGAGAGAGAGAGAGAAAGCAACGTTGTGCGTTAACTTTGTTCGAAATTATTAAAAACACGACGAAACGAAAAAATTTCTTTCTTTTTTTAGCCCACGGGTCGAAACGAAATCAAAATCGTTTTCCCTTCCTTCCTCGTCCTAGAACGCAACTCTTCTACTTCGTTATTAACCTTCCAAGTCATCAGGTATCGTTTTTCGAAAATCTTAGTCAAGAGATATCGGAAAGAGACGAATATTTCGATCGGTTTACATTTCCGCAATTTCCTTTTCGCTCCCGCTCGGTTTACGTAACGTCGCGCGTCGGCACGTCGTCGATACGGAGCTAGAGGTAGGGTCGTGCACGCTCGCGCGACTTTCAAACGCGTTTTTGTTCACGTGACTCGGGACAATACTCGTTAAGCGCATACTCTCGTTAGGCTTACGTAAAAGGACATCTCCTTTTCGTTCCAGCCCCTCCACCACCTCCCCTCGTCCAATATGGAGAACATTCGTTGTAATTAATCGTTCCACCGATTCGCGTTACCTTTATCGTCGTTAGAACGATAAAGTAATTAACGATCGTAGCCTTTTGCGTAAGCCGTCGAGCCGACGAGCGTGCACGTTCTTCGATTCGATCGAGACAAAGGAGTCCCGTTTACCAATTTTACCGCACAACAAGACGCCAATGTACTCGAACCGTTTTTAATGGAGACCCAGTCGTTTTAGCCTCTCCTTTACTACGATCTATATCGCTTTCAAACGAAAAAGAGATAAAGGATATCGTGAGCGGAGGAGGGGTCGCGCGATACGCGATTAATTGGAAGGCGATCGTTCGATCGATTTTTGCGTCTGGGTTGGGGAATTTATCGAGATATCGATTTATACGCGCTCTCCCACGAGGGCGAATTAGAGATAGAAATAAAACATTGCGGATGGAACTTTTCCTCGATGGTATCCGCTAATAAAAAAATTCTAAACGATAGGTCGTTCGCTACGTGTTACGTTCGAAAGGAACGAAAGGGATGGCCCCCCCTTTCGTAAGATGGATCACCGCAAAGCGAACCTTCGTCGTCCATTACACCCCTTCGAGCACTTTACTTTTATTACTCGTTTGTTTACTCGCTTGCCGATTATAGATCCGACGGAGAATGTTTATCGTGCTCTAAGTAAAAGGGGTATAGACCGAACAAACTTTCCCGACGAGTAAATAGATTTGATAAAAAGGGACGCGCGTAAGCGCCTAATTCTTTTGAAATCGTTTTGAAATCGGAGACGTACGATACGTTAACGAGGAAGTAAATCGCGTTTGGAGAGGCAAGAAGAAAGCGTGGTTCGATCGTCGAAAATATAATGTATAGGGCTCGATGGATCGAGCAATCGCGGAGCAATCGCTGGATGGTAATTGGAACGACCGAGGAGGTGGAGGGAGAGTTCGACTCGGGACGGAATGCGCGCCTGACGAACGTCGAGAACAGTTCGCGCGCGTACATTGACGCGTTACCATCAATTCCTCCCTTATCGTCGTAGTACTCTCCGTTTATTCATATTCATCCGTCTCTGTCATTTGCATTCTCTCTCCGTCATCCGCTCGCACGCTCGATCTCTTCGTCCATTCTCGTTAATCGTCTCTCCCTCTGGATGATCCTTGAAAAATGTTGTGACCGTCGTCCTACCGTCGTCCTACCGTCGTCCTACCGTCGTCCTACCGTCGTCCTACCGTCGTCCTACCCTCGTCCTACCCTCGTCCTACCCTCGTCCTACCCTCGTCCTACCCTCGTCCTACCGTCGAGCTACCCTCGTCAACGTAACCGCCGTCGCTCGGAGGTGGTGTATCGTGCTCGGACGCGAAAATTTCCTTTTCCATCGAGGAAAAGAATCCGACCGGAGGATCTCGCTCGGTGAGTTTCTCCAAGTGCTCCATCGAGATATTCCAAATCATTAAACGCGAACGCAAATTGTCATTTTCATTTCTGCGGCTCATCGAAGTCGTCTCACCTAAGAGAACTACTCACCTACGAAAATAACGAATACGAATCTTTACTACGAGCCGAACGTTGAGCGATTTTCCGAACGAAGGAAGACTTTCCTCCTCGAAAGTTCGACTCGGTGTATAGCGGAGCGTGCCTTCCATAACTCTTTTAACGCGATGATAGTAATGAAATAACGCATGAAATATGCTTGGAAGAAGCATCGAATGTAGTACGTATCGCGACTATAGTCGTATCGGTATCGCGCCGAGAGGATTTTACGATTTCCGATTCGACAAATCGGCCATCGAGCGATCGTCGTTATCGCGCCTCTTTGATATCGTTCGATTCGACTAGTCTAACTTTTTCGTTTGTTCACTATTACTCACTTTACGTTTCCTTTCTTTCTCTTTTTTACGCATAAAATTATTTTCGAAAAATATCCGACGAGTCGAAGAGGTCCAAAAATCGCGAATATTTGTACTAATACAAATATTCGACAAACACGTATCGGTATGGTGATCGCGATGGGATGAAAATTTATCGACTTCCTTCGGGAGAATAAAAGATGAGGTCTCGCTTGAAAATAGGTGAATCTCGAAGAAGCTGCGAAATCGAGGCGCTCGGAGATTGTTAAGTTTCGAATCGTTGGCCCGGTCGACCGCATCCTCCTCCGTTCAATTTTTAAAGCCGACAGAGCCAAGTCTCGATGATAAAGGAATACTCGTTCCCTCCCCTTCTTCATCTCTCCCTGTCTCTCTCTTTCTTCGTATTCACTGACCATCGAGATCGAGCTTACGGTCGAATCGTTTTCCCACTCGACCTCGAAAGACGACCTCTCCTCGATCTATCGCTCGAAAAAATGTGGTTCAAGGTAACTTTCCGCCGTCTGGAGAAACTTACGCGTGCGTTTCATACCGCGCAATCCTCTTTACCGTCCTTGTTTTTCTTTCTTCCTTTGAGAATACGTCTACGCTGCGTTTTTAATTAATTAATCACCGCGTCGAGAAAATATCGCCATTCTTCGAAAAAGAATAAAGCGAGCTCCGCGCGTTCGTTTGTAAAAAAACGTATCGTTTATTTTCCCGAATAACTATGTGTCATATAATTCAATTACATACCTACTATATCTATATATCTATTGTCGTAGGAAAAGTATTCGTTCGAAATGGTGTAGGCGAGCGTCCGAATCGTTTAGTTTTTGCCATTGATACGAAAGAAATAGGATTATCGGCGGAGCGAGCGTGTGCGGTAGATTTTCCATTTTCATTTATCGAAAATAATCAATGTCGTACGTATTTGGCTCTTTCGTTGATTTTCGATCAAAAATATACACCAGTGTACGCAAATGACCACGCTTTTTTTTCTCCACGAGCGAACTAAGAATCTTATTTGTACCTTTTGAATTTATAAAGAATGGAGGAAACGGCTTGAGACGGGCGGTGCAGTGCGTTATCCATTTCTTTTTAATGAAATCCTTTATTATTTTTGTCGCGATTATTTTTGAAAGTAAAAAAACCAAGAGGCAACGATAAAAGCCGTCGTACGGTCGCATGGGTTTTACGTTACTTTACGACGATTTCATGGTCACAAACGAAATATCGACGGTATTAAACCGTTTATTATTTCAGCGTATATCATATTACCGATAGCTTTGTCAATTCGTAGCTGCATCAAAGAGAAAAACATATTGCTCTATCATTGGAATAGCTTTACCCTGTGACCTCTATATTCGTAATATCGATGGATGCGGATTCGTGAAACCTCAATTATTATTACAAACATTTTGCGCGACATCGATGATACATTTACATATTATCGATACTATGATATCGACGCGTCATAGAAACGGTCCCAAGTTAATTTCCAAGATATTAACGCAATTTCGATAGGTGAGAAAATATACGCGACGATTACCTGGGTACGTCGAATAATAATCTCCCTCTAAGAATATCTATCAAGACGTTTCGATTGACCGATGGCACTTTTTTATAAAAACAACGAAATATCAGTACGTTTATTTTTAAGAGTACGTTAATAAAAATATTCTAGAGTCGCACGTAACTTTTTCACATTCGACTCGAGCGAAGGGATTTCATATTTGTGAATTTTACATTGAATCGAGAAATGTGTAGGATCGACACGTTGATTCATCTTGCTTATTTAATACCGATCGTTGAACATTTTATAAACTGGCTAATGTACGGTACTTTTAGCCCAGCATATCTTTATTACTGCCTCATCTAGCACAGACCCTTTTTTTCTTCTCTTTTCGCATTGGCTTTATACGTTCCCATTCTACCATAAGTATTACCCACCTCTCATCTTCCCTTTGTCCCGTCTTCTCGCTCGTTTGAATTTGTCCATTTTCCCTTCGAGGTCTAGTACTCCACGATGCTCTCTCGGATCGGTTAAATTTGCCTTTCCTATTTTCCTACGGTTTCGAGCCAGTAGCTCGTCGCAATCTCTTTGCTCTCCCTTCCTCTCTCTCTCTCTCTCTCTCTCTCTCTCTCTCTCTCTCTCTCTCTCTCTCTCTCTCTCCTTTAGCATGTTTTCACCTTATAATTTCAACGTAGTTCGTTGCCGCAGATGGCAAAGATGCGTGTCCTTACGGATTTATCGATCGACGCGTATCAATTGGCCAAATGACGAGAACGCATTAGTGTAACGATCCCTTTTGACGCAATTTATATCAATATTGTATTCGATCGAGCATTCTACGTCGATTAGTTTCACCCCAAATCAAGATTCTTTGACGTTTCCATTTATAAGCGAAAAAAGTCGTTTGGTACGTTTTCGTCGCCGGAAACTACGCGAGTACAAGGATATACGATACAATTTTATTCGACGAGACGTTGCGAGGCACTTAGCTTTTCTAAATTTTAATGCGATCAAGTTTGATCGCGTCGAGCGAAGAAGCAATAGTCATGAACGAGTGCGTCATGGCATTGACGCATTCGCAAATATTCTAAATACTCCATGCGACGGTCGAATAAACGAATTGTTGATGGAAGAATTCTATTCCGTCAAGGCACGGAATAGACATTTTAAAGGCATAATAATAGACGCATTAGAGAGTCGCGCATGCGTTTGAAATTAATCTCGTAGGAGGAAGCATAGAGTATCCTTAGCTCGAAATTCTTTGGCACATGGCACGCGAGCCGCGAGTTTCCGATTCCTCCTTCCTTTTCAAGCCGAGATACATTTCGTCGAGTAACAATTCGTCGTTACATTTCTCGAGACGTTTGTCGAGGAATGAGCGACAGGCACCCGAAACAGGTAAAAAAAATTCTTCGCCAAATTAGTCCTTTCGTTATTGAAAAAGAATGACGAAAAGTCCATCGTTCGGATTGTCGATCGGCCATTTAATTCGCATCTTACGCCAAAGAAACGCCGTGAACGCGTTCATTAATGCGATTCCAAGTTTCAACGAGCAAACATACTCACGTACCTACGCACCCACGCGCATCCACGCACCCACGCACGCACGCATGCACCAGTAGCGAATAGCAATTCTCCCCTTCTTGCATCGGCCGATTAATTTCAAATTTCCGTCTTTAGCACTATCGTAACGCTGGCCCGATAATAATTTCGCACGATCAATATTGCGTCGGCACAAAAGTTTCAAAGTTTCCGTTGGCCACTTTTCTGATCGATAGGAGAAAAAAAAAAATTGAAAGAAAGAACTACTATTTTTTTCCGAGATCGAAAAGCTGTTCCAAGTTATTTATAAGATTTGCTGTCGATCCTGTCGTATTAGAGCGAACACCTTAACGTTAAGATCGTCAACGATCGCTTCCTTGATTCTTCGTATCGTTCGATAGAACATGAAAACTATGTAGATACGCGTGACAATACCAATGCGCATTATACAAAAACCCTTTTTAAAAGAGCATTAAACATTTTTATAGTGCGTATATACGTAAACTTTCGATAATGTTATCTTTACATTATTAATCACTGTCCATTTAAATCTTCTCGAATCGTACGCCTGTATTAAGAGTATTTAAAATAACCTTTATTTATGTATCGTCTCGGAGAGCAACGAATAAGATTTTCTATTAATAGCCGGTTACATTACCCTTGGACCTTGTGCTCGAATATATTATAGTTGTGATCCTGTCTTCAACGCAATTTTCGAGAGAGGACGAGACGCGTATTACGAGACCCATATCGAACGTGTAATCGATGAGCATCACAGAGTGACGTTATTAAAAATTGTCAAGACCGTAAAGTTGTTAAAAAAAAAAAAAAAAAAAAAAATGGAAAACAAAGATCTTCCCTCGAATTGCCAACAAAAAAAAAAAACAAGTAATAAGAAAAATGTGACCTATAGGACATAACGAAACTTATGTACATACGTAAGTACATAAGTAGGTCGTGGTTTAGTCGATTTCAATGTGACGCCAAGTGGAACGACGTATATAAAATCGTATTCAGTGCGTTTTAAAGGACCTTTATATCGCGGCCACTTATACTTTAATACTGCCATTTGGTCCGCTGTCATTTTCATGCGAAAAGATAACTTCATTTTTTTTCTATCGGTATTAATAATGGTCGGATAAACAGCAAGACGGCTTTGTGCATATTTAATTGAATTCCCGATCTTTTGTTTTTCACTTTTAATTTTTTTTATTATACAATACGCGAGTAACGAACATTTTAATTTTATATAAAATACTTGCAACAATCGATACGTAAAGGCTTTGTAAGTAATCATTTAAATGATATTACGTAACAAATATGAACGACAAAGGTACTCGGCCAAGTCGTAAGCTTTACTTTCATTACGTAAGTATTACGAATTAAAATCAATTAAGATACTAATTAATATTAATGGAGGAAATAAAATGCTGTTTCTCCCCCCCCCTCTCTCTCTCTTTTGTTAATCTCGTCAACTGGTTTTAGCTTGGCGAATTAAACGCCGAACTCTTTTTAATAATAGTTTTCAAAAGTGTTTTTCGAGGATTGATAGTACGCTCTCTCGGGTCTATCGACATGTATCGAAAATTGCGCTACCGCTTTATTTGTCACTTTATGACAAGATTTTTTTCAAAGACCGCTTAAACGTATATTTAAAATATCAATTACCACTTTATATGTGAATTTTTCAATAATTTTTCAATCGAACAAGTTGAAGCGAGACGTATTATTTTATCACTAAGTACGACAATTATTACTAAGTACTATCTGTTTTTATGTAGAAATAAATTTCTCTCTCTCTCTCTCTCCCTCTCGCCTGCATTCTTCGTAGGGTCTCATAAATTCTAGATAAAATGTTATCCTCACTTCCGCCGGATTAAGCCGATGATCGAGGGAGGAGGCAGACAGAGAAGCCGAACGTAAAGGAAAGAGAGAAACGCGATCGCGAAATGGGCGCTTAACCCTCGGTACTGTCTCGCCCGTGTTTCCGAATCAGCACTTATCAGTTTTTTTTTTTTTCTTCTTCTATTCCCTCGAGAAGCGCGCAGAGTCCTCGGATGTGACCGCTCCAACATATTTCCGTCGTTATACGCTACGACTTCCTACGTTGGAAATTCTGACCTACTAAAAAGAATGCCCTTGCCCCTTGGTTACCTCCGTGCCATTCCTCTTCTTCCAATCGATCGTCCCATTTCCCCCGCAAAAAGCTGGCCACGAACGTACCTTAAATAGAAATGCGATTCTTCTTTCTTCCATTCATTCTCTTTTATTTTCATGCCGAGTAAACGCTAAACTTTTAAAGGCTGTTACGCCTTTTATTTCGCTTTATCGCTGCGTAATGTTTATAAACGAACCCATGCTACCCGATCGTCAAACGGGACGCCGAGTTTACCAACAATCACAAATCTCTATATTTGACGGTATTAATATAAATATTAAATATTTAATTTGATCGCTCGTGACACTATTTTATATCTATTTTCATATAGTTCGACTATAGCGTAACTCGAACGCCCACGGATAATTATTTCTTTTAATACGCGATAAATGAGTACGAGTGTGGCAATAAGATGGGATTGTTAGAATGGCGACGTCTATGTCATATTAAATTTGCGACAGAATCCTCCTCGCATACGGAATATCGCTATCGCGACACAAGGGGCTCACTTTTGATCTTACTGCTGATACGCGACGATGCGTATCGCATAGATACCTTTGATATCGTCGTGGAATATCCATACCTCCCTTTTCATATGCGCCGTAGATCCAAGGGAATAAAAGAGCCAATAGAAATGCCCGGAACGATTGGAAGGTACGTTATCAGCGATATAAGAAATATGTGAGTCACGATTGATATTGACTTTGATCGAAAAATGAAATCAAACGAATCGAGTCTTTCTGCGACTGTAAGGACGATATAATAAAAAAATAAATATAAATACAAATATAATATAATATAACGAGATGAGAAGGAGAGATTTTGGGGAATATCCTCGTAGATAGATGTTCTCGGGTATTATATATTTATAAACAAAAGAGAAAAAAGAAGAGAATAGAGAGAAACGAGGAGGATAATGCGCATGTTATCCGGCGGATTCATTTTTATCAGCTTTCTCTTTGTCCAAATTTTTGTCCTCGAAGAATCCACGAATGTCGCGCGGGGTAGATGGTTCGGAAAAAAGTACTTCCCAAGTGTACTCTCGTAAATTGCATTCTGCCGGACATGGATTCTAGATGCGATCGCGCAACTTATATACTTTCATTTTAATCAAAAGTAATTTTTGAAGAATATACGTATATTAGATGGAACCGACGATACTTGTCGGTTTAATTGCTTTCCCTTCTAGGGAAAAGTTTGAAGTGCAATTTACTTGGGGAATTTTGTCGCTCGTCCTGTCATATAGTCGACTAACACCTCTATACGACTCTTTCTAACCGGTTCGAGTTTCTAATTATAATCGCGATAAAACGGCGTTTAGATTATTTCATTTTATGGGTACTGCTCTTTCGTGAAAACAAAAATGAAAAATGAAAAAAATATAAGATATCCCGATTTTGAACATAATTTTCACGCTATCCTTAGTATCATCTTATCGAGCTTAATGATGGTAACAACGATCGAGACAGCTACGACGGGAACGGTAATTGGTTGCCACGTAATCGCCGACATTTCTATACCAATTACATAATTTGCGAAGGACTCGCAAGCATTCAACGTTGGTTTACGCGTCTAATCGATAGATAGATAAATAGATAGGCATATCGCTTTGAATAGAATACGGCTTTTCCTTTCGCACGAAGCTTACGACATAACGGTACTATTCGTAAGCTACGTAAGCTTACAATTTTTACTGCCTTATTATATAAATATAAAAATAGTAACAAAAACCTTCTGCGCAACCATTTGAAAGATGTACATTCTCGAATATACGTAGATTATTGGACGACGCAATTGGACTCAGGATGATAATCAAAGGATCTAACTAACGAGATTTTATTGACTTTCATTTTATTTCGTCCGGAGTTTACTTGTCTGTGAAGTAAAAGAACTAGAACGAACTTATTGGTCTAATCGTAAGGGCGCTTTGCACGGGTTCATAAATAATTCGTTAAAGCTGACTGACGGAAAGTAAAGAGAGATTAAACAACGAGAAATACGAAAAATCTCATAAATCACTTATAAGTGAAAAAGTAAATATTTCGGATGTATCGAACGTATCAGAGTATGGCGCTATGGATGAAATTGATATACGATATACGTATTTGATGTGGTATATGCCTAAAATGAAATATACGAGAAAAATATTTGGAGTGATAAAGTAAATGCGTATTTTGTCAAGAAAAGAAAATACGGAATCTTACGTCGACGGACGTATCTCGTAACGATGCGAGGGTACTTGAGAGAGGCCACTCGACCGAACGAAACCACTCGGCTCTTTTTCCTTACCTTCTTCCCCTAAGACGAAAATTTCGTCGAACTACAAGCAGAAAAACACGGTCGAATGTTCATTCCGAGATATGTACAAATGTATGTATATATGTGCTTATCTTTCTATATTAGGCTCGGCGTGAAATTTGCTTAAAGAAATACTACATATAAATGCTACATACCTTGCTTAAAGATATACTACATATAAATGCTACATCACGCTAGTATACCTTACAATGAAATTCTGTAGCAGTTACGAGTTAAAAACACGATATCCCAAGTTGATAAGCTTCGCTGTTACTTGTAACGTATGCGATGAAATTGAAAAGTCCTAAGGCTGTACTAATGAAATTGTACTGTGCGCACGTGTGCACGCCTATACATATATATGTATGTGTACGGAGGAGCATAAGAAAGGCGAATATGATAGGAAAATCGATCGATTAGGAGTATCGTCAAACCGCGAGACGATGTCTATAGCGCTAAAATAAAAACGAAAAATTCGAGAAACCCGCGCCAATATAGATTTTATCTAATATCGATATATTAGATATTTTAATATCGATATGACTTGGATTAATTCGCTCATCATTTTTCTTCCGTTTCAGGCCACGATATTATTCAAAAACCAAAGAAATTCTATGCGAATATTCAGATATTCGAATCGTTTTCTTTCTTACAAAACGCAAGACGTTTCAAGGAGAGAAGACCAGCTTGGTGTTTGAATTGTTAAGAACGGTGGAAGAGGAAGAGAAGGGACATGATCCTTCTAGCAAGAAACTTTGTATAAAGTAGTTTTCACTTAGAACTTGATGTGCTAACCAACTCAGCGGAGTAACTACGTATGAGACCATGGGACGTAAATAGGTTTATCGAGAAAAATTCATTTCAACCAAAGAAGAACGATTTAAGGCTTCGCTTTTATTTTTCTCGAATCTTTAATTAGGAAAATTGAGAATATACTCTTTTAGTTATTCGACGAATTCGATTTTCGACTCTTTCAACCGAGAAGATAGATAAATTTAGGAAAAAAGAAAAGAGAAACAAATATTTCTTTTCGATAAGACAAACCGAGAAGACGTAATAACGAAGAATAGAAAGCAGTCATCATAACCGTAACGTCGAGGATGTAGGTGCCCACCGAAATGGACAAATAGACGAAAAATGGATGGCCTCGATACAAGAGGCAGCACCTTGGAGCTCTGCGATATTCTCTACAAAAATTTTACGCCGCCGCACGGAGGTAACGTTCCTTTCTCTCTCTCTCTCTCTTATTTTTCCCCCTCTCTTTTCGATACATAAGACTTGGCCAAATTTTCCTTCGTAAGGAAATTAGCCGAGGATCAGATCGCATAACTCATTCTCTCTCTCTCTCCCCCTCAATCCGCTTAGAAAAGAAAGAAACGATATCACGACTCTTTTCTTTGCTTCTATTTTCGTAGAGCTATGGTGCAATTCTGTCTGGGACTCGTTACTTTGTTGGCCGCCAACGAAAGCTTTCAGTACGGTCAAGCAAAGATGCCCTTTCGAAGATGGTTTCGACACGACGAGTAAGTAACCTTTGGCTAGCATATAAATGAAACATTAAGCCGAAGAAATGGATAAGAACTATTCGTAGTAGCTCATCCGCAAGGGATTTCCAATTTGATGATACACGTAAGCTCTGACATACGGGATACGAGAATAATACGAATTTTATCCTAACGCTTGTTTTTCTCTCTCGTTCGACTCGGCCGAAGACAGTTCGTGTTTGCCAGCAACTTTGGCCCCTCGGGGATCCCTCGCGTTAGCCGAGAATTACGCCGTACTCGAATTTCTGGAGAGAGATAGAGATAGGGAGGGAGAGAGAGAGAGAGAGAGAGAGAGAGATTAAAGGATAAAGCTCACGGTATATATTTTGAACGAAGGATAACAGGATGACTCGATGGAAAGGGATATAGGACACGGAAAGGAACGAAATTGTTTCCCTTCGTCGTCTCAGATCTATGGAATTGTTGCGTAAATAATAGAAATTATTGCTTTTTCGATGGCGAAGCGTTGATTTTTATTTTGGCCAGGAACAGAAGGCGTTCCATTTTTCCTTGACGATCGTCGTCGTGCCAATGGGAACGTTTCGTAGAATTCATCGAACCGTCGGTCGAAAGAAAAACGAACAGAACGAAACATGGATCGGAAGTATCTGATAAAGATGGTATCTTAGGGAAAACGCATTTCATGCGTGCATTTAAATCGAGAAAAACGTACGAAGAGAATCCAAGAAAAGCGAGAAAAACGGGAAAATAATAAAAAAAAAAAGATATTTTATGTTATCGTTAAACGTTACGTAACTCGAGATTTGCTGAATTATTCCATTAGAGTAGAGTCGAATCGATTCTTTGAGACGCAATGAGCCACACGTGCATCGGCAAGGATGAACTTGGCTCGCGGAGGTCTCGAAATGTAGTTTCGACGGGACGACGAATGGAAGCAACCAGTTTCGAAGTCGACGCTCACTCGACCCACTTCGATCGAGATCCCTCGATAAAATCCACCCAGACGCAAACGATTAATCTCTTTTTCTCTCATCTTCGATCTCCTTTACGGAAGGCAGGAAGCGATTTGCAACGATCTCGCGTTTTTGTATCCAACGAGGAATTAGAAATCGTCCTTGAAAGAGTTCTTATTGTTAGAAAGACTAGGAAATATTCATCTTCTAGGAGAACACGGGAGAAGGAAACGTTACGCTATCCTGCTAAAAGCATATCATTATTCTCGCTTACGGTATTTATCTCTTCTTTCCTCGCACGTTTACGTGGAAGTATTATTTAGCGAGACGGCACGTGTGGCTCTAATCCCGTCGTTAGTCGTTTCTTTCGAATCGACTTTACGTATAGCCGAAGGCATCGATAAAGCCGATTTCTCTACTTACCTAAAGGCGGCGATTACCGATCGATGTCTCTCGATGGGAAAATTTCTTACTTTAGAATTCGTGGAGAAGAAGTGTGGTTACAACGGACGATGGGAAGGACAAAACGGAAGTTCGACCGGCGAAGAGTCGGCTCACGGATGGGCAAATTATACGACCTGCATGACGCCGGAAATACTTCACGTTCACGAGAAGGTTTACACGAACACGCAAGAAGGAGAGGTAATAAATTGAAATAAATTTAAGCTATACGAAAATACGATACGCCGCGATCCGATCGCGTTCGGCTCGTTTCATTTCCTTTAACGGTTGAAAGTAAACGAGTAAACAAAAGTGATCGAAAAATCACGGAAAAGGGCTGCCGACGGGATCGTAGATGCGATCGAAAGCCGAGTAAACGTAAATCGATGCCTTCCGTTAAAAAAAAAAGAAAAAAAAAGAAATATACCTTGCTCTCGTATCTCTTATATTTCATAGAGCGAAGTTTCTAGTACCAGTCTCGTCGTTGATAGACTCATCCACTGCGCGTGATGTCGCAAACGAATAAATGATTATACTTTTATTTCTAATTCGATCTTCGAAAGTGAAAATCAATACGAAACGCGAATTAAAATCAACACGAAATGCGTGCGAGTCGAGGTATATCGTAGTATATACACTCGGAGTGGTTTTAGCGTAGGAGGTGTCGACAGCTGTCTAAAAATTCGAAACGTGGGAAAACGTGCAAGAGAGAAAGAGACTTTTCGTTCGTCCTCGTCCTTTCTTTGACGAATCATCCTTTATTTCGATCCTCACCGTTCGATCCTCCTTTCGATCTCTTTCTTTCTCGTATTTCCACCGTTTCCCCATTATAAAACTAATGTAAAAGTCCGTTCGTTTAAAGAAACAACGATAAGCAATTATCGATCGTAAAGAAATTCGATCTCGAGTTAATTATCTCTTAAAGGACAAAGTGTTCCGATATACGGCATAAACTACCAGTGTGCCGATCGTCGTTGGAATATAGTACCACATTATCGAGTTCCCGTCGGAAAATCGAGTTTAGTTACGCTCACGGTTATTCAAATAGCTCGAACAAAAACGAAACGTCCGAGTTTCGCTCTTATAACGTCATTCAATGTTTATACGATAAAGTAACGAGCTCGACGACGTTGATTTGGTCGCATTGGAAGAACGTTTGGACGAATTAAAGGACACTTTTCGAGACCGAAGAAATTAAAACTTGGTTTCTACCAACAATAAAATTCTATAGTTTTTTTTTGTTTTCCTTTTTCTTTTTTCGAACGTAGGACGAGCGAAAGGTCTCGTAGACGTTGCCATTACAAAAATGCTACGCCTCCTTCCTTTCAGATGAAAGTGGACATAGCCGAAAAAACGCGTACTCTCGAATTCGTCGGATTGAGCATATCATTGGTGGCTTTGCTCGCCTCTTTGGCAATTTTTTGTCGATTCAGGTAAGTATCTTATCGATTCGTCGTAAACGAAATTCATCGATGAATGAGGCGTAAACTGCCTAAGAAAATATTAATGCATATCGTTAAAATCCTTGTTAGGTCCCTGAGGAATACCAGAACGAGGATACACAAGAATCTCTTCGTCGCCATGGTCGTTCAAGTTCTAATAAGATTGATCTTGTACATAGACATCGAACTTTTGAGAAATAAAACATACGGCACGCAACGTGGCATAGGAAATACCGTGAGTCGATAACAAAGTCGAATTCGACCCGATTAACATCAGTCCCCTGTACCGTACACCCCTTTTGCCTCTTTCTCTAGCCGTTTCTCTGCGAGGCCAATTACGTTTTGTTGGAGTACGCTAAGACCGCCATGTTTATGTGGATGTTCATCGAGGGTCTCTTCCTTCACAACATGGTCACCGGTGAGTAGAGTTTCGTGTCTCCGCGCCCGACGACTATTAGATTCGAACGACCAACGACGACTAGAGGCACGTACGAGTTAGCTCATAACGTACAAGTTAATCCCGTATATTCGAGGAATCTCTGTTCGCTTGAACGACCTTACCGTTTACTTTTCACCTTTGTTCGCGTTACTCTATCGTTTCTACAATTTCCTGTCGTTGGAACGAAAGCGCGCGTTTACCTTTTACGCGTCGACGCTCGTCTCTCTCTCTCTCTTTCTCTCTCTCTCTCTCTCTCTCTCTCTCCCTCCCTCTCCCTCTCTCTCTCTCTCGTGAAAAATATAATACGTAAGAAATAAGGAGGCGTACGTAATAAACGCGTACGAAGAGGATGTGACGGTGCGAAAAGAAAGAGGAATTAAAACAAGGGATTGTGGGAGGGGGTTGCGAAGAAGAAGGAGAGCAGACGAATTTCCATGCATGTTAAACGGGCCATTTGCATCCGTTAACGAACGTATCCGCTCCACTCGCTTTGATAGCACTTTTCTTGACAAAAACCACAAGCGTGCTTCCCTGTACGGCCATAGAGCTTCTTTACGTTTTTCAAACCGAACGAAATTATTTTGATGAGACTTCGCGAATGCCTGACCCTAAACGTTTCGATACTAATGCTTCTTCTCGTTGCTATCGCAGTGACCGTCTTTCAAGAGACATCTTATTACCGTGTATACCGATTCGTGGGCTGGGGATGTCCCGTCGTGATAACGTTGATCTGGGCCATCGTCACAGCACTTTACTATCATCCCAAATCGAAGTAGGTTTTATTAAACGTATGCCCTCTCCTATCGCTAAAAGCTTAAGCTTAGTAAGGGATCCCTATCTAAAACGATATCTCTTTCGATAGATTTTTAAGATGTTGGTCGGGATACAATTTGTCTTCCTACTTTTGGATTATCGAAGGTCCGAGATTTGCCTTAATATTGGTAAGTATTAACCTCGATCGTTTTCTCTCTTTTTTTCCTCCTTTTTTTCTTTTCTTTTTTTTTTTTTTCCACCAAAGTCCTCGAAAAACTTGACACGTAGACGTATTAAGCAGATCAAAAATGAAAAGAAAAAGAAAAAAAAAGAAAATAATTATTAAAAGAAAAACATGATACCTAGACGTATTACAGTCAGGTTTTAATTCGTTCTCTTTCTTTCTCTCTAAACGTTTCAGCTGAATTTTTTGTTCCTGCTCAACATCATACGCGTGTTGGTGGTGAAGCTACGGCAAAGTCACACCAGCGAGATTGAAAAAGTTTTGTAAGCTTCGACCGAATAAAATAGATCGTAATGTCATCGTCGAATAAATCTCTCAACTTTTTATTCGGTCGACGAACACGCGTTTTCTTTCCTTCGTAATTCGTCGTCATTGAATCGTGCGACGAATCATTCGAAGAAGCTTTTTCGCCGCTCGTCTTATTACAAAATTAATAATAAAGCTCTCGATCGCTCTTCGCCGATTGCAATTTCGAAAGGAAAACATACTTTTCTAGATACTTGGTCGTAGACGTTCGTCGACTCGAGTAAAATAGAAAAGAAAGAAGAGAAAGAACGTTCGTAAAAATGACTATCTTTTCGATCGTTCGAGTTCTAGTCTTTGGCCTTTATGATTTTCAGAAAAGCTGTAAGAGCGGCCGTAGTATTATTACCCTTGTTGGGTATCACCAACATCTTATTCATGATCGAAGCTCCACTGGACAACGTTAAGAAATTTGCCTTGTGGTCGTATTCGACGCATTTTCTTACGTCTTTCCAGGGCCTCTTCATCGCGACCCTTTATTGCTTCCTCAACGGCGAGGTAAGAAATTCTCTTGGAAATAGACGGAAATAAAACCTTCGATCGTATTCTCGAGACAATTGAATATTTCCGATCGAGATATTGAAATCAAGAAAGAACTCGTTGGAGAGCCATAGAATTCGTTTCTCTCGGTGTTTGTCTTTGAAAGTTTCTTCGACTCGTTAGCATTAAAATCGGTATCGAAAGATGGACAAAATTTCGAGCAATAGTTAGCGAGTTAAATCGATGCTACTAAAATATGAACACGTGCCTGGAATTTAAGCGGTCGATGATGCTGCGCTTAAATAAACACACATCTGGGGGCGATCTCGTTAGCGACGAGGGGGATAAAGCAAACGAAGCTCTCTCTCTCTCTCTCTCTCTCTCTCTCTCTCCCTCTCTCCCTCTCTCCCTCTCTCCCTCTCTCCCTCTCGCAGGAGAATCGCGAAAATCATTAATAAAATGCGCGCGCGTGAGGGAAAATCGTTAACGAGGATATTTGGACACGCGTATAGTCTTCGTCCCTCGCGCAAAATCGCGGTAAACTTTCGTACGGATCGTTCGATGAGAGTAAGTCGATAAATCCACCTTACGATAACGTATACCGAAAAAACGCTGGGATTTATCGATGAATTATCAATGGCGAATATCGACAAGCACACTTTCTAAAATTCAATTGTTATACGAATGCCGTTGCGACGACAGGTGAGACTAGCTCTGGACAGGACCATCTCCGACTATCTCTTCCTAAGAGGAACGGACCTTCAAGCGAGAAGACAGTCGACTTACAGCGGTTGTCAGCCTTATCGAATAACCTCGGGTAAGTTTATCTTTTTCTCCCTAACGCGTTACGATAAAAGGGAAAAAAAGTTCATCGATCGACCGGTCGTGAAAATTTATAGAGGAACTTATTATTCCGTTGATCCGCCACCTCCGGAAATGGCATCCGAACGATAAATATGTATGTCTCTGTCAGCGTTTGATGCCTCGAAAAGTATTCATTCTCTCTCTCTCTCAATCTCTCTCATTTCTAACAATATCGACCTCATTTCGTTTGACGATATTCTCGTTGAACGAAACAACGAGATAGCGTTCTTCCTTTATCTTTCTCTTTTTTCCATTCTACTACGGTACACACGAAATTCACGCGCTGCGACGCCACCCACGCTCGTAGAAAGAAAACGACCTTTAAATGGAATACGTTCGCGTTGTCGGAGTTACAAAAAAGATTATTTGCACTTGCGATTCGTGAAATAGTGGGCGTACGTTATTCGAAACTATACCGTATCCCCAAATAACGTATTGTACAAATAACGTATACTCTTATAATATTTAATTTGGTTTATTAGAAAGAGGATTATAACGTACGTCGATTCATTCGCACGCATATATCTGACATGTTTGCAGAACGGCGCTCCGAGTATGGCAGTTCTTGCGAATCTTCGACATCTAGAAACAAGGCTCGCAGTATAACATCCCCTCGACTTATCGAACATCCAGCGATGCCTTTGAACTTGACGACGACGACGATGACCACGACGACGACGACGACGACGACGACGACGACGACCATGACCACAACGACGACGACGACGACGACGACGACGACGACCATGACGACGATCACGACGATGACGACGAAGACGGATAACGAGCAACTCATTGACGAAGCCAGATTACACGATCACTGTCTAAACATCGATCGTCCTAATTAATCTCGCATTTATTTTCGCTATACCTCATATCGTATCATCGAATATGGCGAAATAGGATTCAAGCCAAACTCGATGAGATTGATATTAATCGCTTGGAAAAATAATGATCAACGATCGCTTCGCGCAAATTGAGCAACCTAGGAAGGTATCTTACCTACGTTGTATTTGCCTCAAAGTTTCTAACTCGGTCTCGAAAAGTGTGAGAAAACCCGATGAGTGATTATGATCGATTCGCTGATATGGACGATTATAGAAAGTTCGTAAATGGACGAGGTCGACAACGACGAACGGGTATTATCGCACGTATGTACACATGCCTACATATATTATATATAATATTAGATTAATTCTCTTCGTAGCTTTCTCGGATCATTCGATCCCGCGCGCTCCAATGGGAGATTGATTTCTTTTTCTTTTTCTTTTTCTTTTTTGTTTTTCTTTTTGTATTTCTTTTAACTAGTATACGGACGTAGTACGTTGCACGAAATCGTCGTTTCTTATCCTAAAGAATAATGAAATATCCTTTTTGTTCGATGTGTGTATATCCTGTGACTTGTACGTGTACCCACGTAGAAATAAGAAATATTAGTACTCTCAAGTGTATCAAGTGTGTGTATGTCTTTACTCTCATCGAGTAATAGACGATGTGACATTTTATAGATATATATGATAAAGATGTCGCGTGCTTGATAAAAGAGAAAAGAAATAAAGATGACGTATTAAATGTTGTTGTAGAGCTTTCTCGAAACACGTACACGTAGAAACGACGCCCGCCGATTCTAATGTTACGAAAGGACATCTTGCCGATTCGATCGGCATTGAGTAAACGATAAAAATTACACGGGAAAGGGTTAATCTCTTGATATTCATCGAACGGACAAAGATGAAAATTGTAAACTTTGACTAATTTCGATGATAGACCGACAACCGACAGTTAGACGTTACCTAAGGATAAAACGTGAGAGAGGATGGAAACTAAGAGGAGTGTCTATTGTGTATTATTACGATTGTTCGATTAGCAAACTACGAGGAGGTTGCATGACAAAAGTGTCCTTATATCGTTTATAAAAATCGCAAGTTACGTACGATTGCTCGTGAGGGAATAATCATTTGAAGAGTACATTATCCATAGCCACGCGAATCTTAGAAATGTTCTTTTAATAGACGATAAATAAAAGAAATTTATTGTTTCGAATCGTACATGGTAATTTACATATTCGGTAAAGAGAAATTCCGCGTCCATGAGCGGCGGCGATACGACACAATATACTCGTCCTCTTCTTCTCCTCTCTCGCCGCTGGTACGTACCACACGTGTTTATACATTAGGCGAATTGGACGTCACTCGTGTAGTTAGAGATTTTTTTGTCGAAATTGTTCGAGCGCTCGCGCGTTCAAGCCATTAAGAATCGCTAGATATTATTTGTTTCTCGAGTCTCTGTAAAATCGATACTTGTCGATCGTTAATAAAAAAAAAAAAAAAAAAAATATGAAAAAGCCGTGGTAACATAAAAGGCCTTGGCTCATTCCCATTCTCCAAATCCAAAATACGAGGATAGGCGAGTATGGTATCCGTTCGAAAACGCACGTATATTTGAAAAAATGATTTTATTGCGATAGAAAGACACAAAGGTGATAAGATATAGGAACCGTTCTATGTATATCCCTCTAAGAGATATGTACCTCTTTAGAAAGATGGATGTGATCTTGCTTCGTTATTTTCTAATAAACAAAAAATGTATTCGAAATCGCAAGCTCGAACGTTCACTCGTAGCTCTCCACCTCGTGGAGCTCTCTCTCTCTCTCTCTCTCTCTCTCTCTCTCTCTCTCTCTCTCTCTCCCGCAAATTATCGTAATACGCATAGATCGATGATCGATGACAAGTTATAATACTTAGAATCGGAGGAACGAAAAATTGTACATAGAATGTTATACGAGGACGGACTTATCGACTCCTATGCGTTAAACGTTAATGTCAAAAGCTATTCGACTGGTCGATGATATTCGTCGAAACGAGCGAAAGGTGAGTATACTTCTTCGACCAACGCGATGTCGCATTTATAGAGTATATAGCGTATCATAATAACATTAGCTACGTCGATCGAAATGATATTCTACGTGTAAAAGACTATCACAGACGCGTTGTCAGAAATCATCTAATCGGTGGTCCGGCGTAAGGACCATAAAAGAGTATTGTCTTTTTTAATACATAATAATACATCATCTCGCTTATATTACGCATCGTCCGAGGATATTGAGATTTTCCGTGTTATCAGAATTCGTCGTGGAAACTTTTCTCGGTGTCGACCATTTTACTGCACAAGAAGAGATCCATTTTGCCCAAAACTTCCCAAAGATCTAATTTCTCGTCGAGATCTATATCCGAGAGAGTGATCAAATGTTGGGCCTCTTGAATCGCGTGCCTTGGATTCCGTGGATCGATATACATCTAGAATAAAAAGAAAAAGAGATAGTAGGGACGAAGAAAAATGCGAGAGCCATCCCTTGATGTCGTATAGATCGAATCGAGAGACGAAAAACAGACCAATAGTTCGGTACGATCCGCCTTTCCATTTTTATTTTTGTCGATGAGATGACGAAACTCCTTTCGCCTGCCGGCGCTACCTCCGAGGGTTTGATGCCGATTTTCGTCGAGTTCCAAGCCGATACCTTCGGCCGGCAAACCCGAAAATTCGTCCTCCGTCAATTCCTCGTCGCCGTCGCGATCTACGCGAATAACAATATTGACAAAATTGCGAGGATAAAGAGGTGGAGGAGGAGGAGGAGGAGGAGGAGGCCGACGACAAAAGAATGCAATAATAACGATGTGGTGATCGGTCGGATTACCAAATTTCTCAAAGAGATCCTCCACCATTTGCAAGAGTGCCCTGTGACTGCTTTCCGGATGAGTAAAGGCCAAAAATTCGTCCAACGTCAATTTATCCGGATCGTTTCTAGCCGCGTCCGTCCACCTCGCCCTGTCTCTCATGATGTTCTCCTTCATCGTTCTCGTCATCTCCTTGTGCCTCTTGTCGTGCGACTGAACGTAACTCTCCGAGAAACCGTGCAGTCGTAAAAAGTGCGCGTGGTATTCCTCCCAGGAAACTTCGCCTATACGAGGACACAGAGGAAAGCGAAAGACAAATCGTTTGTTATTTGAAATTCGGTATAGCGTCGAAGCATTTTCCGCGTCTCGTTCGCACGAGCCGCTTACGAAAAAAATAACAAATAAAATATAGCAAACGCGTAAAGGGAACAAATTTCTTTCTCCCTCGTTATCACCGATATCCATTTACAACGGTATATCGACGGCGCCACGTGCCCTGCTCGGACACCGATTATCCGCATTCCCTTACCATTTCTTGGATTATTGTCGATGGCAGTGAAGAGACCGACGTTATCTCTCATGGCACGACGAACGTGTTCCGAGATCTTAGCGTGAATCCATTTAGCGATCTCCTGAATGTCCAACAATTGATCCTCGTCGACGTCCGCCCTATGAAAGATATCCTCCAACAAATTTCTCGAATTCTCGCGATTCTTTCTCTCCTCGAGCTCTCCCCTTATACTCTCCTCGTTTCCCCGACCTAGAGCAACGTTCTCGTAAAGATCTCGGTCCTTCTTTCCGATCGTCGCGGTCTCCAGTTCGAGAAATAGGTTCTCGATCGCGGGATCTTCCATGTTCATGCCGTCGTCGTCACTCGGCTCTGAGGAGGCCATGCCCCTCAGAGGAAAATTTTTTCTATACCAGACGATCAGAAGGGAGACATATATCACGAGTGATACCAATATGATCCACCGTAAGAGCCTCCGCCATGAAAGATTATTCAGCCGACAAATCATTCCTATGACATTCTACGATGGTACGTTCGCTGGACGATAGTATATATATATATATAAGCTAAGGAGCCTTCGATGCGTCTACTCGCCAAGACGTTTACTTACGACGTCGGTTCGATTCATCGCAGTTAATGAAAACTCGATCCGTGACTGGTATCTGATACGTTTAGAAAGACTTTCTAAAGAACGTCGAGCGCTCTCTCGTTCGAGCCGACCTCACGATCGTACCCGAGGTCGCACAAATCGCAATGACGAACTTATTTATATGGGCGATCACTTATTTATATAGAAACTAAAAAAGTATCGCATATGGATTCGCTGAAAAAACGCTCGGAGCGTTCGACCGTCGAGAATGCAACGGGACCGAATCGCGAAACGACGAGTCGTTTAAAGAGAAACGTAATCGACGAATCGTCCTCTTTCTTTCTTTCTTTCTTCCTCTTTTCCTTTTTTTCTTCCCCGGACCGATTCGAGAGACGCTTATTCCACGCGAGCGTTCTCTCTCGTCGAACGTACTACACGACTTTAGGACGGAGACTCCATTCGTACGCCACCAGGCGGGTCAAACGTTCGTACGCGTCGTCGTATTGATCCACTTTCACTCTAACCTCTCTCTCTCTCTCTCTCTCTCTCTCCCTCCCTCTTGCACCTATCGCTCTCCTGGTACACGAGCGAGTTTTCACGAACGTTCCTTAGAGGAGCGCAGGTGCCTCCACTATTTCTTCTTCCTCTTCGTCCTCCTTATCTCTATGATGGACATCGAAATAATCAAGAAAATACTTGACCGTGTATTTATTCAACAAACTAACGTACATTCGAATATCTTGATGGTCTAAAACTTGACGGTAAAGTCATGAAGCAAAAAAAAAAAAAAAAAAAAAAGAAAAATATAAAACGAATGGACAGCCATGGTCGAGCTTTTGTTAGCTGTATTTTTCATTTGCTTGTCCATTTCGAAGGGGGTATATCGACAAAATCTAGTCGACGAACGAGACAAAAATTCAATGTCGAAGTCGATGGTTTCCTACGAGCGTGTCGATCTACTTGGAACATTCATCTTCTTTCCGTTGAGGTACTTACGCTTAATACCTGACAATGAAAATCCATTGCTATTTGTTTCGAAATCAATTGTGCGAGTAGATTAGAGGAAAGGGGTTAAGGAGCTTTAGCATTATCACGTACGAAAGACTTATGAATCGAAATAATACAAATTCTTTTTAAAATCTCGATAATAAAAAGGAAAGTACGAAGAAATTCTACCGAAAAGATATTTTTACGACGAACCCGTCAACCTGAGTTTAAACCAGAGAATACACCATCCTGCCGGGCAAGATCGTTTTAAATGATATCGATAAGAGTAGCGATATCAACGGAGTGATGGTAATAGTAATAATAATAACAATGATAATAATAATAATAATAATAATAATAGTAGTAGTAGTAGTAGTAATAGTAGTAGTAATAGTAATAGCAAAACGACGACGAAATTAGTCAGCGAAAAATAATATTAGCGTAGCTGTCAAATCGAAGAAACGATCGACTTAAATCTATTCGTACAACCGTTTCGTCTTAAGATATGGTCTACTCGTTAGATGATACACTTATCGTTTAGCGTTATCGCAAAAGTTCGTTAGATCTTTCTCGATAACGGGTTATAAATCACTAGATTCCTAAAGTCTTGCTTTTTTTCTTTCTTCTTTTTCTGTTTTTTTTTTTTTTTTTTTTTTTTCTTTTTTTTTACTTTGTTAATAAATGTTCGGACAAGCCACACGTTATCCCTGTAACCGAGAAATGACCCGACGAGTGACTCGTCTCGCTAGCAAGTAAATTTATACAAATATTATCGGTACGCGTAAGATCGCGATCTTCGCGTTAACGTTCCAAATGAGACGAAGACGATCACTTTGGATTCTTACGAGCGTCCGTCTTCTCATCGTCGAGTTCCAGGCCAAAGTTCGCAACACCTTGAACGTTCCTGTTCGCACGTGTTTTCGTTCGCAAACGAAATATGGCTGCGATCGGTGGACTAAGAAGATCCTGATCGATCTCGGCCGGATTTTGTAGGCCGGTAAAGAGACTGACAACGAAACCCACCGCCATCGTTAGAATGCAACCGATTGCGCTGTACCAGAGATAGCTCGTCTATCGAGAGAGAGAGAGAGAGAGAGAGAAAAAAAAAAGAAAAAAGAGAAAAGAAATAAAGATATGACAAAAGTAGATCTCGAAACGATCGTAGTCCTTTGTCCGCTTACCCTGTAAACGGGCGATATCTCGTGATCTAAGCTTTCCTCGGGAATGCCGTTAGACGCGATCGTCGGCGACGACATCGTGCCGTTAAAACAGGCACAGCCCTCCGTCGAGACAAGCTTACTCTCCAAATGAATCTGTCCGTTGACGATCGCAACTTGCGCTCCCAATCCGATCCATAGAACTATCGTCAGACCGGCGATGGCACCTGACATGGCTCCCTTAGCGTTGGCCCACGGTACGAACATCCCCAAGGAGAACAATCCCAGGGTAACTCCACCCACCATACCATTGAAAGAGAGAGCCACCTAAGGACGAGCGTTAAATCGATCGATCGATCTCTCGTGCAGGATTAATAACGCGTTAACGATTTCGTCTACCTGGAGAACGCTACCGAGACGTTCCACGACGAAGATGAGAGCGAACCCAAAGACGCCAAAAAATATACTGATCCACCTGGCATAAGTTGCTCCCTTCCGTCCTGGTAACTCCATGTTGAAAAGTCCTTGTAGAACGTCTTCGCACGTGATCGCGGCCAAGGAATTTAAAGCACTTGCAACCGTTCTAAACGTATGAAACGGTTGAATAAATATGCAACCCAGGCGCGAGATACGTGGCTAAATGTTGCGCATTATTATAATATAGTTCGATTCGTTAATGCTAACCCCAAGGACGCTGCAAATATACCAGCGACGAAGAGACCGGGCATACCGCGAAGGCTACCCAAGTGATTCATCACGTATAGGGGCAGTATTTGATCGGGGCCGCTTATGTAACCGGCCGAAAGCGGATCGCAGTCTTTGTAAACGCTATAAAGTACCATGCCGGTCAAGAAATTGATCGTATATATTACGATCATACCGAAACTGGAAACCCACAAAGCCCTGAAAAAGAGACGATAAGATTAAGATAGAACGAATTGGAATATTTCGATCGATCGAATCGAACTTACGTTCTGGCTTGAGAGATGCTTGCAACGCTGAGATACTTTTGGACGGAAGCCTGATTACTGCAATACATGGTGGTCCAATAGAAAGTACCACCGACTACGACGCTCCAAAAGCTGTGTCGTACCGTTGGACTCGGGTCCACATTGAAGATCTCCATCCTTCCGCTCTTTCGATTGTCTTCCCAGACGAGCGTAATTCCACCTGCCCAGGATAAACCTAAGCCGACTATGAGGAAGAGAGATCCTAGGAGAACGGCTGCTTGAAACGTATCGGCCATTATGACAGCTTTCATACCACCCTGCGTATTTATAGCGTACCAACGTAATCCATGCATCCGTTTGACGTTCGTTGAAATATTATTTAAATAAATACTCTATTACCAACCTGTGAGGCGTAAAATATGCAGACTAAGTAGACTAGAGTAACGGCTATGTAAGTATTAAGGCCTGTGACTGTGCGAAAACGGGGGAGAAAGTATTAATCTGCGTCGTCGCGATCGGAAGAAAAAATAATAGACGTAGGATAATAAATGTTATGGAAGTATAAGAAAAGAAAGTTACCATGACTTAAAGCTAACGCCGGCGCGTAAACGGCGACTGACGTATAAAAAATCATTTGAAGCATGTACAAACCGCTTGCGAGCGATCTGCAATGCCGATCGAAGCGTAAATTCAAGTACTCGTAACTCGAGGTCAACCTGAGCTTCATGTAAACTGGCAGATAGAGATAAGAAGTGATCGGTACCACTAAAATAAACGCCAGGCATGTCATCCAAAACTGAGTGCCCTGAAACACAAAAGTTACGATCTGTAGGCAGGCAGGCAGGCAGGCAGTCGGATCGACTCGCGATGACTTTTATCGAGCCCGTCCGATGCACCTACCTGGGCGTACATCTCCGCAGGATTCCCAAGGAGCTCGATGGCCGTGATAAAACTCGCGGCAAGGGACATGGCCATGGGGAAAGTGCCCATGGTTGAGCCACCGAGTAGAAAATCCTCGCTGGTTTCTTGTTTCTTAGCGAAGAAACCGTAAAAGGTCCCGATCATGCAGGAGACGAGTAACATCGAGCCGAGTACCGCGTAATCGGCCCAGGAAAAGTAATGAAGTAAGAACGGTCGATCGTTCTGGCAATCGTCCTTGGCTGCATCGGTTCGCCGTTGCTCCGCCGACGAAGCCGACAGAAAGAGGAAGAGCACGAACAGACGTGGCCGCATTTTTTCCAATCCCTGTCGAAGTAAGCGCATTCGACGTCAAACGCTTTTCTGACGCTTTCTTTCTTTTTCTTTTTTCTTTTTTCTTTTTTCTTTCCTTCGATCTTACGCCGAGCTACGTATCGCCTAGGTTGAAACGACCTTTAAAAAACCTTGACATTGAATTGTTCGTTACAATCGCGTCATCGATCCGACCATTAATTAACGCGATTCGTAACTCGAATCGTTAGAAGGCGTTAAAGTTTACACATTCCCAATCAACATTCTTTTGCTTGTTGATGTAATTTGCATACCGGATCCGGCGGTTCGTCCGTACGCTAGGATCGATCGTCATCGCTGCCTTGTACGAAAATGAAACGTTCAAATCGTATAGCTTTCGACGATGCTAAATTACGAATGGTACGGTATCGTCCGGGCAATGACTTACGAAAGCGATCGAGGGACGAGTCGGGCGAGTCCTTATTAAAATAATTACTCCTTCTTGCGCTAAATATATCAACGATTTGCATGCACGAAATGGTTCTTACAGGAGTACTCGGATTAATCCGCAAAGGAGAAAAATATGGGTTACCGGGAAAACGATCGGCGATCGTTGTTACGTCAACGGAGAAAAGCCCAATAGAAACGAATAGGTCTATCGGGAATCGAGCGCGTAAATTGACGGTAGATCGTTTTAGACGCGTCTCAATTGATCCTTACACTTGACATCGGTCGCAGCCTTGATCTTGTCGCGCGTTTACCATCGATTTTTATCCGATCGAATCGATTCTGGTTTACGTGATCGTCGAACCATCGAACCGCTCTCCGTATCCGATGCCGCATCGAGAAATCATTGTCCGACAATTACGTAAGTCATCGTTTGACCTTGTTAAGAGGACCGATTCGATCGAAGCCGAAATAAAGAGAGAAAAGAAAGGAATAAAAAATATTTTTCACCGCGACGAATCGTTTAGAACCACCGAGTCGAGTTTGCGTCATCGGCGACATCACCTAGAGACCCCAAGGGCTATCTTCCGGCCATTTTTAGGAGAAATCTGCTGGTTTCTGGCTGGAACCGGTTATTCTCTTTTCTCTCTTAAAAACTAGATAATTCGAAACAAACGGATTCACGATCTAAGCGAATATTCGTTCGTTTACTTCGTCGTTCCGCATCGCGCGAACGATCTTTCGTCGGGGTTAAAATCCAGACGCAACCCCCCGATGGAGCGCGACGAAACGAAAACCCCTGGATAACGAGTAGTACGGTATCGGTAATAAACGTAAATGTCACGTACCTCTTGTCCGTCGAGGATGACGAGCAACGAAACAACTCCAGTTCCTCGATTCCGCTCACGCGAGGATAAACGCCTGAGGATTTTCTTTTTCGCGTCGGCTAGTCGCGCCTCCCGAGCAAAAACGTACGAAATTGCAATTGTATGATCTTGCTCGTTTTCCTGACGTAGCGCATATATGTATACGAAGTGGGGACTTTCGGTTAAACGAATGATCTCTTTATTTCTATCGACGAAACGATCGGTGCGCTTCGATTACGGTTGACGAAGGATATTCTAATCTCGTTGTCATTAATTGTAATTTCGTGAAAAATTAAGGGAAAAATTAAAAGAGATCGCGAAACGTTAGGAGTCGAACGGGTGTCGAGCGGATTAAACTGAGAACGGTTTTAAGACTGGCCGTTTTAATTGTCATGTGAGCGCCTTTATACGTTGCACCCCCTTCTACCCGTATAAAGTGTGTGCGCGCGCGCGCGCGTGCGAGTATCTCTCTCTCTCTCTCTCTCTCTCTCTCTCTGTGTGTGTATGTGTGCGTGTGTGTGCGTGTGCTTGTGCGCGCGCCCGCGTGTCCCGTCGATGGTACATCGTAACGACGCTCGTAAATAATAACAATTATTGCGACTCTTCCGTGACGAGGAGCGATGAAAGGAGCTCGATTTGACGATTTTCAGGATAGAAACGTAACTAAGTTTAACTCGAATTAAGTCCGGCGAAGGATCGATCGCGCTCTTTGATCTCATCCAGCTTTGTATCGCGGATATCATCTCTCGTGTCGTTCGGACATCGGAGTACCGAGAGAAGACGAAACGGAAAGATGTTGCGTTGATAATGACGCAACCCAAAACGACTTGGTTTTTCCACGATATTTGCTTTTATATTTCCCATCGAAATCATCTTCACCTCTTCACGCGTAGATGCTCCAAATTGGGGAGCATCGTGACACCGAATTCGTCAAATCTTTCGATTCGTTGGATCTACGACTACTACTCGTCGTCATAATACTCGTCTAATAATCGGTAAACGATGTAAACTATAAGGCACATAGAGAGAATGAGAGCCGCGTGAAGGAGCACGTCGACGTAGCGTAATTCGATGCACGTGTTAGCAGCGCGTCGCGTAAACTCGATCTTATCGCGCTACGTACCCATCATTGGGTCGTATACGTGGCGATTTGCTGATTCGATTAAACAGCCTGCGATTCGTTTGTTTAAACATTTTTTTTTACTCTCGAGAAACGTATGAAAAAACTTTTCAACGCGACTCGTTTGCGTACGATTTTGTCGTAGTTCAAGGCGAAATTATTAGCCTCGTCGTCTCTCGAAGAGGTTGCCGGACGCAACCCAAACGCTTCGGCTTCTCCAAAGTCTCGCTGATCGAATGCCTCAATGTCTGAACCCCCTCCTCCTCCTCCTCCTCCTCCCTCCCCCGCCCCGCCTCGAAGGGTCGCGTCTCACTCCGAAACTCGTGCGAACGTGCAGCCGGTGTTAATTTAAGCGTTCTAAAGCCCGACGACGAAGATTAGCGTCGTCGAAAAGATCGAGTAACGAGCTACGATTAGAACGAACGTCGGAGTTTCGCGTTCGGTTTGACGACTCGGTCGAGTCGACTTAGAAAGGACGAAACGAACTCACCCCTTTCCCGGGAAGAGATGAAATATCTAATGGAACTCTTGACGCGTTCGCGATTAACTCTTATTGTATACGTTTGCGTTCGATATTTGGAAATGGGGGAAAAAAAGAAAAACAAAGTTCTTTCTCGCTCGTGAAAAGGTCCTGAGTGACGATCAACGGATAGTTACGAAGGCAAACGGCGGTTAAGGATCTAAGAGAGGGCAAAAAGGACTAACAACGATCGTCTAGGAAAACAACAAACGGAGCGAGAACCTCTTCGAGATTTCTCGTAAACGTCCCCGTCGCCTCGTTAGTTTGATATACCAACGAACGTCGCGTATCGGTTAGTCGTAAGCAAAAGTAGCATCGGAAAAGACGTTAGGAGAGAGCGATGGAAATGAATTTTTGATAAACGAATACTCCGAGGAGCTAGGGGTAGAAAATACGTGGAAGAAAGGTGAGATCATCTCGATCACGAGGAACCCTGACAAAGAGACGAATAATAAACGGAGACAAGGAGATGCGACTCGGATGCGGTAACGCCTTGATTAATTAATTGCTCGGGCTAACGAATACGGCCCGTCTCCTACGAATAGAAAATATGTACGAGTGTCGGTGTCATGCTTGACCGTTCTCTTTCAGTGGAAAAATAATTAAAAAGGGCCCCCGTGCTCGATCGGACCGCGGCAGCTCGTATAAATTGAAACTGGTTTCAACCGACCGACGGTGGTTCGATCTGGTGACACATGCCGATGGATGGAATCGGCACCCATTCTTTACAACTTTTTACGACCATCGTATATCCCCTCCTTCATCCGCGAGGCTCTCAAATTTTGTCGAGAATAAAAAGCACCCTTTGTCTTATTTTACTCTCTCTCTCTCTCTCTCTCTCTCTCTCTCTCTCTCTCTCTCTCTCTCTCTCTCTCTCTCTCTCTCTCTCTCTCTCTCTCTCTCGCGCTCTTTATGGATGCTTATTATTTTAGGGATACTTATGCTTTTATCACATGAAATCAGTTTAATCGTTTCAATATTTTATTATACACAATTTTCACATTCGATTTGACACGATATAAATCTTTTCAATAAATATAATAACCATATTAATATTCATACTTTAAATGATACAATGAAACAACAACATTATAAGACGACATACAAACGTTAAATTTTATTTTACATATAATAAATATTACTCGACTTTTGTACGCTCATATCGGACTAAAATTTCTGATAGGCCTTGCGACGAGAACTGCTTATTGTACTTTAAACGGCGTACTGATATTACTTTCAATTCGCATAGAAAAACTATATTAAAGTAATACAGTGTAACGGTGATTAATGGAAGACGATTATATAAATCCGACACATTACGCGCGAATATCACGCGCGAATTAGATTTTTCTATGCGGAAACCTATACATAGAAAAAAAAAAAAACCCCTTTATAAAGTATATAAAAATCAATAATATCAGGTATTTGTACCAATTTTATCAAATTATATCGTCGGACGAAACGTCGATATTAAATGTATATTTTCCTTGCACTTTATTATGCGAATCTATAAATTCTCTGTCTTCGAAACGAAGAGATCGTTTGTTACGTAATCGTTTTCCGATTATAGGAAAAAACAAATTAGGATCTAACTCTTTTCTAGTTCGTTTAAACGTGCACCGAACTATATTACTGACTATCAGTCCAACGATAACAGTAATTAGGAATCCGAGTGGTGCATACCACATGTACGATATACGATATAAATAAAAATAGGAAGTATCGTCGATTTTTCTAAAACAGATATACATTTTTCTTTCAAGAGCCACCGTTTTTTTCATAAGATATTACGACACTGATTAAAATATATTACTTACCGAGGGGATAATTTCGTCGATTCTTTTAAAGCACTTAAGGTTACGTTTGTAATTGTATCTACATCACAGCCATGCTCGGATAATACTAACTTGGGAGGAACGGGTCTAGGTTGTCCGTAAGCGATCCACAAGAGAAAGATAAGTGATATTATCATTCCCGATATAGCTCCTGATTCTATGGCGGTCTCGCTAGTCATTCCCAATGTAAAAACTCCCAAAAGTGGACCACCGACGACGCCAAATATCGTCAATCCTGCCTACAATGCGCAGCAGTGATTTATTATATTCCTCCCTTGCCGATAAGAAGAAGAAATTTCAAACTCGTATGATTCGAGCAAAATAGCGTACTTGTAAAACGCCTCCTAAAAGTTCAGCGAGAAAAGCCAAAGCGATGGAGATTAATCCGTACACGAGCGCAATTATTTTTCCAATAGTGGCTGAACTTGTAGGACCTAATTCTTTACGAGTACAACGACTATACACAGGTTTGATGTAATCCTCTAACGTAACAGCTGCCAAAGAATTTAAAGCAGCAGATATTGTACTCAGACCAGCACTGAAAATGCCTTTTAAAGGATAAAGAAAATATAATTACGCGCGCAAGTATGAACGTATCGATTAATTAGTATTAATTTTATTACCTCCCCTTTCGTATATATTCTTTATTGTTTATCAATAATATTTACCTGCTATGAAAAGACCCGGTAATCCGGATAAATAATGCATAGTATCCATTACATATAACGGCATTAACATATCCATGGAAGAGATTCTTCCCTCCGTTAAAGGATCACAGTCGTAGTATTTACTGTAGATCGATAGTCCGGAGAAGCAAGTCGTCACTGAAAGCAACATTAAAATAGGCAAAGATAGCCAGAGCGCTAGCTGCGCTTCGTTCAAACTCTTAACAGTTAGCAAACGTTGCACTTGAATTTGATTTACTCCGTATAAAGACAGAAACGTAGCCAAACCGCCAAAAGTGAGAGACCACCAAGTATGTCGTTCCGTTGGATGTATAGAAATGCTAAAAAAATACTTTTGATTAATGATAAGAATATTTTATTATCATTCAATAAATATAGAGATCATAAATTTATCGAACAATATAATATAAAATATTAAAGAATAATTTAAAGGGCAGTACTTGTCGAATTCTATCCGCTGTCCCATCTTGGCGATTTCCCAAATTTTCTCTATACCTCCTATCTCTTGCGAGGCTATAATAATAATAATGATTACAGAAGCGAACATAAGTATACTCTGAAATACGTCCGTTATTAAGACAGCCTTAATGCCTCCTATACTAGAATAAAAACTGCAAGCTAATCCAATTATTATGATACTTCCGGATTTAGAAATTCCTGTAGTTGCTTCCAAAGCTAATGAAGGTGCATAAAGTACAATTCCTGAATATAAAAGCAACTGTACCCAGTACACAAAACTAGCCATCATCCTAGTTTTAACACCGAAACGCTTTTCTAAGTACTAAAAGATTTTAATTTTTAAGCAATTTATTATATAAAATGAAATTTATACGGCTTTAATAGTTACCTCATATGCGCTCGTTGCTTGGAGCTTAAAGAATACTGGTAAAAATCCATAGCAAACAATGGGAGTACCTATCAGGTATGATAAATTTATAACTACGAATTGTGTTCCATAATAGTAATTTTCGGACGATACGCCTAGCAAAGTAATAGCCGACATGAACGAGACCATGAGTGCGACGGCAACAGGAATAACGCTCATCGATCTGCTCGCATTGAAGTACTCCTACGAATGAAAATATCAAATTTCATTATTTCGATTCGACGAGTATAAACGTCGCAAATTTTTAACAGAGATATTTTTAATTACCTCGACAGTTTTTTGTCGGCCTCCGCTAAATCTATAATAAATACCTATACCAATACTTATGGAAAGCATGATAAATATAACTGTATAATCGAGCCATCCTAACGTCGCTGTTTCTGCCATATCGAGTATCTGTAAATTACAGTTGCGCGTAATCGTATGTAATGATGCGTTAATTAACTAACAAATTTGAACTTTTTGAAAATCGTGAAATACAAATGTTTTCGAACCGTTCATAAGATTAATGTTTCTGACACATTCCTCTTTATTATATCTCTAGCTGTATCCGGAAATATCTTATTTGTTTACTGATTTTTAATAAGATAAAGTGAGATATAAGGGTATTAATATCACGTTAACGAATACAGTAAAATTTAATTTTATCTAATCGATCGTAAAAAGAATCGAAGTCGAGTAAAGAGATAGAGTTACATATCGACGCCGGCAAGAAGCTAAAAACAAATTCGATAGGTCTGCCAAAACGAATCGTTATTTATTATTTTCGGTGATAATTCTCTCTAACGCGTAATCATAGAAAACGTTTTTAAAAGGGAAAACCTTATTCAATTCGTACCTAATATACATACCTGTATAGATGTAATATAAGATGCTATTTAAAATACCACATTGGCGTACAGATCGAACAAAAAACTTGCTGTTAGGTCAGCCACGAAGTATTTCAAAGATTACGATATGTCATACAAGCATTAACAAACTCGTATCTCTTATATTATGTCCTAGTTGCCACAGATAAGCATATCCCATCAAATTACGTACATGAAAGAATCGAACGTTGGTCGCGGATAGCCACGAGCGTACTAACGCACGTGTTCGACTCTTATCTCATTTATAGGGAGCATTTGATTTTAGTCGTGTTCACATATGCGCATTACTCCCACTACTATCGACATAAATCCACGTTCACATTGAATAAATCCTTTTATCGAATTTTGCCGACTGGTTAAACAGTGATCAGCGAGAGAAAATGTTTTAATCTTTATCTTTTTTTTTTAGAAATAAAAAGACTATTCATTATGTTTGCCATGTGAACTATTCTTAAAACACAGTAATAGAAATTATTGTTCCTTCACTGAGAAACCTTGAAGACGAGCGTGATGTAAATATCGTAGAACGCTTAATAATAGTCAAGTGATCCGTTTGTAAACTCATTTATCAACAAATCAATAGGTTAATATTCAATCGATTATTTTATATGAAACTGTTGTTGCTGCTTCGTGTTTCCTTTTTTTCTTTTTTATTTTGGATAATTAATTTACATGAAAACTCTAGTTCCTGCTTCTCACATATGTCAACCAATATCGATAATCGAACGTTCCCTGTAAAAGGATTTTGTACGCATGCGTAGGTATCGATTCTTTTTCCGTCGAAATACGATTTTATTGGCTTGAAACTGCCGCATGTACCAGGTTTCAAATGGCGGATTACGGTGAAAAATGTGGTGAAGATTGTTCTTTCGATTACAGCGACGACAAACACAAAGGCGTATGCCTCATTAAAGAAGAGTAATCTTGTTATTATTATCTATAATCGTTACATAAATCGTCGTATTATTATATTTTTTCGCACGATTGAATTATAACCTTAAAATCACACATATTGTCTGACACGTTTGTTCTCGTCGTTTTGCTTAGACGTATCGGCTTGAAAAAATGTTGAACATTTACGTTTGTCTCTCGCAGCATTAAAGAAATATTAATTTGTTGTAGATTCATAATTGAAGATAGAATAAGATTACAAAATGAAGAGTGCCTTGTTGGGACAAACAAGCGGAGTGCGGAAGAAATTGTCAACGCGAATGACGAGGAAACAACGTCGTCTCACGAATTTTCGCCGAAAAGATTCAAATCGGACGATAAGAAAGAAAAGCTTAGGGGTCAAAATAAGGCTAGGCCGCCGCCATTCAAGACATCGCGCGAAACAAATTTGTGCCCATGGATAGCGGATCAGGCGGAAGGGGAAGCAGAGAAAAAATGTGAAAACAAACGTTGTTCGTTTCTACACGATAGAAAAGAATATTTGCGGATAAAGCCAAGCGATATCAACGAGGATTGTTACCTTTTCGATCTAATGGGTAGATGCCCTAGAGGGGCCGCGTGTAGAATGGGTTCCAAACATCTGACCAAAGATGGCTTCAATATAGTAGACGCGAAAAAGTTACAAGAGTTCGAAAAGAAACCCTCGTCTACGCAAAATCAATTGTCCAAGGTTCTTCAAAATAAGCTTAGAAAGCATAAATATAATTTTTCCAAGGCAGAAACAATCGTTAAAGGAAATAATCCTTCCGCCAAGAAGATATCTACCAAAAGTCAAACGTTAAGCGACGCCGAAGAAATTGAAAAGGATTTACAAGCGGAAGATGTCATTGGGGAAGAGAGCGCAGAGAATATATCCCAAGAAACGTCCGAAAGGAAAGAACCGAGAATCGGGCCCTTGGAGGATTACGATTTGATTAAAATTCGAACGTCGGAGAAAAAAAAGATCGATTGGAAAAATAAAATAATGTTGAGTCCTTTAACGACCGTGGGTAATCTTCCATTTCGAAGGATTTGTAAAGGTTACGGCGCTGATATCACTTGCGGAGAAATGGCATTGGCTCCTAAAATATTGAAAGGAGCACACGAGGAATGGGCTTTGGTAAAACGACACGAAAGCGAAGACATTTTTGGCATACAATTGTGCGGTAATAATCCTGGAGTGTTGACGAGATGCGCTCAGTTATTGAACGAAGAAATTGATATAGATTTCATAGATTTGAACTTAGGGTGTCCTATCGATTTAATTTACAGACAAGGTGGCGGAAGCGGTATGCTCAATAGATTAAACGTATTAGAAACGGTTATAAAGTCTGTTAGTCAAGTCGTGGAGATACCATTGTCCGTAAAGACCAGAACGGGAGTTTACATAGACAAACCTATAGCGCATAATTTAATGCCAAAGTTTCGAGATTGGGGTGTATCTATGATTACCGTGAGTAGCATCGATAAACCTTTACTACTACTACGAGTCGAAGTACAAAGGACGATGAATCGTTGATTTAATAGTCGAGCTTAAAATTGTACGCGAATTTAATCGAAAACGATTGCATGTTGAACAGGTTCACGGAAGATCTCGCGAACAAAGGTACACGAAACTCGCAGACTGGAATTATATAGAAAAGTGTGCGCAGGCGGCAAAGCCCATACCTGTATTTGGAAACGGTGATATCCTTTCGTTCGACGATTATCAAAGAGCACTCAACGCGTGCACTTCCGTAGAGGGGGTGACCATAGGAAGAGGAGCATTGATAAAACCTTGGATTTTTACCGAAATGAAAGAAAAAAAGTTGATAGACGTAAGAAGTAACGAAAGATTTGATATGTTGAAGAAATATGCTAATTATGGCCTGGAACATTGGGGATCCGATACGCGAGGCGTCGAAACGACGAGGAGATTTATGTTGGAATGGATTTCCTTCCTTCACAGGCAAGTATCTTGCCTCTAAATCTACGAAAGCTTACGATTATAAGTTTTTTCTTTTTTTTTTTTTTTCCTTCCCCCATTTTAGATACGTGCCTGTCGGGCTATTGGAGAGACCACCGCAGAGAATCAACGAGAGGCCACCATTCTACAAAGGTCGAGACGAGATGGAAACGCTTATGGCGAGTTCAAACTGTGCGGATTGGGTTAAAATATCGTAAGTCAGTTTAAACGACAAATGCATATGTAATACGTCGATCGCTGTGTCGCTAACGTTGGATCGTATCACGTTTGACCTCTTTTTCCAGAGAGATGCTGCTTGGAAAAGTACCCGATGGATTTCACTTTTTACCAAAGCACAAAGCAAATTCGTGGAAGTAGCGGGAGAATCGTATCTTATATTTTGTTCTCTCACGAGAAATTTTGAAATAAACTTTGGCGATAAACAAAAACTACTACGACATGCAAAAATTTTATTCGTAATCGCATAAGCGATCGATCTTACCGTAACATCGTACGTATTATCATAGATTAGGTATTTTTCTCACAAATGCGCAATTTTATGTCGCGTATTTCGCGCCGACGGTCGAGATTAATAATGGGCGGTGATGTCGCCGAGCAGAGAGACCGGCCACATGCAATCGCAACCGCTAGCGATTTCTTTGGTGAAAGGCTCCCAACAATCGCTGTTCCAGGCTCGTCTGACCAAGAAGAGGGTCCTACTCCTTTGGACGCAATGAAAGACCGGATGGGCGCATTTCTGGAACGAACAAGCGCTCGTGTAGGTAATCAATGATATATATACTTCGTATCTCGTAATCCTCGAGACGAGTAAAATCGTAAGATGCGTTCAACCTGTTTAGAGGACGATCTCGTAGTTCGCTCGCTCGCTCGATCGAGAAACGAGTAACTCTTGCAATAGACTTCGTGATAATGAGGCGGTTGATACTCGTAATTTTCATCGTTGAACTGGATTCTTCTTGTCACGGTTTCGCAGAGATTTCGATATTCCTAATGAAAGATAAGTAGGTAAAAAGGGCTAAATGATAAAACGAGTAAATGAATCTCGAAGAGACATTACGGGTATTAAATTTCTATTCTGCCGATCGAGTTGACGAAAGTCTTCCGGTTTTTCGGGCTCTTCATCGTTCCCGTACTCTTCCGACAAATAGGAGGAAAGATCTCGTAAAACGGGAAGGTCGCTGCGCAACTGGCTCTCGAAGAACTTGGTGAGATTGACCTTCCCGTAGAGTCCCGTAGAATCGTGCACTAGCAGCACGAGCAATTCGGCGACCTATCGGAAAGAGCAAACGTTGATTGAAATAAAATGAACAAATAGTAAAGCCTCGAAGGCTGCTCGAGGGTGCTCGGGGATCGGATCGCCGAGTCAGCTGGTTCTCGGTTCTATCAAACTCGATGAGGCGTCATAAATCGCTCGCGTACCTACCGAGGGTACCGACGACGACAACGACGACGACGAGGAGGAGGAGGAGGAGAAGGAGGAGGTGGCACGGCGCGTGAATCATCCATTCGATATTGCGACTTACGCGAACGAACGAAATCGCCGACGATAATAATTGCGACGAGCGCGATGCAGCGAGAAAATATTTCGAAGCCGAATAAAAATTGTTTATTTTTTATCGTCCGATATCCGCGAACGGACGGAGATTGTTGTCTCCGTCGTATCGAGATGACGTCTTCTCGGCGATGAACGTTAATCGGTTTCCCGTGAAAATCAGACTTGGCTCGGCCGACAAGGTCAGCCCTGATTGAGTCAACGTGCCCCATGTCGTACGATATAAATTATTCTTCCCCGTGACTCTCGCTTAATTCGCGCGGTGCCTTCCAAGCGACGTATCGACCAAGCGCAAGAGAGGCAACCGACGATTTTACGCTTTCAAACGCGGAAAGAGTGATCGTCGGGGAAGATTTTCTCCTCGTTGTCTTTCTTTGAGTCGAACAAAGTCGAACAAAGGTAGGAGAAAGAGGGAGAGGGGGAGAGAGAAGAAACAAAATAAATTCTCTCCTTGTGTGTTTGCGAGAGCGCGTAGGAGCGATGCGCGTTCGACGCGAGAAGCGCGCTCGTCGGTCCGTGGTAGGTAGTTATTCAATTGAGAAGTGCGCTCCCGTCTGACATAGTTCAGTCGACGACGAACTTACAACTACTCCGGAATTTGTATCTCTCCGCTCCGTCCGCGGAGGACTCTGTTTTTTCTTACGCTCTTGCCTTTTCGATCTTTCTTCTCGACTTTCTCGATCGTCGTTCTCCGATCACCGAAGAAGAGGAGTAAGAAGAGGAAGAAGAAGAAGAAGAAGAAGCGACAGCAGCAACGTACGCAAGGACGTCGTTGGTCCTGTCGAGCTTACGGTGGATCGCACGTTTATACGTGTAAATTTAACACGGCGAAGATGCCGTCGAGCATCTTCCATCGTTATTGATATCGATGAGGATGCCATGGCGACCGATCTTTGTCCGAACGGAACTTTGAAATCGACGTCCGGCAGGTGAGATTGACGAAATATCTATGTTAGAGCGAACGGCAATGACTCGAGCTCGGCATATTCCAATAACGATTTACTATCGATCCAATATCGGCCGCGAAACGCAACCTTTTCCCGTTCCTAACGATGATTTTCATGACAGTGAAACGGCTTAATGGTCATTATTCCTGGCCGAGTTAATAACCAATTGACCCTCGACCGCCTGACCAGAGGTTTCATTGATGAAGAGCGCTATTAGACAAAGTCAAACCGTGCCAGCAACGCTCGAAACTTGCTCCTTTTTTTTTCCTCTCTTCCTCTCCCTCTTCTCTCCTTTTTCACCCTTCTCATTCGCGATTAGCCGTTTACCTACGATTAACCGTTAACGTGATTACGCGTTAATCAGTTAACGAAGAGGGAAGCGCCTCCTAGCGAGCTCCTAAACGAGCTTCTCCCAAACTCCTTTCGACTTTTCCAAAAATCGCTTCTTCTTGCCTTCCTCGATATACGGTAATAGATTAGTAGAATGAGTAAATTGGAACGGTACGACCACGGGACGACGTCTAGTTATTCCATTTAGAACAATTACGGATCATCGGAAAAGACACACGTGGACGTGTTTGTTCAAATGTACTCGTAAATGTGCTCGTTGATCGCACGCATGATCGATCTATGACTAAGCTATGCATTTAACTCTGCTAAATGCACGTGCCGTTTGCGAGTTTAAAGAATGAGAAATGAAAAAAATAAAAAAAAAAAAAAAAGAAAAATACCGTCCGTCGAAGCGCGCGATCTCATTTTCAATGCCACGATATTCGCATATAAATTGTGGATATACCTGGGAACGAAATACGATGCGTGTATGTACGTGTATGGCCGAGGTGTACGCCTCGAATTTCGTGGGACGGAACGATTTTCTCTCGTCGTGCCTCGAAAATTAGTGTATCCGACTAAACGAACGTGGGTGCGAAACGGCGCCGGCAAGAAAATTGACTGAAAATACTAAATCCCCTGGCCTGCGAATGAAATATTTAACCCAAATACTCGATCGCATCGAACGAGCCTCGATCGCATGAAAGATACGACGAAGAGAGAGAGAAAAAAAAACAAAGAAAAAAAAAATACCTCCAAACCGGAGGAGATCTCTCGATTCTTCTTCGACGTTCTCGCATTCCTACGCGAACGGTCCAGAGACCGCTTCTACTGTTTGAAAATATACTTAGACCACGATACGACGAGGAAAAGAAAAAGAGGGACGGATTTGTACGCGTTAATCGGATTTTTAAACATTGAAATAAGATATTTTAAGCGAATACGTACGTCGAAGATGACTCGAATGAAACTCCCTGACGAAAATTTGTACATTCGTTGGTCTAATACGCGGTATGATACGACCGTCGTCGACGTAAACGATATAAAATAAAAAGAGGTTACTAGCCGGTCACCGAAAGACGTACACGTACGTACGTACGACGGACCATTGACTCGAAGGAAGGGACGGTAAATTTGCGATAAGATTATTTTTAGCCAACGTTAGAGGGCTTACCCCTTGGCGGTGGCTAAAAATAGTCCGTAAGGCCAATCCAACTCCAATTATTCCATTTAGGTATTTAGGTGACAATCGACCGACCGCCAATTTAGAAATATTCCACACGCTCGCAAGCGAGGATTTTACGTGGCTTCCTTCGACCGTAATAAGACGTTATCGTCTTATTGGTTCCGATCGTGGGCTCGATTTTTCCTTATCGAAAACTTTATCGTAAGATACATTTCAAAGACGAAAATGATCCAAATTCATAGAGGAAAGAAACGACGAGATTAATAGTTATTAATAGACAAATTAAATATCGAACGAGCGAATCGACTCGCGCTCGAACCGAAAGAATCCTGAGATATTCCCGTTTAAATTATAAGAGAGAAGAGAGATCGAGGCGAATCGGTAAACGCCTCGCAAACCGCAACCCGTCTAACGAGCACGCACGTCCGTTTGCAGCGTCGTAGATAACATTATGAGGCAACGCAAGTCCGGTGCACTGGATGCCACGGCGCCGATACCGTCGGAGGAGGAGCAGCTAAAGTTTCAAGATAACAGATTCCTCACGACTTTGGTACTCGGTAGGAGTAGGTGAGTACACCCCGTTTCTCAATTCCTCTTCTGTCTCGTCGCTTACTTTTTTCTTTATTTTTTTTCTCTCATTTCTCTTTTTTTCTATTAAAATATTAATCTTATTTTTTTTACGTTCTCACGAAAAAGAAAGAAAGAAAGATAGATAGATAGATAGATATTGATATTATCCCAAACGAGAAGGCATTGAAAGGCATAGCTTTAAAGTTCGGGAAGTCGACGGGCCTTAACGAGCTAAACGAATCGTTCGTAAACTCGTCACGCGATCTCGTTCCCATCGTTTTCGATGAAGAGAGGGGAGGAGGGCGGTCGTCGTCTCTCTCTCTCTCTCTCTCTCTCTCTCTCTCTCTCTCTCTCCGCCTGTCTCTGCTCCGTCTCTCGGTTTCCGCATACGGTTTCCTGACCGCATTGAAATCACAAAAAATAAATCGTCGAACGAAAGATACGTCGCGTAGTCGACATTTTCTAGTAGCTCGTGAGAATTTCATTAGCGCCTCGCAAGTAACATAGTGCGTCCTTCTATTACGGCGATGTCGTTTTATTTCGAAACGCGCTTCTTCAATTCGAAAAATTTATTTACACGAAGCTTCTCGATTAAAGACGATTAGAGAAAAAGTCAAACAACTTACTAAAAATAGTTTTCCGTACATCCTCGGCATCTCGTTGATTCGACGTAACGGAGTACGCGAATCGAGATGGTAACCGTACAAGTTGCGAACCTTTTGTAAAATCATGGTAAAAGTCGTGCAGATTATATACCGGAGAAGGTATCGTTTCGAGAGGGAAAATCATACCCGTTTTAACGTTCGATGCTAAAGGTTAAAATAAAATTCCTGTACAAATAGTGAAAATCAGAGATAACGCTTCTGTGGCATCTGACGCGTCGAACGTTTATATCTGCGGATCGATCGATTGACATTAATTAAATAAGTAGGATTGCAACCGGACAATTCACAAGAGATTTATAAATGTGAAACGAGCATCGATATCGGTCGCTATCGACACCGATATCGTTATTAAATCCAAAAATCCTCGTTAAGGTTCGATCGAACGTAATTTTTCAATATTTTAGCGAGCCACCTACGCGCCCGAATTACTTCTTCTTACAACATTCCTAAACGAAGACTCGTATGAACGGACGGCTAGGAAAGAGGAGGAAATGAATCGAGAGTCGGAGTAATTAAGTTTAACGTTCGAGCCTTGAGACTTAGTAATTAGTTCTACGAAGTTAAGTCAGCGAAGAGACGAAACGATTTCGCTCGAATCGACGGCGGCAACGCGTTTCAGGATCGTCTAAGGCCGTCGAAACGTTTCACGTAAACCGATTCGTTTCGTAACTTTTATTTCAAATTTCCCGCCTCGGCGTTCGACGTTACTTCGCGATCGACTGAAGCGTATCGTCCAAGGTTCCCTCGTATTCGCGTCGGTATCGTTCGGATTAAATTTTTTTTCTTTTTTTTTTTTCTTATTTTTTCTCGAAATCCTTCTGCCGAAAGTTAGACGATATCGATTAATGTACCTAATAAAAGCGCAACGTTTATCAAAATCATCATTCGTCGTATCTTATCAACCTAACCAATTTTATTCTCTCTCTCTCTCTCTCTTTCACGCGTGTCGTACACTCTGCCGCGATCTTACTCTCCTATTCTATCTATTTCGCGTTTTATCTTTTTTCCGTCGCAATACTCGTAGGCACGGATATCTCGTCGGTCGAAATGATTTTCGCTCGCGCAACGAGTAACGATAGCGACTCCCAAATCGTACGAACGAAGGTTCTGAGAAGTTTCCATTTTGTTTTTATATTTAATATGCACGGCGTATAAAAAAAAAGTCTGCAAATGCAGTACGATAAGATAAGCTGCGTATAGTTACTTTCGTAAACAACGGTAAGCGGTAAAAGTAAATGTCTTACCGGAAGTATCCTCGATTTCGGTAGGAAAGTGAACGATTCTCAGTAATCGATGGTATTAGTCATTTTCTCGTTTAAATTAATAACCTTTTTTTTTACTCCGACGCATTTACCGACGACTCGAAAAATTTCAAAACACGATACGACGCATGAAACAACGTCGCATTCCATTACTTTTATCCTGCCTTAAGTCAAACAACACAGTTTCTAAATCGATCAATTTCTCTCGCCCGATTATTCTTGTCCTCCCTACATACATATCCGTAAATATCGATACGCGTCCGTCGTTTATGATCGATCGTTTCGCGCGAAAGAGAATAATCCTGTGTCGATAGAGAAGTGCGAAGAAAAATATAATATAGTATAGAACATATGTATACGCCCTTCCTCTACCCTAACGTCCACGTTACCCTAGCGTTCGAAAGACGCGTACATACCGTCTTTGGAGCAAAAGGGTTAACGATTTTACGTCACGACCAATAGCACGCCGCTGAAATTAACGGTTCTCCGCGCGTCATGACCAATAACGCAGGCCCAAGAATTATGGCGGGATTCTTTATAAAGTTTGACGGACGGAGTAGGATTATCGGTCGCACGACGAGGAAGTCCTTTACCGAAAGAACGAATGCGCGCTAGTGTTCGATCGAACGCGCCAGACTGCGGTACTCGAGTCCGATAAACATCGTCGAAAGCAGGAATACGAAAAACGGAAAACAAGAGAGAAAAAGAGAGAGAGAGAGAGAGAGAGGGAGGGAGGAAGGGAGGCAAGGGATCGATCGCACGTAAGTTATTTCCATTCGAGTAGTCGAAAGTAGCTCGAAAGTCGTTGCGTCGAACGTTTTCTTTTCTTTTTTTATCTTCGTTCGTTATATAAGAATTCGTCGACGAATTTCTCGTTCGAACGATCGATCGATCGAAAAGAGAGAAAGGTCTTTAGGAACGCTTGTGGAATCAACCGCTTTGGTTATTCGAATCGCCTTTGATCGATCTCGAATAAACGAACGCAAACGTCCGTTTGCGTTTACGATCGATTCGGGTATACGCGTGGATCGTCGAGGATTCGTTATTCCTTGAGAAACAAACCTCAATCATTTCAATGAATCGAAACGAGTTTCGCGTAGGACGCGTAATCACGGGATCGACGCATTTGTCTTCTCGCGATTACGCGTAATTGCTGCCCGATAAACTTCGCTTCTCTTTGTCGTTAACCAACGGTCGAAACGGAAATCGTAAAGAGATGTTACAATCGATACCAACTACGGAACGTATCCGTGCATCTATGGAAAGCAAATAAAACCGGGAGCGATTCTTCGCGAAAAGGTTTTTCTCGATAAATTCTTAAGTAAATCTTTCTTTGGTTCTTTTTGGCCGAAGCGGTTTGCCTTATCTTTGGCAAAGGCATCGCGCGTGAGAGACAACATTTACACAGTTCGTTTTATAACGCGCAAAGATAATCGACTCGATCCTTGAATCTTTGAATAAAAGATTGCGAAAATCGGATATCTGCAACGTGAGCGTTTACGTGTTCCGACAGAAAAATCTCACCGGACGTACTGCCATCCTGCCCTTCTGGAATATTTCGACAAAGATCCCTTCGTTCGACGACTCCTACTAAATTTTCCACGTCGACGACGAAAAGTGACGCCGGGGAAGAAGTGTCGCAGGCAACGCCAAACGATCGGCAAAACTCTACGCGAGTTTTTTCGACCGTTTTGTCGAGCGTCCTTTCGAGCGGTGTTCGGGAGAAAAGTAACGTTCTAAACAATAACAACAACAACAACAACAACAACAACAACAACGACGACGACGACGACGACAATAACAAAAACAACGGTAACGGCAAGAAGAGCAGTTCGGTCGGTGGCGGCGGCGGCGGCGGCGGCCTCAGAGGTCAGGCGGCGCGTGCCATTCGAGCCGGGAACGCCGGCGGTGGTGGCGAGCGCGGAGGTGAGAGCGGAGGCGGCGCCTCGTTACTCGCAAGGGGCGCCAGAGCTGCCAGTAAGCACGCGCGCCTTGGCACGGCACTGGCTAACAAAATGGCGTCTGCGAGCTCAACCGCGGTGGTGCAAGGCTGGCCGAACACCAAGGACGACTACGAGCTCAAAGAGGTTATCGGTGAGTAGTAACTACCGTGTCGCTGCTTGCCATTCCCCTCTGCTGTCCCTTCGTCCTTCTTGGAATCGCACGAATCAACCATCGTCCAGAGAAAATCTTTCAGAATCGGAGCCGGTCGCTCGTTTTTCTCTTCTTTCTCTTCTCCTCTCTCTCTCTCTCTCTCTCTCTCTCGCTCGCTCGCTCACTCGCTCTCTTTCTCTGTTTTAGTCGACTCTCGCCCCTTCGAATTTTACGATACTCCGAAAATTTTCGTTCGAATGACAGTAACAACGACGAGATCGCGACATGGATGCTCGACGACGTTCGACGACGCTCGATCGACGCGTCCAATTATTTCTTAAAGATTTTCTCTAGCACCTCTGAAACGCCATTCTCGGCGAGGGGTCTTAACCGGCTCCTTCGCGATAACGAATTCCTCGTTTTTATCTCTCTTCCTTTTCGCTTCTCTCTCCCTCTCTCTCTCTCTCTCTCTCTCTCTTTCTAACATAACGTACGTAAAAGATTCGTTCTCTCGGCGTTTCTCACATAGAAACCACCTATGCTCGTGATCTTGTCTGCCCGTCTCCTCTCTCCCCCCTGCCTCCCTCCTCTATTCCTTCCTTTTTCACGGATATCGTCCTCTACCGCTATATACGTTTGCACGTTATAACCTAAATGGTTGGCGTCGATCGTTTGTTTTGCTTCGTCTCTTGCTCTCCGTTAAAGATTCATGGAATGTTTGTTATGTACTATTCGTACGCAGCTGTTACGTATCATGGCACTATTCTCGCTCTTTGACTTTATTATATCCTCGATCAGTCGTTACGTTTGCTAAAAATACGTACTATACGAGCCATTATTTATCACATCTAATTATCGTGTCCGTAGAGTAACGCATACGTATATCGATTAATATTCGATAGGTGTTGGAGCCACTGCAGTGGTACACGCAGCATTTTGTATTCCACGCCAAGAAAAATGTGCTATAAAGAGAATAAATTTAGAAAAATGGAATACCAGCATGGACGAATTATTGGTAAGACGAATTATTTTATAACTTTGCTAATAATTACCATTTACTTATCTTCCTGTACGCCTCGACTACCGTCGCGTCTCTTCTTATTTAAACAGAAAGAGATACAGGCGATGTCTTCTTGCAACCACGAAAATGTTGTAACTTATTATACGTCGTTCGTCGTAAAGGAAGAACTTTGGCTGGTCCTAAGACTGCTAGAAGGCGGATCTCTCTTAGATATAATCAAACATAAAACTAGAACCACCAACTGCAAACACGGAGTATTCGACGAAGCTACGATAGCTACCGTACTTCGAGAGGTTCTGAAAGGTCTCGAATATTTTCACAGCAACGGTCAAATCCACAGGTATCTTGGTTAATATTCTCTTCGTCCTTTATCTATTTTAACGAATTTAATCTTTGCGGTCTGACGTATCGAATGGGAATACAATTATATTAAAGATATCGATTTACTAGTGTATATGACTTTTAACAAAAAAAACAAAACGATATTAGGGACATAAAAGCGGGTAATATCCTACTAGGAGAAGATGGTACTGTACAGATCGCCGATTTTGGTGTCAGTGCTTGGCTCGCTACAGGGAGAGATCTAAGCAGACAAAAAGTTAGGCATACTTTTGTTGGAACGCCATGTTGGATGGCACCTGAGGTCATGGAGCAGGTGAGAGAGGAAAGTAACACTACAACTTCTTAGCCTGCATTTTCTGTGTCTACATTTCTGTTGCATTTACATTTATTGGCATAGAGAAGCGCTAAGACAAAGATGTACGGTTTACTATAGCTAAGGAGACGTTATGCTTTTTATTATGTTTAAATAATAAATTACGTTTGCGCGATTGTATCCTTCGCTAAAGAGGCATCGGTAAAGCGCCTTTTAATTTACAAGAAGTAAATGAGATATAACCCTTACGTTTTACGCTATTTGCATGAAGTTGGTATTATCGATTATTAACGGACGAAGTTATTTCTACAAAATATTTCATTGTTTCGAGCTTCGATTCGAGTATGACACGTGTATTTGAAAAATTTACGCTTGCACACGTGCAAACGCATATATGATGAGTATAGAGCGGATGGTTACCCTTAGAGATGCTTGCAACGTTAATCGTTCGAGTTAACTCGAATTATCGCCGGTGAAAAAGCCGTTCGTAAAAGCACGCTTCTTTTAAGTGTTGTCTATCCTCGTTCAATATACTTATCGTAAAAGCAATTATGATATGCATATTTATTTGCAGGACCACGGGTATGATTTTAAAGCGGACATTTGGTCGCTCGGTATCACCGCTATAGAAATGGCAAGCGGTACCGCTCCTTACCACAAGTATCCGCCGATGAAGGTGCTGATGCTCACTTTACAAAACGATCCACCGACCTTGGACACGGCGGCGGATGATAAAGATCAGTATAAAGCGTATGGTAAAACATTCCGTAAAATGATCGTCGATTGTTTACAAAAGGATCCGACTAAGAGGTAAGGCCGGGGCCGGGCCGAGCGGCAGGCGGTAGCCCAGGCGTGTTTATTCAACTGACACGTATAATGATACGCATTATACTTCTTTTATAGACCGACTGCTACGGAACTTTTGAAACATCCCTTTTTCAAAAAGGCTAAAGACAAGAAATATTTGCAGCAAACGTTAGTTGCCATAGGGCCGAGTCTCGAAACTAGAGTACAGAAGGTACGTTCGTTTAGATAGAACGTGTAGCTTGCGTGAGTCGATAACACTCGGTGGTGTATACTTTGATTTAAAATATCGTTACGATCTTAAAACAGGCATCGAAGAGGCAACCGGGTACATCGGGTCGTTTACACAGAACGGTAACAGGGGAATGGGTTTGGTCTTCGGAAGAGGAGGATAGCGCGTCTAGCGGCGAAGAGGGCAAAGAAGCGTTACCGGTTAATACGATAGAGAATGCGAGTAGCGAAGAAGATATCGAACAAGACGAGTTTTACTCTCAAGTCAAATCGACGCAAAGTCACGCCGTTATACAAGCTGCCGAACAAAATGTTCCTATAAATCTGGTGTTACGACTACGGTATATATTAAATACCTCGAAAGAACCTTCATTAAATATTCTATTCTTTAATGTTACACACACACACACACACACACACATATATATATCTCCAACAATATCCTTGCAGCCGTCCAGATACCCAATTCACCCTCGAGGAAAAATCCGAGTACACGTCCTTTCAACCCGATCCTATTTATTCGTTTAAAACAAGTTGCTATATCCTCTACGAATTTGATCTGACACAATTTTCATATGATTATTAAATCATCAGTTTTTCATTCTTACGTTTATTTTTATTTTATTACTTTTATTTCTTTATCTTTTATTATTTTTTTTGTTTTTTTTTTTTTTTCTTTTAGTAATCAGAAACGTGAACTAAACGACATCAGATTCGAATTTGCCGTGGGAATTGATTCTGCCGAGGGCATTGCTGCCGAATTGGTTGGCGCAGGATTAGTCGACGGGAAAGACATTGTGGTTATAGCAGCGAATTTACAAAAATTAATAGACAGTGCCGGACAATTACGGACTGTCACATTTTCATTGGTAAAACGAAACTTGCTGTCTCTCGTTACTTGGTAATATTCGTTGTACGTACGGACGAAAAATTTTCAAATTGTCTTTGATTTGTTTTAGAACTCCGGTCATGCAGCCAACGAAGTACCGGACGATAAAGCGTTAATAGGATTTGCTCAGATCTCCATCACGGATTAAATAATTTCGTAGTATTCTGAAGTCTCTCAGAATAATACTCTTACGTGATATACATGTATAATGCAAAAAGGATCAAAGGCTATAGCTATACCGTTTGATCATGATAGAAAAACATTGTACAGTATAAACCATCGACGAATTTATTTCACGCGTATGGCTCTAGCTTTTGATATTTTTGCAATTACTCTTTTCAGTTGCTATGATTTTTCAGGTAATTTGATCACACAGGAGATAGAACCTACGAGATAGTACATCCGGTGACAAAGAACCTTTGAAAAAAATCTTTACGTCCATCTTACGTTCGTTACGTAACGCGATATAAGACACAACCCACACAATTATTATACACGAAGGCTTGCAAATTAGACGTATTGTAATCTCTAAAAGTTAAAACTTCACGTTATTAATCTTATAATGATTCATATTACTTTAATTTATGTAAATATTAGCGATTCAGTCTGTTCGTTAAGTTGTTTCTCTTCTTAGTTGTTGGCTGTAAATTTGAAAGAATTTGCACGCATTGAAAGAGCATAGCACTTGAAATAACGACGGAAGAACGCATTGGATGAAATCAGTTAAGGTGCTTGAATATCTCGTTTGTTTATTCGATATAACTTTCTTCCTTTATTCGACGAAGGATAATATAAGATGCACTATAATATAGTGTCATTAAAGTCATTAAGTCCTGTACAAAATATCAATTATTACATTTTAATTATCATATTTGATGAAGAATCAATGAAATATTACGCAAAGATTCAAAAGTACTACAACACATTTTGTACTTAATTAAATAGAATTACAATAATGTATTCATATTCTTAAAGATTTTAGATAGAACTGATTTAAGACTTTTATTTCTTGAGTCGTTTTTACAAAAGCGATATGTATGTGTGTGTGTGTGTATGTAATATATATATATATATATACGTATATGTATGTATACACACACACGCGCGCATACGTATATATACATATATGCGCACCTGTCGTGAGCCTGCCACAAAATATATGAAATCAGAGTTATATGTTATTTATGATTGAAATTATTCTGAATATATTATGGAATTTTGTAACATAAGTTTTAATATAGCCAGGCTTGTTGTATATAGTAAAGAAGAGAAATATGTAATTATCAGATTATGTTTATTATTTCAAGGTTTCTTTTTCACTACGAAATATGAACGAAAAATCGGAAACATTTTAGCTTGCACACGAGCAAGGCATAATATCATGTTTGCGATAATGTCGCTAAATTATTTTATTTCTACTCGGAATATATATAGAAATCATTTTACCAATTCTAAAGGTCACGAATGTAATACTCTATTCATTAAACGGCAGATGTATCTTGTATGCTTAATAATTACTATAGAACATACGGAAACTGAGCATAATTATTATCAAGCCAAAAAGCAACAACAACAACAACAATAATAATAATAATAATAATAATGATAATAATGACGTTGTATAAACTAAAGTAGAAACAGAAAAAATTAGTTGTATCGAAAATGGCACTATTTGGTAGTGTTATTTAGGCTTACCACGCATTATACTTCAGGATTCGAACAAAATTTAGTCCGAATGTTTTAGCGTAACTGTAATATCATGATACATGTGCCTTATCCCCCCAAACTCCTCTCCCCCCCCAAAAAAAAGACAAAAAAAAAAGAAAAACTATACTCGCTGTCGATTCACAAGCTTTTAGATGTAATATTCAATCTCTATCATAGCCGAAAGACATTTTTTCTTACCGCGACCGTATCATTCGTAGCATCATCGAAATGGTGCCAAACAAAGTGTGACGATTGATTATGTACCGATATTAAAAAATAATTTATTTGTATCAATATCAAACAATATGAAGTAATGAAAAATACTGTGCTTTATTCCATTGCATTATTACGATCACTCGATACGTAAGAAACAGTATGGTTTAATGGAAAGAAAAAAGAAGAAAGAAATATGCAAGTTAGTACTTAATTTTAATTCAATTTTTATAGAATTTCGAAAAAATCGACAATATAATTCTTTTTACACATGAAATATCTGAGCGAGTTTATTAATGTGACTCATTAGCGATGATCGGACTTTGTCGCAATAAAATATCGCTCTTTCTAGTGAATACGTGGAAGTCACTTTTTTTTTTTTTATCACTAAATCGCATCGAGCGACTGTATTCTTTAAAAGGATTATCAAAGACAATAACGCATTCGTATTGTTACGGATATTTGCCAACTTTCGCGGTAAAAAATTTAAATGTTATATCTCTAGTACCTACGATCGTCGGCAGAGGCGCTGTAAACGGTCGAACATATCGATGACAGGTTATTCCATTCGATATATGCACGGGCGGCTGTATTTTTTCTGTTTACTTCGTCGATTTACTTATTTTCTAACGACATAGTTTAAAAAATATGAAAAGAGTTTTACGGAATAAACGAAACGCACCTATAATTATATCCTCCGACGAAGACGAAGATGAGAGGAAAAAGATAAAAAAGGAAATTGCAAAGAAAGAAATTCAAGTCGAAGAAGATGAAAAGGGAACGATTAATAAAGGTAAGAGCAAGAGAGTAAGAGGGAAGAGGATAAAGGAAGAAAATATCGATGAAAAGAACGATGAAGATGTAATTACGAAGGATGATGATGTAGACGACGAATGTACAAGGGTAAAGGGTGTAAAGAGGAAAAACGAGGATATAGACGAATCGCATCTTTCCGATGCAAAGAAGGTTAGGTTAAAGAAGGATCTATCGCTAGAGCGGCAAAAAAAAAATAAAGAAATAGATATAGAAAAATTTCCTACCGAATGCGTGGAATGGACCGACGTGGACTATATTTGCGAAGTACAAAATATAGATAAACAGATAGCAGAAAATATCGTGAAACTTTTCAAAGAGGACAATACTATACCCTTTATCGCAAGGTATAGGAAAAACATGACGGGTGGCATGGAACCGGATCAATTAAGATCGGTGAAAGAGTGCTTCGATCGTGTAAACGTAATAAAACATCGAGCTGCCACTATCATTAAAGCTATCGATAAGTTGGGAAAGTGGACGCCTCAGATTCACTCTGCGATAATGTCCACCAAATGTGGGGACGATCTGGAACATATTTATTCCATGTTTAAAGTTTCGTCTAAGCAATCCTTGGCAGAGAGGGCCAAGTCGCTGGGCTTGGGTCCTGTAAGTAACGCGGTGATAGAAGGAAAAGAAATTCCTCCTTTGTCTTCGCTGATCGATAGAGAAAAGAAAGAGCTGCAAGACGAGCAACAAGTGAGGGAAGGAATCGTACATATTATAGCTGACATAATAAGTAAAAATAAAGCTACGTTCGACGAAGTGAAAACTTTAGAAAAAGCATCCGTTATAGAGATTCAGACGACGAGATCGAAGGCAAACGATACGTCGAAGGATGGGAAGAAGGATGTAGATAGGGAGAAGTACGAAATATATTTCAATTTCAAAAGTAACACGAGAATTATTAAACCGCATCAAATATTAGCTATTAACAGGGCAGAGTCGCAGAAAGTTCTCGCCGTAAAAATCGTTATACCAGATTCTTTGGTAGATAGATTTAAAAATTATTGTTTGAACTGCTTCAGATTCGGAGTTAGGGCATCGGCGTTACATTCGACGTTATTGAAAGATAGTATCGATTACGCTTACAAGAAGTTTATTAAACCGTTAATAGTTAGAAGAGTACGAAGCGAGTTGAAGGAGAAAGCTGAGAACGCGTCGATAGACGTTTTCGCTATCAACGTCAAACAGTTGCTACTGACGCCTCCTGTAAGAGGAAAGATCGTGCTAGGTATTGATCCGGGCTTTTCTCACGGATGTAAATTAGCGGTGGTATCGGAGCAAGGAAACGTTTTGGAGACTGCCGTGATATATCCTCATAAAAAAATGGAAGGTCCAACAAAGTCAATAAAAATTTTGACCGATTTGGTGAGGAAATATAATAGTACCGTCGTAGCGCTCGGCAACGGTACGGCGTGCAGAGAAACGGAAGTGTTTCTCTCAAATTTAATCAAATCGAATGCCTTCGATCCGTTCGACGTTTCTTACACTATAGTCGACGAAGCGGGAGCTTCCATATACAGCTGTAGTTCGGAAGCCAAACTTGAGTTTGCCAACCTCGATCCAAATATAATCTCTGCGATCTCAATCGCAAGGCGTATACAAGATCCGCTCGCCGAATTGGTCAAGATAGAACCGAAGCATCTAGGCGTAGGAATGTATCAACACGATTTGCCCGAAAAACAATTGATACGGTCGTTGAACGAAGTTAGTACGCATACGATTGGTCGATCTATCGTGTGATACATTGGCATATGTTTCTCGAAATAACGATAATCGGATAATTTATACTTGTAGGTCGTCACAGAGGCCGTAAGCTTCGTCGGCGTCGATGTCAACACAGCTTCCCATTCTCTGCTTAAAAAAGTCGCTGGTTTGAACGTATCTAGAGCGACTAGCATCATAGAATGGAGGAACAAAAATGGACCATTTTTGAACAGGCGACAGATTTTGAACGTGAAGGGGATCGGTAGCAAAACTTTCGAACAGTGTGCCGGATTTATAAGGATTCTACCGGAGACAGCGGTGGTCGTTGCTGGGAGTAAAGTAAAGAAATCCAAAGATCCAGATAATTGTTTAAATTTTTTGGATCAGACTTGGATTCATCCGGAGTCGTATGCCATAGCGAATGAATTTTTAAGATCGTCTGGTTGTAACGTAGAGGAAATAGGCAGTTTGTCTTTCATAGAAAAAATAAAATCGTACGTCAAAGACGGTGGTTCGAGTTTTCGTAACGAGTTTCGGACGGACGAAGCCACGTTAGAAGTTATAATAAAAGGTTTAACTATGAAGAAAGACGAGGACATAAGAACGAAATCGCACTGTCCTTTGTTTCGTGCTTCTTTGCGAAACATCGACGACTTGACTAACGGTACTTTGTTAAGCGGGGCTGTCAGAAACGTCACGCATTTTGGGGTATTCGTAGACGTTGGGGTAGGAAGGAACGGTCTTATGCCCACCAGGTGTTGCAAGGGTCAAACGCTTTGCATAGGTCAACGGGTGGAAGTAAAGGTCGTCAACATCGAACACGGTCGCAATAGATTCACCTTGGAATTGATGAAGGCCTTGTGAACTAATATCGAAAGGTTTTCTTTATCGATCGACCGAGGAGTCAAATGCGACCGAAATACTTTTTTTTGGTTCTTTTTTCTTTTTCGTTTTCTTTTTTTCCTTCGATCATGTACATCCCCCCCCATATACTTACGTTTTGTACGGATTGTGAGCGAAATAAATTCATCCGTTGAAAACATTGAATAAGAAAGAATAGAGAAAAGTTTGATTTGGATAAAAAGAAAAACACGATGCGGAGCGATCCTTTTGTTAGGATTCGATGGATTTGTTGCGCGCGCGCACGCGCGCGCGTGTGGTGTGTGGTTGGAACGAAAGGGTAGAACCACGCTCGAAGATTCCCTCAATGCAGTTTGTCGATCGATATACGCCGTTCAAAGGCGTAGCAGTTACTTTTCTCTTTCCTTTCGTTCATTCCTCTCGATTTCAACTTAATTTTTTATTCCGGCAACTTTGGGAATGGAAATATGATTCTAGATACGACGAGTTCATAAATAATTTAATACCATGACAGGAGGGTATTCGAGAAAATTATATATCACGATATAGAAACGAGAGGTAAGAAGACGCGAGGGTATTAAAGGACACGATATGCCATTCGTAATGCGTACGACACGTTATTCATCGTAGATATAACGTAAAACGGCTCGATCGTGAATTTTTCCTTTATTGCGAAATAATTGATAGAATCGTTTATTTATTGATTTATTTTTCTTTTCTTTTTTCTTTCCCCCCCCCCCCCTTAAAGCAGAGCGAAATAGAATTTAGACGTTGCGCTCGCGAACCAAGAGTGCCCCCTGTAATGATCGCTTTGCTTGGGTGTACCTCCGTCGATAAGGTAGACCTCCGTATACCGTTTGTCCGTGGGACGCGCGTAAAGCGCATTTAGGGTACCGACCAAATTGGAATAATTGGAAAAACATAATGATCGATCGTATCGTTATTTAAAATTTCCTTTTAGGTAGTAACGCGCGAGCCAAAGTAATCGTTATCGCGTAATTTCGTTTGGCTGGCGTCATCGTCCTTTCCTTCGGAGCATTTTCGAGGATATACGATGGCGTGACGCGTATTCGGGACAGCCGGAGCTTGGGAGCGTTAAAAATTGCCTCGTTTTCTTCGCGAATCGCATACTTAACGATTTGTTCGATCGATCTCCGCGTAGTACGTATGCTAAATTGCGAGAGGCACGCCCGGGTAAAATAAAGTATAACGGAACAACCGCTCGGAGCTTTTTATTTATTTTAACGATAAAACGATATTACTACTCGAGGATCGTGATTATTCGATGAAAACGGTTGACCTAGAAAGCGTCTCTCGGGCGAGTTAACGAGTACGAGATTTGTTTCATAAACGATAGCCGACGAGTTTTAATTAAATTTCAACATTAGAGTTGGACTGGGTGGCGCTTTTAAAAATGTACAAATAAATGGTTATATACGCGTCGATTGATCGTACACCAGCGTGGAAATAAATTTCGAGTTGTTTAGGGGAAAGAAAGGTGACAACCGTGAAACCGTCTAAGCCGTTTTATCCGGTATCTTTGCCACTGTGACGACATAACGGGTACCGGGGATACGAGCAACGGCCGGCGGGACGGTTTTTGTCCGGACGAAAAGTTTTTGTACGAGGTTCGCGAGAGACGGTCTCGGATTTGCGAAAGGATGGGAAAGAGACAGAGAGTGAGAGAGAAGAAAGAGCTCGGCCGATTGCGAGAGAAAATAGAAGAAAATAGTCGTGGTGCGGTCTCTTTCACGGGCGAAAGCGTGCTCGCTGGATCTTGAGAACAATCGCGTCCTTTCGTAAAAGCGTCCGCCGGCAATTATTATATTTGTCGAAAGTCTGGAAATTTATATTCGCCGGGTGAGAACAATGGCTTGTTATTTTCTATCCGTCCCGTTGAGAAAATATCTCTGGAATCGACACGATGTTTATTTTCGCTCGTGGTACCTGTTAGGAGATTATATAGCGACGGAGCGGCGGAGGGGTGGGTTGGGGAGGGGAGAGGAGAGGAGAGGGTGCTCCGGTGACGATTCCAACGACTACGTTGCCCGATGCGCCAGTGCTTTTTTCCCCTGGCGTCTAGACGTCGCGGCGCCCGTTTTCAGGCATCAGCCGTTTTACGGAACTACGCTCGATGCTTCCTCGGTCTCGACCAACGTTCCTTATCGATCCGCGACATCGACGAGAATTAACGAAATTTTTCGCTTCAACGAGAGAAAAAAGGGGGGGGGAGGAACAAAGAAAAGAAAAATACGCGCGGGGGGGAGGAGGAGGAGAGGTGTACGCGAGAAGAATCACGTTCGATCCCTTTCCCTTTTCGAACTATATCGAACTTTTTAATCAGCGAATGTCTCTCATGCATTAGGATAGACGACGTTAAGGGGCTCGGATCGATTTTTAATCTTGGCAAATGACTGGAGGGAAGCGCGCTCGGACTGCGTCGAGAAAGCGTCAAACCCTTCGCAAGAAGGAGACGACGACGACGACGGTAATGTTGCGTCGTTGCTCGTCTACGGGACTTTTTTTCGATGGACGATCGTCTCGGAGACGGTAAATAGGTTTTCTCTCTCTCTCTCTCTCTCTCTCTCTCTCTCTCTCTTCCTTCTCGGCCCTCTTCCGCGACGGGGAACGAACAAACGAACAAACAAACAAACAAACAAATAGATCTATTTTATTTCCCTTTTGCGCCGAATATTCTCTCGCTCGGTGGAGCAACGCCAACCGCGGAGATTTTTACGATCGTATTAATCACCGACAGTGGGTTACGTGCGCGAACAAAACTCTCGATATTTTTTGGCGAGCTTTCGCGGTCGGTCGGTCGGTCGGTCGGTCGGTCGGTCGGTCCATTCCAAATAGCCGAGCGTGAAATTCGAAAATTGTTTCCTACGTTTCGCATTTAAGCGAAATCAAAGCGTGGCGTTGTGTCGATAGATGGCAAGGGTGAGGGGGAGGAGGAGGAGGTGAAACGAAAGCGCAGCGATAAAAGGCAAGGTGTAAGACGATTCCGCGATAGGAGGGCAATCGATGCACGCGGATAGTCGCGCGCGCGCGCGCGCGCGCATGGTAACGTATGCACATAGCTCGGGTCTATAGCGGTTGAAATGTTACGTAGGCACGTTTCGTATACGTAGGAGGTAGACTTTCGACCTTAACGTCCACCGACATTTAGGTTGGCTCGCCTACGCGACTCGCAAAGTTATTACGAGAGAAGGTAGCGCAAATCGTATTACGGTAGCTAACCGTGGAATGGCATTTATTTTTCGCATACCTCGCAAACTTTTCGCGCGTTTCGTATTACCTTTGAATCCTTAACTCGGAGTTAAATTTCACTTTCCATCGTTTCCTGCGTAATATTTTCCTCACGATTTTGATCCCTCCCGTAGGAAAGGTAGGAGATATCTCGATTCACCGGCATCGAAGCTCGTTAACGTATACAGGCCGGCACTCTAGGTACACCCTAGAACGTGTAACCCAACGCAAGAGCGATGGCCACGTTTTATTTCTGACAGACCGTCGCTCGATTAAACTCTCGTAAGCTCGTTAATCTCTTCCTATCTAGTTACTCCCGACGGATCGTCGAAGGAGGCGAATCCTCGGACCTTTTAATGGTCCGACGAAGCGTAGGAAGCAACGTTCCATTTTACTCTCGCAACCGCCTTTAAAATCGCTCTCGTTACGCGTCCCGACTTTACGCTCCGACGTAGTCGCGTTACTACTATAACTATTTACTTACGCGCGCGAGATGAAATTTCGTTCGTGTAAAGTCATCGCCCTTCGACGGTTGGGAGCCATCGAAGCGCGTAGAATGAAAATCTTTCAACGAGATTTAATCCAGGCCGCCAACCATCGCCATATCGCGTCCGAAGAAAGAGGAGAGATTACTTGGGAAACCGTAGGACAGTTTCGAGTCGGAACACCGAGGTTTCGCGACTCGAACGTTTCCTCCTTGGTAAATGTAAGGGAACAGCGTATAGGGTGGGTGGGGGGGGGGAGTGGGTGGTCGAGGAGAGACACGCGTACGTGCTGCGCGCCTTCTACGGTTTAGGTGCTTTCGAGAGGTCGCGCTCGTACGCGTGAGAAAAGCACGGAGTGGGTTCGCGACTCCTGCCGGACCCTGAGAGCTCTCCTCGTTAAGACGCTCTTAGCTTCGGAACGTCACGTAGGAAACTAAGGTGTCCTCTGGGAGTGCTACGGTGGCAGGGTGCGGCTCTTACCTTTTCCACTTTATTCGCCCGATAGGACGGAAGAAAAGAGAAAAAATGTCGATAAAATTCGTCCACCTCCTTCTTCTCTCCTTTTGATCCTAGAGCGAGCTCGTTGCGTTCGTCATACTCTTAGGTATCGAAAGGCAGGTATTAATCGGGTTTCGCCGGTAGTAGCGCGACGTAACTTTAGCGTTCTGCCAAAGTACGCGAGGTCACGTCGTATCCCAGGCGAGCAACACCTGCTACGGTCTTGGTAGGTTGGATCGGTTCGCGAGCTGACGCACGACTTTGCGGCCGACCATTTCTAAAGCCACACGAGCAGTTGTTCGGTCTTTGCGGTCGTGACTCTCCAGAGTGCCATCGTCCCTAACCTCGGAGTACCTCCCAACGCCGTCCGAAGAACAATCGCCTCGGAGTCGAGGTTCTAACTTTTCCGTCCTTATCCATGTCGTGCCGGTTCGTCGTCCTACCCTACGCGAAAGAAAGGCAGAAAGAAAGAACGGACGACGTCGGTGAATCTCGATAAAAAGAGACAAAGATCGTTCCTTATCTCTCTATCCTTGAGATCGTTCGAGCTGCCCTTTCTAATCGCATTTTATTCGAAGGAACGGGTAATTCTATTCTCGTACGTCCTTTCGTATCGAGGAAGGAACGGATCGACGAAAAATCCGACCTAAAGGTTTCGGTTTCGGTTACGGTTTCGTTTTGCTTCTCGGTTTGACTCGCATCAGCGTAACTCCCTTTTTTCCATTCCGCTCACACCTCGCCTACGTTCCCAAATATATATAGATACCACCTCGTGTGTTTAGCATAACGTTTCCGTTCACTCGTATACCGAATTTTCGCTGAGAAGATGGAACGAGGGAGGGAGAGAGAGAGCTAGATTTTACAAATTTTCCGAAGAGATTGGAAATTACTGTCGCTGATCCTTCTTCGGGTGTATTATATAGCTGCGCAAAAATTTGTGCAAAAATTTAAATCAGGAAGGTAAGCTAAATAGACGACGATTCGGAGCTCGATCTCGTGATCTCGAGCATTTTATACGTTCGTCGATTTGCATATCCCTTTTTAAATTCCTCTTACGGAATTCCGTTTCGACGTATGCGCTCTCGTCTTCCAACGCACTCGCGACGTTCCTTCTTAATATTGTACGGAGGAACGTCGACGTTTGCCGGCGTGCTTCGAAATTTTATTACTTTTTGGTAAAAAGTTTTTCATCGAAACGGTCTTTGTAACGAAACGTCCCATCTCGATTCGCCGAGGCTTATTCATTTGGAAAGAGGAGTAGGGTGCAAGTTGCGTGCCTCCTTTTCTTTCTCCTTACGCGTTACTCGTTGGAACGTTCGTGCTTTTTTGTAAAATTTTTCCACGCTTACCACGCGGACCGAATAACACAAAACGCGTACAATATTTGTTTGTCAATGGAGAATCGTAGCCCCCGCAGTCGCGGTCGCGGTCGCATCCGTTTCGCAAGTTTCAATGGAAACCTCGAAATAATTGCACCGGGTTTGCTTTCCATGCATCGTTTTATTTGTTCGCTACCCCCTTCGGCCCTCCGCCCACGCCACTTCTTTTCTCGTATTTTCAACGACGCTCGAGGCTCGAAATATATTTATCAGAAAGCGTGGTTCGCGCGAAAGTAAAAATGGATATTCGAAAGGTAAAACGTTGCATGGAGCGTGTGTATAAGTGGAGGGATTAAAGCCCCTCCCCATCCCTCTCCCTCTTCCGTCCCTCTCTTTCTTTGCGTCTTCTTCCGTCCGCGCGTCGTATCCAAAGTTTGACGATTACTTTCGAGGATCGTTAAAGTTAATGAGGTGCCCGACGGAAATCTTCGTAGGAAGGCAAATCTGGTACGCGCGACGCACGTACTACGGAGCGTCGGTCGCGAGAATACGAAACGCTCGCGAGGACCCGTAACGCCGAGCGTTGAAATTATTCTCTCTCTTTTCTCGAGTCCTTCTTGTCGCAGCAACGCCAGCGTTGCGAATATTTCTCCGTGGAAACGAGGGTCACGATGAAAAGAGAAGATCGGATAATCGGAAATGTACAGTTTGCCATGTCCGAGGACGACGACGACGACGACGACGACGACGACGACGACGACGACGACGACGACGACTCACATCCTCGAAGGATGGGATGATCCAAGGATGATCCAAGGATGGTTATACGTCGAGGAAAGGTCGGGATATGGTACGGATAGGAGACGTAAATCAACGGGAAGGAGCGAAATGTCGTAGCGAGCTCTTCCGAGAGGAAATTTCGAGTACTTATTTATAAGGAGATCCGACGGAACTCGGAGGTTCGTTACGCGTTCAACGTACGAATACGAGTTCGAGTTTCGTCGGAAAACGAAACGAATCGATCCCTTTTCGACGATAGTTGCCACCTACGAGGGTCGGCGTGCGGAAATATCGAGCGAAATAACGATCATTTGGACGTTTAATTAAGCGCATCCAGCTACCGCGTGCGAAAGGAAGAGGAATTATTTAGAACCAGCGGTTCTAGCATTACCGTGGTAGACGTCGCGCGGTCTTGATGTCGCTTAAAGCACATTACGGCTCTTCGTATTTCCCCTCGTATATACTTTACGTATATACTTTACACCGTAACGAAAGCGGTATTTCTGGAATATCGCCTTTCGCCGTAACGCGAAAGAGATTCGAGAATGAAAGTCGTCGAGACGACGAAAGAGTTGACAAGCCACAGACTCGGGAGGTGTCTCGGGTACGATACCTCGCCCTCTCTCTATCCGTAAGCGATATCGCGTCGGACCAATTTCACCAGGACAAACTCTCTTTCTCCTAAATCCTAAGCGATTTGAGATAGGAGAGAGAGAGAGAGGAATCGTCGGAACGGGCCGAACGGATCGAGGAAACGACAACGATCTAGGTTATATCGTGAACTCGTCAAAATACCAAAGGAGAAAAAGACGAGAGAGAAAAAAGTAACAAGAGCTTTTCGCTACTCCGTCGAATCATAATTCGAAGACGCGGTCTGTCCGTTCGGAAAACGGCCCCCAAAGAAATAGGCTTTTCGAGGGAGCGGTCGCGTACGAGGGCAAGACGATCCCATAGGAAGCGAGATTCACCGAGAACGAAAAGATACTGCTGGAAAACGGATAATTGGCTTGCCTTACGCTTTCCACGGTAATTATGTATTTCGTAGTAATTAAGCCTTTGCGATAGCGGACGGAATAACGCGAACGAGATCGGCCAAGTATCTCGAGTTTCGTTTCGAGCGGCGTACATATTTTATTACTCCGATGGTTCTTTTCGTTAACAAGAGCCGCTTCTCCGGCTCGAAACTGAAGCTCTCGTGGAAGATCGAGCATCGTACGCGTCAGTGATTTTACCCTCGTGTGTTTTTTAATATTCGGGGCGGAAGAGGAGAGAGAGAGAGAGAGAGAGAGAGAGAGAGACGAAGAGAATACGAGCTCGTTCTTTATTCCTCATTTTGACGATACACGGTTGAACGTATACGTCATGGAGCGTAGCTAAAGGCAGGTGCGTTGGGGTTGCGTCATCGATCTGACTGCTGACTAATCCAACCTTCTCGAAATACTCGAAGACTTTCTCGTATATATTCGCGCGACGGTAAAAGTACTACCGGTCGAAATATCGTTCGGTCTAATATTCGAAAAGTTCGTTATTCCGTTAGGTTCCAGCGGCGAGGCAATAATAAAATCGATAACATAGCGCAAAACGTTCCTACCTTTGACGGTCGACCGGTCGTCGTGCGCGATTGCGATCGTATGGTTTCGGTCTGCCACAGTTACATAAGTTCAACAATTGGATATAGGATCGTACCTTTTCGTTTTACGCGACGATTACGTAAAACGGACTTTCTTCCGACTCTTTTTAGTCTCTCTCTCTCTCTCTCTCTCTCTCTCTCTCTCTCCCCCCCCCCTCTTCCTTTAGGCAAATGCGCGAGTAATTCGATCGTCGAGTAGAGGGATTTTTTTTTCACGACGCAGAGTCTTTGCATCCATTACGAGAGATTTATCGAGGAATCGACGAATCCGTCGGGGTCGTGTTCTCATTCGTTTAATCGCGTTTCAGAGAGACGGATAGAGGAGGATAGATGGCAATGTTCGTGGTGGTGCAACCTGTAGAAGCCGTCGTCGTCGTTGCAATATCTTCCGACTTGCGATAAGCTCGTAACTTTCCGCTAGGGGCCGGAATGCAAAATGTAAAACGTGCTGCTAGGAGAGGCCCCCGACGAAATACTGCTAATTTATTCGTCGTGCATATCGGAGCAACCTCCGCTGGGTCTAAACTCCTGAACGGACGGTCTTACCTTCGCTCGAGAATAGAATCCTCGTCCGGTAAGACGTTAGCCACGGGATGCCACGCTTAATTTCGCTCGCACGTTCACACGATTAACCATTTTCCTACCGTTCTCGAAAGGTTCGCGCGAACGTACGTTTTACCTCGAAAAGAAATTTCCACGTATCGAATCGTCGGCTCTACGAACCGTTCGAGTACGCCTCGATCGGAATATTGCCCGTCGAAGGACATCGATGGAGGAGGAAATAATAACTTTATAACGCCCGAATTAAATCGGCGATATCACGAGAGCGAGGCGCCTAATATTCACGCCGCCTCGCCATCTAATTTAGTTTCGACGTCGAAATATCGATCGGAGCCATCTCCGAGAAGCAATATTATTAGAGAACCGTCTTGAATCGAGTAACACAATTTCCGTGGGTATAACGTTTAAAGAGCGCAGGATCGTAGAAGCGAATGTCCGTCCGGCAAAGGCTCTCTCTCTCTCTCTCTCTCTCTCTCTCTCTCTCGCTCGCTCGCTCGCTCGCTCGCTCTCTCGACGATAACAACTTTTCCATTTCGTAGCTAGCCGCGTAAGGTATCGTATCACGCTCGCGTTTCGAACTTTTCTCTCGCTACAACGGTGCATTACTCGGATACGGACGAGAACGGGCCTCCCTCACCCCCCGTCCACCATCCCGGAAGATACTCGAGACCGATAAGAATTATTTAACGTCCGCATCTCCCGCAAAACGATAGTCTGAGTGAGCTCGTCTCACCGCCGGCGCGACCAAGATCCCGCAATATTTTGTTTCGGAAGGTAAAGGATTCTCTCGTCTTCTTCCTCGGTATTTCTGGTGTACCGTGAATCCTTCCTGGAAGCCGAAATCCTACCACGACGACTATGCGTCACCGCCTTTCCCGAGGTGGAGAGAGAGAGAGAGAGAGAGAGAGAGAGAGAGAGAGAGAGAGAGAGAGAGAGAGAGAGAGATAGGTAGGAGCGCGCATCCTCGCTTCGTTATTCGAAGGTTCGGGCAGAGCTGAGAGAGAGAGAGAGAGAGAGAGAGAGAGAGAGAGAGAGGTCGCGCATCAAAGCAACGCGTTTCCAGGTGAAACGACGTTGCACATCGCCGCGAGATACGACGTAGCCGTGGAATTTCTCTCGTAGCTGTCTCATCGATTATAACGCGCGAGTGGTATTAAAGGATTCGAATGGCTCGTAAAGCAATCCCCGATCCTAGATCTCTTTTCTGCTTTGACGCCTCGGAGTCGACGCACTTTTATCGCATCGAGTAAAAAGAGAGACTACGGGTATCTCTCGACTCGGGCGATAGCAAAGCGAGCGTTCTCTTTGGATGACATCCCGTACGCGTAGGGTAGAAACGTCGATTCGATAGCGGCGTTAACGAGGTAGAAGCTTTAACCTCGTCTCTCTCGTAGCCTCGTAGAATCACTCGTCGTATCGTTACGCACAGCGCAAAAAGTAGGAAAGCGTAAAGTGCGCGGACGAGAACGGACGACGCGCAAGGAGCGAGCGATAAGAAGCGAGTTTAAAGCGAAACGTGCCTTCGAGTTTGCGAAAAGATGCGCGCGAGGAACGGAGAACGTTCGCGCGTCGTTTTCGAACCTATTTTTAGGGTTATCGCCGATAGTAGGACTCGTCGATCTCTCCTCGTCTAATATCGTCGTAATTGAGAAATTATGCGGATCGTCGGTTTAAAATTCGTTGCGGCGTAAGGCGGAACCAGTTTGTGACTCATCGTAATAACGAGAGGAGGCGAGACCGACCTCGGAGCTGCTCCGGCTATGGACGGAGGTAAATAGGTGTCTGGGAACAAAGTAGATAGACTTTATTAGCGTCCAGATAACGATTAATTGGCTCGTTGGAGAATCGACCGGTCGAAATTTGTCGGGAGAAAGGGAGGACCAAGGTAGGAAGAAAGCGAGTTTACGATAGCGATCGTTACGACGTCTTCGTTTAAACGAGATATCTTTCGGTTTCTTCGGGGGTGGGGGGAAGGGGGTGACCATTAATGGATCGACGAGAGGATGCTCTCGATCCTCCTCGTGTCCGAGCACTTTCGATTCTTGTCGAGCAAGACCAAAGGGTCGAAGCATAATTTTATTCGGATTTTTCAAGCTTTTCTCATTTTATTCGGATCGCGCTTACCGCCAGGAACGTCGACGGAAAAAGTTTCTTCGGCCTCGAAGAGTTATGCGATCGCGAGTTATAGGACGCGGGATAGACGCTTGCATAAAGACGACGGTACGTGAGCGTTACGCTCCGTGATATATTATCGTCCCGACGCACCCCCGCGCGCGCCTGGTCCTCGAATTCGAGCATATGATTTATCGGGCTACGGCTCGAATTGGAAGAAGACGATCGAACCGAGATGGATAAGGAAAAAAATATTCTTATCTATAGACGGTACGCGTAACCTCGGACCGAATAGGATCGACGCACGAGAGACCGTTAGGCCGAGCTTATAACTTCTCGTAAACCGATAAAGAGAATTATCGAAAGCCGATCGTCCGTCCCGGTCCGGAGGTGCGTCCGAACGAAGTAGGGAAAACGTATTCTTTGCTCCACTCTCGGTCCGGAAAAAAAAAACAAAAAAAAAAAACCAAAAAGAACAAACAGGAGGAAGGAAGAAAAAAGTAGGAAAAGGAAACGGAGGCAACGGTAGGACGACAGCTGAGACCCGGCCGTAGGTGGTGGTACGAGCTGCTAGGAGCGCGGAGCTAGGAGACGCGCCAGGAGAAATGGTGGGGGAATCGGCGATGGTGGTGGCAACGGCGGCAGCGGCGGAGCCTCGAAAAGGAGGAGGAGGAGGAGGAGTGGGGATGCGATAGGCGCGATCGAAGGGGCAAC
>OU426852.1:12897188-12909688 GCA_911387685.1 Dolichovespula media | reverse complement strand
ATTTGTCGAATCTACCGCGGGTGTGGTGGGGTGGGGGATATAACAGCGAACAAAGAATCGCGATATCTCGTTTTTACAAACTCGATGTGAAAACAAGCTGGAGTAGGTGGTTTACTTTCGTTATCCGTTATCTAGTAGAGCAGTTGCATCGGGGAAGCGTCGATCGAAGACGTTTCGTAGCTTTGTTATTGCGGCTCGTCGTCGGAAGATAAAACGATTACGGGAACGCGTTACTTCCGAACGTGTCTCGGGCCGAGATAAGCTTAAGCTCGCCGTCCTCGAACGACTCTTGCCCGCTAGAGTTTTCGTCGCAATGTCGAACGGGAATTCGGTTCGAGGAGCGAGGGATCGGTCTTGGGACGACTCCGAGGCGACGGAGCGATAGTAGTAGTAGTAGTAGTCGCGTCGTGCTTTGCTAGGACGCGAGAGAAAGGAGAGCTTGCGAGTCGATAACGAGAGGGAACCCTCGAGTACGCGCGCACAGACGCAGGGGGAGAGAGAGAGAGAGAGAGAGAGAGAGAGAGAGAGAGAGAGACGTAAGCACGCTCTCTCTCGCTTTGCTCGTTCAAAGCTTTGGACGCTTTGGCTCTGCCTTCTCTCCTCGGGCTGCATTACGTGTTTCCAAGGCGAAACGACGGACACCCACCACACCCTTCTACGCCCTTCTTCCTCTTCTCTCCTTCGGTTCGAGCCTCCATACTCCATATTTAACGAGGCGCGCCCGACACAATGGGCTTTATGCTAGCAATCAGTATTCTACTTCCGTGAGCAGACATTGAGACGCTGAGTATCGATCCGCTTCCTTCAATGTCAATAACCTGGGCTCTCCGCTAACTCTATCGTTCGCGAATCGACTGGAACTTCTTGTCTCTTCGCGTATAGTCCCCGGCGCATACGCTAGGCACGGACCGATCCGAACAACGCTCTTGGATATATATCCTCTGGGTCGATGTTCCTCCATTTTCTTCTTCTTCTTCTTCTTCTTCTTCTTCTACTTTTTCTCTTTTTTCTCTTCTTCTTTTTCTTTTTTTTTTTATCGTTTAATCTCCACCAACGTTATTTCATTTACTACGCTTCCTGTACAGATACCCACCTACGCGCGTTATAGTTTCGGCAAAGTATTTGGGTTAATGGAGTAACGTTCCATCGATAAACGCTAACTAAGCGGTAACTCCGAGAACGTTGGGAATTAAGGAAATATCGGAAAAGCAATGGAGAAAGAGAGAGCCTCGCGTAGAGGTAGAATTATATATCCGTGCGGCGTCATAAATCGTCGGACGAGCTCGTAATTTCGAGTACACCACCCATCCTGATCGTGCCTCGAGTCCGTTGAAGACGATCCTTTCGAAATCTTATCATGACAAACGATATCCCCGCTATTCGTTCGATCGCGTATTTGCTCCGGCCATTTTTGTCGGAGAAAATGGATGAATCGAAATAAAAGCAGAAGAAGAAGAAGAAGAAGAAGAAGAAGAAGAAGAAGAAGAAAATTGTATCGGGTCCTCGAAAACTCGTTCGATTGGATCGAAGGAATAACTCGCGCGTAAGGGCGCCATAGAATTATGCTTCGTTTACGATTTTTTAGTAGGGACACACACACACACACACACACACACACAAGCACAGCGCCCTAGCGCGAAATTCAATAAAGCGCGCTTTGTCGAGCACGCGAGCGCGCGCACACCCCCGTCATACGCCGAGTACGACGAGTCGTGCTGAAAATTTTAACGCGCTTCGTTATACGTAGAACCAGCGAAAATCGTCCGACAAAACGCACCGACTCGGATATGGCGTGGGTAAAAATGCATTTTGGATGCATCGAGAGAAAGCGAGTCGACCGCCACGGCACCCTGGTCTATATTTGCTTAACGAAAAACACGAAAGCACCGGAGCAAATAATCTCTCGCGCAAATACCCTTCTCCAAGCTCGTTCGCGAGATGGATGGACCTATTGTTTTCCTTCCTTTCCCTCCTTTTTCATTTACTTCTTTCGTGTCCACGCGTGACGTTATATCAAGTGCACGTTCGCTCTCGACGTTATTGATGTATTTTTATGTTCTATTATACACGCGCGCGCACACACACACACACACACACACCTTATTCTCTTTTATCTCCGTGGACGAGCCAGTCGCGATCGACCGTACGATTGGACGCGGCGCAAATAATATCATGAAATTCCCAGGAAAGATATTGCCAACTTTGGCGTTTAGTTTTAAAAAACACGCGTAAACGTATTTACGTATTTTTATATATATATGTATGTATGTATGTATGTATGCGTGCATGTATGTATATCGTGGATCAAATAAATAGAATGACTCGAGTGCGACCGACGAGTAGAAAAATACCATTTACTCGCATGTACCATCCTTTCGCGACAATTTGGCTTTCGAACGTTCTACGCGATTGGGAAGAAATTTGCGAAAGTTTAGCGCGTAAATACGCTCGAATAAAAAATTTCATCAAGGGGAAATGTTCTCCCTGCACGGTCGAAAAGTAACGCGGAAAGGTCCGTCTCGTTATAGACATAACGTGGAAAATCGCGTAGAAAAAGTAGGACCGGCAAAATGTCCGCAATAACGAAGGACCTTGAAGCAGCTATAGGGGTCCGTCTACTTGACTGCGTAAATGCCTTATATTCGACTCTCTCTCTCTCTCTCTCTCTCTCTCTCTCTCTCTCTCTCTCCCTCTCTCTTTAGCCTTTGACGAGGCGAACGAGGAGGAAGAAGGTATTGCTTCCTCTCGGCTGAGAAAATTCCATCCCTTTTAGAAAGGAAATTCGATGTGCCAAAGTAGTCCAGTCACGAAACTCGCCTTTCCACGGATAGTTGACTCCCAACGCGTTCCCTTTTTACTCCTTTTCCTTCGTTCGCGTCCGAGTCGCGTCGGCTTCTCTCGTAGCGTCGCTGGAAACTTGATTTTTTAATCAAGCGCCTCGTCCATGATCTCTCGATACGAGTTACTCTCCGAATAATCAATCGGTTCTCTCTTCGACGGACGAGAACTCGCCTAACCGAGGCGAGTGGTTTGTATTATTCGTGGCGGTCCTAGTTCGAATCGGTTATTCCTGGCGTTAATTTTACGCTCCCGCGTCGTGACTCGGAGGGGAGCCATCGTAACACGTGACGCGTGATGCGCGACCGCGTGATGCTTATGGTGCTTATGTCATCGAGGCCAAAGGCACGCTCGCGCGTCGTCGTCGTCGTCGTCGTCGTCGTCGTCGTCGTCGTCTACGCTTTTATGCTCTTTCGCGCGGTCGGGCTCGTTCGAACGAGCTACGAGTAAGAAATTGTTCGAGCGAATCGAACCGATTCATTTTCCGTCGTTCGAATCTATTACGGGATAGGTATTTTCGATCGATCGATGTTTTACACGGCTAGTCCTTTCCAACTTTATTATCAAAGTCGTCCGTTCGAAATCGTGTCCCATCCTTCGCCGGCGACGCGTTTCTCGGCCTCTTTCTCATTTTATTCCCTCGACCGTTCGATTAAAACCTAATCCCGTAATTAAAACTTTGACACCGAACACCCCGTGCCCAATTGGATCTCGTTCGTTGTTCTTGGATCGTCGGATGAAAACGGTTAATCGCTGAGCGAAAGGCAATCGCGAATTCGACTCGAAAAAATTGTTCCGTTAAACCGTACATAGGTTCGTTATTTTCGTCGACCATCTATCGTCCCCGATGATCATCGCCCTCGTCGGCGTAACTTTCTTTTTCCTTTATTCTCTTATGACGCGAACAACGCCGTCCGTTCGATAAAAATCATTTACGGTTCGTTTAAGATTTACCACGGTAGAAAGAACGCTCGGTTAGAAACCGGCGAAGATCGCGAGAAAGATCGCGGGAGCGTAATAAACGTAATGGACCGAACGCGATCTTGGAAGAAAATCGTAGATCGCGGTTGAGTCCCGAGAGAGAAGAAGACGCTAGAGATACAGATACGCGCTCTTGATACGAGTCGTATGAATAATTTTCAGGCAGAGCGAAACCACTGCCTCGAGCGTTCCGAGCTACGCCGTCGCCTTTTTTTATTCCCCGCGATATTTATTAGACTCCTCGATGCGTGCGCTCGTGAATCGCAATAATAATAATAATAATGACAATGATAATGATAATGATAATAATAATTGTTGAAACGTACGAGCAAGGGGATCGAGATCCGAGAGGAGTCAACCGGCATTGGGACATCGTCCAAAGGAGATTTCGATCTAACAACGAACGCGAGGAAACGAAATAACTCGCGAGTCGTGCGCCGTCGCTGTTTCCATGCGCGCAAAACTCTAACGAGCGCAAAAACGATAAAAAGAAAGAAAGAAAGAAAGAAAAGTCCGTCTGCGGATAGAATGCGAAGGATGATCCGTGTTTCTTTGGACAAATCGAAGATTGCATTTTTACGCGAAATTGTTTGGATAGCCGGCGATAAAAGTGGAAACTTTCATTCAAGGGTGATAAAACTCTAAAGGAGGGGGGAAGTAACTCGTAAATTATCGACGCAGATGCTCGTGACGGACGGAATAAAGCGCGCGCGTGTGTGCCTGTGTGTGTGTGTGTGAGAAAGAGAGAGAGAGAGAGAGTCGTATATGAATGCTTCTCGTTATATCAAACGTTATCGGTTAATTCGGAGTCTTCGACCAAGTCACGAAGAACGTCGTGTTCTCGAGAAAATAACGTCGTTATCTACGAGCTTACATCTTCTCGACGAAATTTCGTTTACCATTTCCCTTTCCTTGCCGTTGATGATGATGTCATCGCTGGAAACGGTGCGAGTTTGCGAAATAATTCTCTCTCTCTCTCTCTCTCTCGAAAATGACGACGATTTCCTGCGATAGCGAAAAAAAGAAGAAGGAACCGAAGGTAGGATTCCTTCGAAAGGAAAGTTTCTAGAGCTATACCTATCGCCGTTTACCTACTTTGTGAAAAGTTCGAACGGGATACGTGGGAACTCGCGAAAAAGGATTTTCATCGAATCGGGTCGTATATTATCGAACGACGTATTATTACGAGGAGAAAAGGGGAGAGAACAACGAGGGGGGGAGATAGAGAGAGAGAGAGAGAGAGAGAAAGTGCGGAGATGGAGGTAGAAAAGAAGAGCTGCTCGACGTTGAAACGTAAAGTGCACTAAATAGGAAAGGAGAGTGAGAAAGAAGAGGGAACGGGAGAGGAGGGGATGAGAGTATCGATTCGCAGCATCTGCGACATCCTCGTTCGGAGGGCTCGAGAATTATTCAGTTCACGAGTGTGCACGTCGTTACAGGGTGGCGCTTTATTTCAAGCCTCGTTCCGAAACCCAAACTACTACTACTACCATTACTACTACTACGACTACTACTACGACTACTACTACTACTACTACTACTACTAATACTCCTCTTCCCTTTTGTGATAAGGAAGCGAGCCTGGAACTTACCCACGCGAAAATTGACGATATATTTGTAAGCGTTACGTAATAACGAGAGAAGGAGCGCGCGCGTACGCGAGCGCGGATTTTTCCCGTCTCGCTCTCCTCGGCTTTTTAAATCCCTCGGTCTCGCGGGATTTTTGTCGAGTGTCATCGCGGTGCAGCCGACTCGAAATTTAATAACCGACCGGTCCTTCCGATCCTTTTCCCATTCTTTTATTATTCTCTTTCATCGACATTTTTTCCGTTAAACGGAAAATACGTATGTACACCTCTCGCCGGTGCTCGACGACGGCACGAAGCGAATGATTCATTTCGCGCGTGACGCGCGACGAGAGGTGTGTATCATCCAACGACGCCCGAAGAGGTCTATCGAGAAATTGGGGTCGATCGTCCGGTTGGAAGTAGAACGCGCGTTGGTCAGCTTCTCGTAGAGTCGAGAGAAGGGCTTCTCTCGAGAGCGAATCGTCGCGTCTCGCGCTTATTGTATTCCTCGAAGATCGGGGTCGAAGAGGTCGAGGTAATCGTCCTACGTTCGCGAGCTCTCCTTCGGAATCGACGCGCGAACCGCGAGACTCTCGTTCGATAATTGGATAGAACGGTAGAAATGTAATGGTCCTATACCCAAAGTGAGAGAGAGAGAGAGAGAGAGAGAGTAGGCTTCTTTCTCTCGGTTCTCTTATCGATTATATTTACGAGCAGACACGCTCGCACGCGTCCGAATCACCGTTCCGTGAATCTATTTCTTTTCGAATCCGAATCGTATCGCGATCGATCGATCGATCGATCGACGGCATGTGTAATAAACGCTCGCTTCGATCGCATACCAATCGCTGAATGCGAACGCTCTCGACGACGTTTCCAACGATACTCTTAGGAGCATCGGAAGGAGAAAGAGAGGACGGGGAGAGAAAGGTGGTCCAGCGAGTCTGGGTTGGAAAGGGCAAAGTTCGCGCAGGGTTCCCCCCTTTGCCAGGGACGAGCGCGTTCTCCGCCATTGAGAGGCGCTAACGATTTTTCGATTCTTATTCGAAACTTCTCCTACCCTTGCGATCTGAACGAGGAAATCGAAGGGAGCGAGAGAGAGAGAGAGAGAGAGAGAGAGCCATCGGTAACTTGTTACGGCATTCTTCTCGGAAGTACCTTCCGTACGATAGGACGGATGAATGAGTAATGCGTCGTCATGAATTAAACATTGGGACGTGTGTATATCTTCTTCGCACGTACACGGACAAATACGTGAGCGTATAAATTAGATACCTGTTATAAAGTTTTACGATAGCGATAAGACGGCGGCGATATTCGGAAATATTTGTTGTTCTCTTCCGTTTAAAGTTTATCCCGACGGAATCGCAAAAAATTTGGATCTCGTAGGCCGAAGGAGCAAAGAGGATGGCAGAGGAAAATAAAAAACTTGGCTACCTTGGCGACGATACGTTCGGAAGAAGCGCATTCGTCCGCGCTAACGACGAGGAAGTCGATTGGGAACGAACGTAGGCGACGGAGGATGTGATATCATTTTTTTATTGGGCGAAAGCTAAGTAGACGAAGATAATATAGAGAAGACGCCTACTACGAGGAAACGAGCGATAAACGAGCGTTAATTATTTCGGAAAATGTACTCGAAATGAATTTTCGTTTGGAACGAAACGTCGAATCAAATTGGCGATTAAATCGTTTTCGTTTCTTTCGGAGGTAGTAGCGTGAGCTCTCGAATTTGAAAGGTCGCTGTTGGTTATCGGAGAAACGACGAGCTGTCGACGGCATGCTCGACAAGTTCGATATGGAGTTCATGTTTCGAAGAGAGCGTGACTCCGGACTGGGGGGGCTGTTATATTCCGTTGGCGGATATGTATATATATATATATATATATATATATATATATATATAATATGTGTGTGTGCGCGTGTGTGTCTGTACGTACGTATGTATACATATACGCACAGCACAGGGACGAACCTCGCTTTCAAGTTTTATCGCTCTTGAGGGAGGCCAATGAAAAAGTACTCGGCGCCGCGTGTGAATTACAGAAACGTCGTCTTCTCGTACGATCGTCGCGCTCGTTTCTATACTTTCTTTCTCGTTCGCGTACCTATCCTTCGGCCGTATATAGATATTTTTGTACGTATTATTACAATACACCTCTATCTCCTCCGACACCACGGACAAACGTATACACGAATAATACATTAATTGCCTATCGCGTACGTTGGATGTGCGATCAAGTTTTTCTAATTTATCTACCGGGAAGAAGGTAGGTAATAGATATCATCGCGATGCGTATTTCCTACGTGTAACAACGAAAACAATTTATCCGCGTACTTATTAAAGCTTCGCGTCACGCACGCAACGGATCGCGCACGGAGGATATCCTGTTAAATAATTTCATCGGGCTGGCGTTTGCTCGTCGCAAGATTTGCCGTGATTGGAAACGCGGATAGGCGATTATTATTGAGGTCTTGCGTCGAAAATGGATGGATGGATGGATGGATGGATCGATCGTTTTTTGACCGCACTTCGTGACCCTAAACGGTCGAACGAAAATGCGTCGAAAGTGGGATCGTAGATGGTCGTAGGTAATCTGACGTGAGTAAGCCGCGGAAAAGGAAAAACACGAACTAACGAGACTAACGTCCCTACGTCCGTCCGTACTTTCGACTATCGTTTGCGATTATACTTATTATTCATTGACATCTTTACAATTCGTATAGACGCCACGTCGGCGCCGCGTTTTAATGGTCGCACGCACGCACACGTTCGCACGAAAGCAAAGTTCTCCCCGTGGAGTCGGGGTATATACGCGCGACATCAGAAATGTCGTAAACTTCGAACACAATGCGTCGAACTAGAGAGGGCCATTATAATCCGGGGGTATCGTACCGGATGTCTCGAACTCTCTGCGTGCGCGCGCGCGCGCCCCATGTGCGCGCAATATGCGCTCGTCGCGTCGCGTAGTCCCGCACGAGGAGGAGAATTTTTTCCCCACTCACACGCATAGGAGCGCGCGCGCGTATATCCAGACGATTCGCATCGATTTATCAAAACTCATCGTTGATAGGAAGGGCTATGGCACGAAGTATGATCGATTCTCTCTCTTTCTCTCTCTCTCTCTCTCTCTCTCTCTCTTTTTTATCGTCTCTTATTATCAACGAGACTTTCTAGTATCTATGCCCATAGAATACTAGGAGAATATAGGTGTATAGTACGTTGGTAGGGAATATGTATCTCGAGGTACGACTTTGAATGCAGATTTAATACGGCTCCCGCGCCGTTTTCCACGCGTAAAGTCGGCGCACAATGGAGAGTCTGTTTCCGATCGATCGGTGAGTGGAAAGAAAACGCTTGGCGCGTATGTGGAGAGTGCGTGTATGCGCGCGCGCGCTCATATCGATTATCGATAGGAAAGTTTAAGCGCTCTCTCTCTCTCTCTCTCTCCCACTGGGTCCTCTTTCGTCGCAAGCACAAACGTCGAAGGTCTTTCGACAATGAATAATTAAGCTGGCAATTAGAGGATCCAATTAAAATAATAAATCGGCTTAATTACCGAGCTACGACTCTCTCTTTCTCTCTCTCTCTCTACGAGCGATTTTTACTATTTACTTTACCAGCGAATCTAGACGTAGGAATTACGAGTCTCGTACACCTCGTCGACCGACAGTCGCCACTCTTTCATAGAGATCGTAACTTCGATTCGGGAAAGAGGAGCGAAATAAAAAGGGAAAAGAATAAAAAAAAGAGAGAGAGAAAATCTCGAGAGTTATTCCGTCTAATTGCCACTCGAACTTGGCGCCCTTCTATCTCGCCAGACTGCAATTATCGAACAAGTTCTTTTGCGAAGGGAACCACTATTATAGTTTATTATTTTTCCGTCTCTAATAACAATTTCCAGAGATTCAACGAGGTTGACGTTCGATAAAAGTCTCTTAGAAAAAAAAAAAGAAGATTAGAAAAACGTTGATTTCATGTTTCGTTGAAATTATTTTTGCGACGTTCTTTCCATTATTCGGAGCGATTTCTCTCCTCGTATCATTGATCGAGATACGCCACGAAACGCAGACGCTTTTTGTGTTCTCGACTCCGTCGTCTAGACGTTTGATAATAGTGTTCCTATAGAAAAATAGAAGAGAGAGAGAGAGAGAGAGAGAGAAAGAGACAAAGAAAGAACCATGGGCCCCTTAAAGCTTACACATCCGAAATCCCTCGGGCGTTCTACGGTGCCGCTTTCAAAACGCGCGCGCGCACGCCAGGCGATCTAAGAACGAATGTCTTGCGAGTTTAACGCCACCGACGCTTCCCGAATCCCTTTTCTTTTATCTCCTCTCTTCCTTTCGTCGGCACTCGCTGCGCTACACTTTCGTTGCTTCGTGCCGTTTCATAGTAATATTTTTCGTATAAACGAGGTCACTCGCGAGGTTCGGTGCGCGTACCAGCTCGGCGGTGAGCTTGGCACGACGACCTTGCAAAGGAGCAACGGGAATATCGTTGCTTTCGCACGGATCGGTGATCTCGTTCGCCGCGTAGGATCGAGAGAGAGAGAGAGAGAGAGAGAGAGAGAGAGAGAGAGAGAGAGAGAGAGAGAGACGCAGGTGCGCACGCGCAAGTACTCGAAAGTCACGAGACGATGAGATTCGGTACGCGAAACGTTGGGTCCGTCGGTCCCTTCCCTCCCCTCCCCTCCCCTCCCACCTTCCCGATCGTCGTTAGCTCATCGAAAAATGCAGCAGGGAAAACGGAGGTAGGACACAAGATAGCGCAGGGTATAAATCGTAGGTAATAATCCCGGCATGATTCATCCTCGTTGTAGTACCATCTCTCTATTTCTTTCTCTATCCCTTGACAAGAACACGATCCTCGTCCACGGGAATAATCCTTACGCATACTTAGGCGGTATTACCAGCATTATTTCCAACGTGACTGGGCTCCTTCTTCCTTGGCGAGAGTCGTTCTCGCGTATCACGTTCGCCAACCCCGACTCCTGGCCGAGCCACGAGAGAAGCCACTTTTCTCTGGAAAAAATGGCACGCGGTGTGCTCTGCATTATGGAACTTTCCTCTCCCTCTCCCTCTCCCTTCTCTCTTCCTTCTTCCCTCTTCCCACCTCCCACCTCCCTCCTCCACCTCACGAACGACGATTCCTAAAACAGACTCGGTTACTTTTGATTTCCTATTTTATCTTATTCACGCGAAACCATTCGTAGAAAATTGCAGTCAATTTCTAAGAACGCCAGTCGTTTCGTTGGAAACGAGTATAGGTACGCATAGGTATAACGTAGTAAGTAGAGATATCCAAATTGAAAGGATCGTCGCGAGGCTATGAAATATACGAGTCGAAATGGATCGATATAAAATCGAGTCGATCCAAGCTCAATGAGAGAACCAGAGTTATATAAGCTTCGATTCGTCTCCCGAAGATTCCTCTTCTCTCTCTCTCTCTCTCTCTCTTTTTTCTCCCCCCCCCTCTTTTCTCGTTCTTTTACGATCTTAGGATCTCCGTTCGTTCGTCCATCTCGTCGGGAGAGAGAAGAAGTCGAACGTGACGGAGCGCGAGAGCCAAAAGACGTCTTCTGCTTCTTTTTTTCGTTCCGAACATCGAAAGGATCTTTCTCGACGGTAAATTCACGTAGCACGTTTAAGACGTACTTACTCTCGATGGTATAAACGAATTCGCTTCCGCGACACGCTCGTCCTTAAGAGTAGCTCTCTCTCTCTCTCTCTCTCTCTCTCTCTCTCTCTCTCTCCCCTCTTACCTCGTGTCTCTCTCGGGGAAAAAAACGTCGAAATTTCGTTCCCGCGAGATCATAAAAAGTCAGGGCCGACCTCGTCGCCTTAAATTCGTCCTCTTCTCTCGAAAGGAAGGAAATAAAACTGGAGGGTCGGGCGATCCATTTCCGAAATAACTCTTCGAACATTCGCCACCACGGTCTTGGATCGTCTTTCGATTCCCCTTTACCCCCATCGCAGTCGGTGATATAACATTCGAGAACTCAATTCCGTAATATTCGATGAATATTCAACGGGAAAATTAGGCGCGTTGTTGTCCTTCTATCTCAAAGCTTCTCGAGTTCGATTTATTTTATGATACGACGATGTCCTCCTTCGTTATTTTTCTTACGATCGTGACGCATTTCGCACCGGTAATTTATTCGATATTAATCGTCGTACCGTCTCTGGTACGATTATTAATTATTACGGATGATGATAAGCGAACGTATGTATTTTTTTATTTTCAAAGTATCTTTTCTTTTCTTTTTTTCTTTTTACCACGTTTACTTCGTCCTTTGCTCTCGGTTCAGTGATAGTCGTCGTCGTAGTCGCGTTGTCCTCGTCGTCGTCGTCGTCGTCGTCGTCGTCGTCGTCGAGAACAATCGGCGGAACTCATTAAAAGCCCTTGCGTCCGTCGGCGGTCGACGTGCACGTACGCTTATAACGTACGCCGTTCCGCATAATGACCGTGTTCGTTCGGCCCTTCCCCGTCGTCGCTCGGCTTGTAAACTCCGGAGGACGTTACAACGTCTCGCGGTTGCCTGGTCCGTATTAACCCTTTCGATGGGTGGACCACTGGTATGGCGCGATCGTTATTATCATTCGTATGACGGAGCGTGCATGCCCTATGTACAGCGTTGAAAATATGCGCTCGTGCGTACCGCGAACCGCTCGAACGTCCATCGTCGTCGGGTCGTCCCACCGAGCAAGAAGTAGTACTTGGTATTCACGCGGGTCATTTTTCAATCGCTTTTAGAAATAAGCGATCTCTCTCTCTCTCTCTCTCTCTCTCTCTCTCTCTCTCTCTATGTCGGAAGTAACAAGGTGTCGTTCTCAAAGAAGCTCCCGGCTGAAACGTCACGTCGATCCGACATCTGTTTCCGGGATGTCATCGCATTGTACTCGCGTCTACGTGGATCGACGAGGAGGAGTTGGAGGTGAAGGAGGTTGCTACGGAAAAGGGTCGAGCGTTCGCGAACTCGAAGAAATCAAAGTGTTTCGTTCGTCTTAAGAAAAGAGAAGAAAAGAAAAGAAAATCGTTTCGGCAGTCTCAACGACGACTCCGCGTCCATTTAAAGTCAATATCGTCGTCGGTGGTTCGTAAATTATGTCGTT